>CM031859.1:10607610-10672848 GCA_018697195.1 Certhia americana | reverse complement strand
CCCTGCTCCCGGTGTCCCCGTCGCTCTCCCTGCTCCCGGTGTCCCCGCTGTCCCCGCCGGCCGCGCTCCGCAGGGACAGGCCCTCGCCCTCTGCAGAGGGACAGCGATAACTTTTTTAGAAATCTGGTAGGACTGCATTTTTTTCAGGGGACGTTCAAGCGATCATGAATGTAAAAATTTACATCAGCAGGTAGCACGCTTGTTTTGTATCCACTGAAGCCTCTGGGGGGCCTGGCTCAGTGAAGAACAAGAGATTTTCATTAAATTCAGAAATCCCTGCCATGGCAAAGCTCTAAGTACCAATATGTCTCTCTTCCCCAGGGCTAGCTACTGGCGGCAAACCTATGAAAACAACGTAACATTTCACTCTCTTTTGTCATTTCCTTAAACCCACCCTCCTACAAACCAGCCAGTGGGAAGTTGAAGGTCCTGACACTCCTTTTCCTGAAAGGGCAAACCCAGTAGGAAGTAGCTGAGCAACTTTGTGGTCCTCAGGCAACTGTAATTCCCCAGAACAAGCTTGGTTATTACAGTGATGATTAGCAAGCTATGAATGTTCCTAGGTCACACTTTTACTTTGCATTAGATTTGTAGATATTTTCCTCCCTTATGAAAGTCAGAGATGTGTGAAATTGTGAACAAACTGAAAATTGCAGAACACTTTCATCAACGAGGAGATTCAGATAACTACAGAAACAATAAGCAGCTGTCTGGACAACATTATTTAAATCGCTTTGACAGTGTCCCATCCCTTTTGAACAGGGGTCACAGGTTTCCTTGAGTGTCCTGAAGTATTACTGCAACTATCACTCTTCTTATGAACTTGCATTCTTTCAAAACAATCTCAGAGGCATCCCACATAATCCAAGACTTGGTCAACCTTGGTCAACCAGTACTGACCGCAATTCCAGAGAAAGAAAAAAGTCAGGGAAAAAGAACAGAGCTGAATATTCATGGCCAGAATCCTAATGATTAAAGGGGGTAATTTTCAGTTTTCTTTCCAATGGTCTCTTCAGTTAGTGTTTTAAAGAACTATCTACTTTAAACAAAAAAACAACCAACCAACCAAACAAACAAACAAAAAAGGAAAACAATAGCTTGACAATGCTCCCCTAGAAGCTGTGCCTTGTTTTCTTGAAATAAAAATTCAGCTGATCTTTAAGATCCATTCTAACCCCTTAACGTTTTATGATTATGTGGTTTTACAGGGTTAGAACTAGAGGCAAACAGGAACTCTGTGTAAAAGCTACTTGACCTAGTATAGCCATAGAGACTGAGGATATAGCTGGTTATTTATTTCTGCTGAAAAGGTTCACTGGCAAAGCAAGCAAATTAGAAGCACTTTTTGTCAGTATTTTCTAGCAAAAAGCCCCCACACCACCTGTTCCATGTCCATTCCTTGCTCTTTTTTGACAAAGTTGCTTCTTGGTTGTGGGAAAGGGTAGAAAAAGATTGGCAAAACTAAATAAAAGTTAAATAAAATGGGTGCTTCTAACACAGAAAACAAAATCTAGACAAAATATTTCTTTTCTTCCCCAAATCACTTCTATGACAAGTTTTGAGCCTTCCTGGTTATAACAGTACAGGAAGACAAACTACTTATGGATTGGATCCCTCTTCCAAGTTGTTCTTGTTTAGTTTAATTCTTCTTGGCTTTTAGCAACCATAATCTCCTTTAATTGTGAGCCTTCCTTAATGAAGACTATTAGAATAGTCTAAATGAAGACTGTTCTTGAAACTGTCATTTAAAATAAGTCATTAATTGTTTTCCACTCCCCATTAAATATCATAGGAAGCTATACCATTAATTCTATCACTGCTAAATCCCCACATTGCCAGACGCTGAAGCAGAATTGGACTATGGATTACAAAACATATGGATTTATTTACACTAGGTAACTTCTTTATTAAAATATCTTAACACAGTCATTACTGAAACTTCTTTCCCAAGCCCCTGCTGTCACACTCTGCTCTGCTCAGGAACACACATCACATCTGCTTTTCACATATGCTTTCCAGCCCAGTCCACCCGCATGGGCCCCTCTCACAGCAGTGTGTGCCCCTCCTCCCCAGCCTCAGATGCAAACACACAATGGTGCTGGAGCACTCACAGCAGTGCAGGCTGTTCAGATGGGCCCTGGCTGGATTGGAGGATGCCATCCCTGCTCCAGTTTCCCTGCTCTTCAGCAAGAGGCTCTCTGGCTCGTTCTGGCTGTGCAGAGTCCTCTCTACAGCAGTGATCCCCAGAAGCAATGCAGCTTCTCCAGCACAAAACTGCCAAGGCAGATTTTTCATTGGTGACACACGACCAGGGGTTTCTAACTCATTAAAAAGAAGTTTAAAAAGCAAGCCCACACAATCTGCTCTCCTTTTCTTTAAGCCACAAGAGCCTAAACTGCAGACCATGCTAAACAGAGTCCCTTGGTATCATGGAGTAAGAAAAGAGAAACACCCTGGGATGAACTGCTTGTTTCTCTTTCCTTAAAAACTGCTCAGACACCTTTCTGAGTAGTGTAAGAAAGATGCCCTCTGGAACAGATTTTTCTGAAGTTTTCAGCTCATCCTTAGTTTGCATAGATCTGATTTTCTGACTGCAAGATCAGGCTTGCCCTTTTCCTCCCCATGAAGTTTGTTCTCATTCTGCAAATAGACAACCAATAAAAAGTGGAAACTATTCTTAAAATGTACACTCTTTGTTTCCTACCTGTCTCCTCTTTCTGTAGTTACAGACTGTCTTTTCCCTATAGGCAGCATGGTTTTGCCTGACTTTCTGATTCTCTACCCCTTCAGTGATATATTTTATTTCTTTTTTATTTCTGGGTTATTGACTTTGAGTCAAAAATCTGTGACCTTTTTTTTTTTTTTTTTTTTATTAGTGGAAAACACATATTCTAACAAAGGACTTTTGAAACTGCCTCCATAGCAACCAAGGATTCTTTTTAAAAGAGGATGTTCAAGATCTCCTCATTGCTTAACAATGTGTTTCAAACCACAGCCCCCTTTCTGATGAAATAGATTTACAGTGCATGTCTCACCATTATCCCCCCACATTAAAATACTGAAAATACAAAGTAATGCCCTCTAAAATTAGGAAAGAAATAATGAAGGCTCTTTATTAAGAATCTTTTATTTCACCACTGCCAACTTTACCCTCTTCTCAGTATGAATGATTTCTCCCTAGTGCACCTCTTTTAAATCCCTTTAGTCCAGCCACTCTCAGGGTCAGAGTATATTGATTTTTGTCTTCTGTTCATGAGGTCTTCACTTACCCTCAACCCAGTGTGAAAGTCTTCTTTCACCTGGTTCCCAGCCTGACCTTGTGGTCCAAGCTAGGTCCTACTCCTTCCTCCACTCACAGCTTAGTTTCTTACTTTGCACCTCATCTAGCTCCTTATATCCACTCTTAATTTTCTCTGGCCCCCACTCCCTGACTCTTGCTCCGGTTCTCTGCCTCCATTTGTCTGCTTCATGAGCTTTTTTGCTTCCCTATCCAATAAAATCCAAATGTCCAATGATGGCAAATTGTACTAGTGTAATTACTCTTAACCCACGTTCTTTCTTCCATTGCTGCTCTGTCTAAGGGTGCTGCTTGATCTAACAGGCTCTCCATGCAGACACTTTTTTTCTAAAGCGATGTAATTCTTCAGTTTAATCAATTAAGTTTACTATTTCTTGAACTGCCAGAACATTCTTATTAACTTTCATCATTTGTAATATTACCAGCATGGGTTCCCATATAGTTTTACTTACAAATGTCTGGTAGATGGCAGCTCCTTCCTTACTATCAAATATATAAAATGTATTTTGCTATTTTATAAAAAAAATTCTATCAGAACAATCAGCAGCACTCAGCAATCAGCTCTTCATGGAACTACCTTCCATTGTGGGCAAGCATTTAAACATCGACAGTGTGGATATTTCTTGTCTCCAGTCTCCCCTTATTCCTATGATGTGGATTACTGAGGATTAGTTTTATAATGTTATTTTGGATGTGGGGAAGTCTTCTTTACATGTACTTCTATTACCACATCCTGGTAGATTTGAGCACTGAACACACAAATGAACAGTGATAGTGTTCTTCAAATGGGAATATTTAAGAGAACCACATGGGGCTTAAACAAGAATGTAGGTATTGATGATGTGTGTCTTTACAAACACAGCCAACATGACAATATAAGTTGAAGTAAAATTAATAAATTATTACAAAATAAATGTCTTTATGTACATCAAAACAGCTTTGCAGAACCCAGGTAATATCAATAAATTACTAACAATAGCAGTGTCCAAAAATATTTACTGAGAATTAGAATTAGCATCTAACACAGACCAGATGTTTGCTCACAGGAGCATTGGCCCTATCAACATCAATGGGCTTCTGTGTGGAACAGTAACGATTTTTCATTAACAACAAAGTTGTCACTGAGCTGTGCTTATGGTGCTAACTGATACTTCCACGTTGGGCCTTCTTCATAGGGGGTTAAAGTGAAATGCAGGATACAAACGATTTCCAGAGGAAATTAATTAATTCAAACCATTTACAGCATGTTGATGAGGTTAGGTTTACAATGCTGTCACAGCTTAGATAAAAATGCATACAGGTTTGGCTGATCTAGAAATTAAGGGAGGGAGGAAAAACAAGAATTTAAAGCCTTCTAGTGCCAAGAGTTGTTTGGGCTTTTTCCCCCCTAGCAAAGAAACACATTTTTTTTTCATGCATAGGTAGTTGAATTTTGCTAAGTTTTAGAGTAGTTTTACACATTTTCTTGAGAATACTTGTCTCAAAATGTCCCAAATTATAATTTATGGAAATAACAGGTAATTATGTAATTCCCAAAAGATTTAGATCTTCAAATTTTAAAGTTCATAATCTTCAAATTCTGCTTCCTACATCCAACTTCTTAAACAAATCTCAGTGAAGACAATCTCATGTCATTTGTAAAGTCATTTCTGCTAATGGAAAGAAGATGCAAAGAAAAGAAGACAATTGAACCATCACATCACCTTATCCAGATTATATTATCTAATGAGAGTGCAGGAAGAAGAGAAGTGGATTGTCCTTTTTGGTGTCTTAGGGATCTTTCAAGGGGATGTTTTTGATGGCAGAAACAGAAATTAACAGTGTTCCCCAAATGCTACAAGCTGCCTGAACAGACCTCAAACCCTCTAGGAAAAAACCTACATGTACAGAGAGGTACCAGTTCTGCCCTTTTGATACACCTTTGGTACATCTTCTGTTAGTCCAGTATCACAGGCATCCCTGACATCATCTGAGGAGTGGCTACAAAGCCACAGTGGCACAGTTAAAAACTATTGTTTTTTTAATTTGTCTGTGAACTTTTAGACTGGATTTACACACAGTAACAAAGCTGTTAACTTCTTTCCTCTCCATCCTTTTTCATTGCATGACTTTTTCTCTTTTTTACCAATTGTGGATCTATACATTCATGTAGTTGTCTTTCATTACTCTGACACCTAAACAAATAACAATCTTGAAATAATTATTTCAATGTTTAGACACCGTGTTCAAATTGGAGAAATGGACTTTTTGGGTGAGAGAAAATTCATTAGCTGCTTTTTCTGTCAAGTAAAATCTGCTAAGAAATTAAGTCTTTGATGCATTTTCATCTCTTCATGCCCCAGCCAAACCAGAGATGTCAAAGAAATAATTTCCTTATTCCCAGAACTCTGTTGCTGAGGTACAAGAGTAAAGAAATGATCCACTTAGAGGCCAAGGCCATCATTCTGGTGTGAAACATAGAAGCTGGTGTGCTTCCATGAATCTCTAGCAGCTGAGTCATGAAAAAAAAAAAGGCTTCTGTTTAAAGCTGCAAGACTTCATTCATTGTTTCCACAAGGAGATTTGAGAACAGGAGGTGCAGTATACACCACTCTGCAATCGCTGACTGTCAGATCTAATTAGAAAAAACATGGTCACATAGGAAGCTACAGGGAATGGAAAAGAGGAAGGAAGTTTTTGAAGTTGACTGCAGCTGGTTGCTCTTTAGAGTGTGATGTTCTCTACTGAAGGCAGAATCTACCTCCATATTACCAGCATGGTGGTACTGAGATATGATTTATCATTCCAGTAGTAAAGAAGCGAGAGGCAGTGAGATGCAGTGCAGAACTGTAAAGATGATATGAAAGACAGAGTTATTTAGCAGTTGAGTCCTAAGAGAGTGAAAGTGATGCATATGAGTACTGGCTTTGACATTCCATGAGCTGTATACCCTGACAGTACTCTTAATCCAAGATGGTATGAAGAATTTGCTGAGGCTCATCTGCCCCAGTGGCTAATGCTTCCTGCTGATGTTCATCCATGTAGGAACTTTTAATTGTGCCAGGAATAATACTGAAGAGATGAAATGTCATACATCTCTTGGAAGGACAGTGAAAGGCCTGGACTTGGACGGTATTTCTGCTACATCTTCTGGGAAAGAATAAAAGTCTGGGGAGAGAGTACAGATCTATCCTGAAGAAGAAGCCACTGGTTAACATGTGGTGTCATCGGGAGGGTTTCAGACTTCATACACTTAACTTGTATGAGTCTAACTTGTGTTGAGCAGGGAAAATTACTACTGTTACATGGCAGTTACCACACTTCATGAGTATTTTAGCAGTGGTTCATAGTCAGTCTGGAAGAATATAGCCAATTTTGGAATAAAAGGTCTGTCATGGAATAAAAACTGTGCAAAGTTTTTTGTAATAATTGAAAGGCAAGTATATAATCATTTTATTAAAGTTGCAAATGACACAAGATGGACAACCTTTGACTACATAGAATAGAATCCAAGTTCAAACTTATCTCAGAAAGTCAGAGAATTGTAGAATTTTTCAAGTTGAGGGGGTTCTAAGGATGCCACCTGTCCAATCTCTGGCTCATTGAAGACTATATCATTAGGTCAAGCTGATCACAGTCTTTCAAAACTTCCACAGAGAAAGCAGACACAGTTCTAAAATGACACACAGAGAATTCTTCTCTGTAAGTAAAAACTGAAAAATGTCTGGCTAAACAAAAAGATCCTAGAGTTACTGTGGCTCAAAAGCTGGACAAGAGTCAAGAATGTTATGCCTTTCTTAAAAAAAAAAAAAAAAAGTAAATAGGAGTGTTATCTCTAATTCAGCTGAAATATTTGCTGTATTTGGCACTAGTAAGGTGTCAACTGGAGCACTAATGTCTGACTCTGTGCAGAGTTCAGGAGGGATGTGGACCAGCTGAATAATGTATTGTGATCACTGCAAGGGTTTCTAATTAGCACAAGGGAGATTAGATCAGATGACAGGAAAAACCTTCTAACAGAAAGGTTAGTGCTGTACTGGAATGCATTGCCTGGGCAGTGAAGTTTCCATCACTGGAGGGTATTGAAAAAAAAGTTGGATGAGAACTGGTCAGGAATGACATAGAAATATGGAGATAGAAAGGGATGAGATGGCCTGTTAAGGTCTCTTTCAGGCCTCCTCCTGTCTGTGATTTCTTAATTTGTCATTCAGATTTGATGAAGAATTAAACTCTGTGACAATGTGTTGTTAAGATATATCACTTGGAAACAACAACCAGGTTATTTCTTTCTGATCTGGATACAGTCATTGCTCATATGTGTCTGGTGTCTGTTCTGCTTAAATACTAATGAGCTGAATCTGCCAAGATCCATTAGCCAAAATAATTCAGCTCACTTACTTCAGAAGATACAAAGTGCTCCTGAGCATCTCTGTAAGCAAATTTAAGTGGGGGCAATAAATTCTGCCAAAGATGTAGTAATGACCAGCTGGATGTAAGTAAATGGCAACCTTTTTTATGGGCATACCTGTTTGAATAGTACACATCTGCACCCACTCTTAATGATGGCTTGCAGATTTTATGTACACGTTAGCACACTGGTACAAAGCAATTTGGTATCCTGTAATGGAAAAAGTACTCATCCTTTTGCAATAGTGGGCCCTTTTTTATTCACTAAAAATCAAACAGCACTAAAGTATTACAACATTCACTGCCTAAAAATTAGAATTAGGAATGTGCAAAAAAATTGCAGCACACCTCCTCAGATTGAGAAGACAAAGTAAAGTTTTTTCTTTTTGGAATTTCTTTCTGGAATTTGGAATCTTGGGTTCTTTTTTTTGGTAACTTTCCTTTAAATCAACTCTGAAGAAATGACGCTTCCCAGTGGCTGGCATGGCTCCTTGAGAGCTGGAAATTTAGGGTTCTCTTCTAGGGGCAGAGGCTGACTTAATCTGGGATTTGGGCCAAGCAACCTAATATCTTTTTGCTTTTTCCACAGCTTTTAAATCTTCAGTACTCTTTATTCTTTCAGAGAAAGAATGATAGGAGTTATCTGAGAAAGCAGATGTTGCTTGTGGTGTTTTTCTGCTCAAACACAGAAGTAAGCACCACTGCTTACTAAAATCCTAATTTTAGTCATACTCCATCTCCAGCCATACTGCTATCCAAGTCTTCCAGATCACTACTAAAACTATTTTATTATTTGTGTAGGACCTTGTCCTCAATGAGATGAATATAAATAATATTCATGTTTTTTCTACTGATTTCAGTTTTTTCAACATTTAATTTCTGTGACCCCAAGCCAGGTCAGTATAGATTGAATTTGGAATACACTTAGGGAAACAAAAGAAAACTGGAAAGAAAAGGAAAGAGAAAATCAGAGTAGGAGGTAGTGATATAAATAAGACTGAGCTAAAAGATATCACTAATTACTATTTTATTGTTACTATTATATTATTTTTATTAATATTGAAATAATAACACTTAATGGCTATTACTCTTAATATCTGCAACCAGACCTGGAAAAATAATATTGTTTGATAGTAGCAATGAAAGGATTTTTACTTTTTTTTTTTTTAAGAGACTGTTAAAATGGCTTCTATAGTAGTAAAAAACTTCTGTGATTTTTCTTATTTTATTGTTTTTTTTTTAAATTAACTTCATTCCTCATTAAACATAAATAAGCAAAACAATGGTGACAGAAATTACCTTAAACAAAACACACAAAATCAATTACATGGCATACTGCAGGTGTTTATTACTTGCAAATGTAGCTTATTCAGCTTTGGAGGGTTCAAGTTCCACTTTACTCAAGAACAAAGGTGGAACATTATTGTGCAGTGAATAAAACTGTTTCAACAAACATAGCAACATAGGAAAAGCAACATAGGAGAAGCCAAAGGGCAAGCAAAAAACCAAACAACAACAACAAAAAAAAACCAACCTAAGCATCTCTCCTTTCTCTTTTGTGTTATTATGAATACCTATATATAATAAGAAGCACACCTGACACCCAAGTCACTTATAGCCCAACTATAAATGAAAAGAACTAATTTTACTGGTACAATTAAAAATAATGCTGAAGTATAATAAGAGATTTTCAAAACAACAGTGTCAAAGGAGTGCATTCTTTTAATACCAAGAAAGTAAACATGTTACCAGTATTCATACCTATAAAAGATTTGTGAAAACCTCCCATTTAGATGAACAAGCAACATTTCTTTTACCAGTGCCTTCTGCATCTTTGGGCATAAGGCCAGGAAAACTTAGTGGGTCATAAAGCCCTGCTCCCTGTTGTTATAGGCAACTGAAACCTGTTTATAAATTCTGCAAGACTCATTATAAAATTGGCTAAGATTTCTCATCCTCCTGCTTCTGGTTGAAAGCTGTTCCTGGTATTAGAAATCTCCTAACTTGTAGTTTAAAAGTATTCATTACTGCTTTACACCATTTTGCCACTGTGCCAACAGTATCTATTAACTTAATAGTTCTTTTTTCTCTCTGGTGGTTTTCAACATGCATGCTTTAGGATATTTCATATATATTATCTCCATTTTTATTTTACAGATCTGTATAGAGGTTATTCTCCAAGTTTGTTCTAGTTTAAATTCACAGTCTTTGAACATGGACTGGATCCAGTATTTCAGAGGAGAATTTTCTAGCACCTTATATAATGGCATCAACACATCTCTATTTCTATCACTTTGCCTGAAGCATACTAGGATTATTTTTGCCTACTTAGAGTCACATGACACTATTTGACAGAATAAGGATATTCAGGTCTTTCTTGCCTTCTGCTATTTCAAGATGATGAAAACTTATTTTATAGAAAATTCTATTTAGGATGTAACTTTTGATGATAAAATTACATCCCCTAATTGTTCTTTGGGCCTTCTGGGGTGACTAATAGAAATAACAGTGGTGATGGATGGACATTAACTCAGAATATCTGGAGTGGAAGGGACCCACAAGGATCATCAAAGACCAGCTCCTGGGGTTTACTTCTGTTCTCAGTGATGGAAGTGCCTTAGATAACTGAGTTGGCCCATGTGACACAGAATTCCTCCTTGCTGTGTCATGAAGAGCCACCTGCAGTACAGTGTGGTTTTCACATAGAGGCCCTGTTAGTCTCTTAATCACGTTACACAAATTATTTTTATATAAAATGAATAAAATCAGGCACAGAATAGGACCTTGAGAAATTTTCCTACAAATCTCATTTCATCCCAAATTTTTAACCAGTACTTCTTTCTCTCTCTGTCCAGCTTTGTTCGCATTCAATTCTTCTGTTTCCTATTATAGTTTCAAGTACTATATGTACATATGATTTTTCCCCTCATTTTAGAAATAACCTGAAGACTGGGTTCTTTTTGTTGCTTGAGTACAAGTGTAATTCTTTGAGATCTGTAGTGTGGGAAACATAGCAACTAGTTTTAGTTACCTAGGATATAGACATTTATGTGTCAGCTAGTCATCCTCACTCCCTGCATAATTACTGGGGAAAAAAATTGGCACACTTAATGCATTTAATTTCAGTATAAACTAGTTCAGATGAGTCTTGCCCTTACATCCCTCTAATGACAAGCTTAAAGGGAATGACTACCTCAGGCATAGACATCTCCAGTTTGTATTTTAAGCTACTAGAGAAAATTCTTACACTTTCAGGATATCTCAGTTTTCTAAACAGGCGCGGTTTATTCAGATTGTTCTGAAGAGTCCCATCACTTCGTCCAGAACAATGTCTTAAAGATCATTTTAGAATACTGGGAAACAGTTCACTGGAGCCAATGTTTAATAAAAAATCTTGGATAAATTCAGTGTGATCATGGAGTACAAAATTATTTCCACACTTGATTCTATCCTTAGTTTAAGGGTAAAATCAACTGTCCTTGCACACAACTGAGCTGACATATCTACTCAACTTACATATATAAGTATATCAAATAAGAGGGTATTGGCTGGTGTCTCCTAATCAATGAAGATGAAAGAGATCAGGCTTCATGCATTAATGAGTTCTCTAACTTTCATGAAGTTTACAGATTTACATTAAAATGAAACGGGTGTGGCAGATCAGAATTGTTGTTTTAGTAGTCAATAATTGCATGTTATATGATGACTATCAATTTATCATCAGTTTGTACTATGTAGTTACAGGTGAATGAGAGGAAGTTCGGGAATTATGAAGAAAAATTGAGGATATATATACAAAAAAGCTGTGGTTTTTCAAGGATTCTAAAATGAATTAATTAAGAAATAATTCTAAATTGAATTATGCAAATATATCAAATTAAGCAAAGACTTTCCTATATACTGATTTCACATATTTTAGAACTTACACTGGCCAATATTCTGGAGATATATTTTTGCATGTTCTTGTAAGATGATGAGATAATGTAGAAAACAGACTGAAAGAGATATACTGAGGGCTGCACATACACCCATGAGTATGGAGCATGGGAATAAGGCCTGTTCCATTACGCTTGTAGGAACTAATTGAGGCTGATCCATTTTTCAACCATTATTGAAATGTCTGATACTGAGAGCTCCATCTGCTCTGGATTTCTGTGTTCCAGGAAAATTATCTTTTACACTTCCCATAGCATATTTCAGCTTTGTAAGTTAATCACACACTATCCTTTTGTGCTGAAGCATTGAAATAATAAAAATGAAATTATAAAAAAAATATCATCTTACCTTGAATTTTACAGAAATAAACCAGGTAAACTTCTTAAAGTGTTCTCTGCATGGGAAGTTTTTCAAGGTGGAAATATTTTACTCATTTGACATAGTGAATCTGTTATGCAACACAGTATTAATATTTCTAATTCTGCCCGATTTTTTGTTAAAAATGAACTGCTTTTTGGAACAGTAAAGCTACTGTTGTGGTTTTTACCCCAATGTAGAAAAAATGTCACATTTTTTAATCTAATACTCATAGATTAAATGAGTATTATCCATTCCCAGCCACAGAATAGAGAAATGGTATCTTTTATGCACTTTAGAAGTTGGCATATGAGACCTAGCTTTTCTCTAAAGCAGACAAAAGAAACTTAGAAACAGTTAAAAAAATCTCAATTTCCTGCCCTTGCTCACTAGTAAGTTTACAGAGTTACAGGAAACAAATAAAGCCTCTTCTTCAAACAGATTTGCTTTTAAATGCAAATTTTAAATTGTAAATTACGTTATAATTTGGAAATCAGTGTCATTCCAGCAGGTGGGAAGAATTTAGGCATCATTGGAATGCTGAAGATGAAAGTTTCCAGACATGCTCCTGTCCAGGTAGATTAATATTTGACCTGAAACTTCCACAGCACTCCTTTTGCTTCCTGCAAACCCTGTAGTATCAGTGATTATGCTGAGATAGCTTAACCTGAGATGTCAGGGGTTGATCTGTTGATGTGAAAAATCTCTGGAGAGAAAAAACAACTGCTTTTTCCAAGCAGCTCATGTATCATTCCTGGAAAACAGTTTTATGAAGGGAAATAAAATAATTTATCTTGAAAATAGATCTTGGTATCTATCTCAGAGCTTGCACAGAAAACTTAGATGTTGTCAGAGAGGTAACAAGCTCTGGGATGCTGTAGTGCTTACTGCTTCACAGGAGTTTGTGCAGGAGGCATACCAGCAACACTAAAATTTGTTCAAACTTGATAGAAAGTTTAACCTATCAGGGAAAAAGAGCAATAGCCAGTGTGTACCCTGTACATGTTCATAGAAGAAGCAGGAGGAGAACAATTATACTATAATGAGATGTTTACTATTTTTTTCTGTATCTTATTCATTTATCACATTCTCAAGGGGTATTTATTTTTTCATAAGGACAAAATTCAACACCATATTAGGATATCCCTTTATATTTCATTTCATTTATTGGAGTATCCAATAACTATAAATGCTGTCACATTAATAGAATCATATGGTTGTTCTTATCAAAGATACTTCTGGGCAGCCTTCTTGGACTGAGGAAATCACATCTTTACATCTTATAAAGAATTGTGTATAATCACAGTGAGCAAATAATGAATGTAGGAACTAAATTAATAATAGTCATAATAATAGTAATAATATAGTATATATGTAATAATAGTCCATGCTCTTCCTGCAGTATACTACTGGTGTATATTTGAGATGGTGGAATGGTCTTTTTCTCCAGGAAGATATATTTGACATTGTCTTTCAAAAATAAAATTTAAACTCTACTTTAACAAATATATTATATTGAAGTAAATTAAGTTTGCCAGAAAAGTGTCAATCCTGGAAATAATGTTCCTTTTTTTTTTTTAATTTTTTATTTTTTTTTTTTAGGTGGTGTTTTTTTTTTGGTTTTTTTTTTTTTTTAGTTTTAGTTTTTTATTTAGGATATTCAGTTAAACAGAACAGAGAGTAGCAATGCAGAACAGGACATGTCAATAAGTAAAAGCTAGGGGCAACAAAATATTTTAAATCCTACCTGCAACCTTCTCAGTTATGTTTTAATCTAGGATACATGAAATAAAATAAAGAGTTATTATCATGATATAAAGCACTGTTTGATATCCATGTAAAATTAAAGTTATTTTCAGCTCTGTCCCTGATTAGCAAAAGTACATGTGACATCTCCTACCTTAGATTAGATTCCTTGCTGGACAAAGGCTTTTAGATATGGAAGTTGCAATACTGTTAATCACTTACCTGTGGCTGGGAGACCAAAATTGCTCAGAGGATTATGATGAGAGGCACTAGCTTTAAATTCACAGTGAACTCCCGGTATAAGGTAGTTGTTTTTCATCCTTCATGAACAACAGGTTTATAAAAACTACATTAAAGGGTACATAAAAAATATTTGAAGCCTTATAAAAAATTTTCAATAGCCTCAGCAATCATCCTTTGAATTCTGTAGTAAAATTTTGCTAATTATTCATTTAAATATGTGCCTGGAACATATCCATCTTAAGATTCACATTTCAAAGAAAAATTAATTAGAACTTTAAGAAAAAGTATAATAAATATAAAATGACATAGGCAAGGAAAGATGAAAACCCTGGATTTAAAGTCATACATTGGCCAAAAATTATACTAGAAATTTCCATAACAGTTTATTTTTGCAAAGAAAATTATTTTCAGACTTTGTTTATTGATTTCCACAGACAAAAGGTGTCAAAAAAACTTAGATAGAAAGATACCAGATTGGTGTCTGGGGAGGGGGAAGTATCAGACCCTTCTGAATTGCTGCCCAAAAAAATTGCTAAAAGATGTCAAATTGGTCCCAAAACCAAAAACACAGGCTTTCAGCTGCTGCTCCACAAGATTTACATGTGCCATATTGGCCACGAAACAAAACACAGTTTCTCAGCTGTTGTTCCAATTCTTCATACTGAGCACACACAAATGATGTGTAAATTATACTTTTATTTTTCAGAATCAGCAGAGCTGAATCTGTGCAAATGAGGAAAAAGGCCCTTGGGTCTGAAAGTGCAAAGACTGGGAAGAAAGTGGGAATGTTGGTAGGAGGAGCCTTATGGATGCTTATGTTGCATTGCAGTCTGTGTATGGGAAAGATTATTTTAAAACTTTGATGAGTGGATGCTTCTGCTGTACTTAGGAACTCAGACAGTTGATGGAACCAGAGAGTTCAGAAAGATTTAAAAGAGGAGAGTAAAGGCACTCCAGCAGAAAAATGCTCCAGATTGAAATGAGCTGTGCAACTGTGAGAATGAGTGAGACAAGGAGGATGTGCTCTGGTTCCTGCCAGTGTCACTCCAGACCTTTTTTCCTGGACATGTTCAGAAGAGAGGCAAATTTAGAAGAAAACAAATATAAAACATGAAAAGAGACAATGGACTTCAGAGAACTGCCTGAGTCTCTGGAAAGAAGCCCTTTTCCCCATGTAAACTGAGCCTGTGTTTTCATGGACACTTGTGTGGCCCTAATGGAGTGTACTTTCCAAAAGACCAGGTCTGTCATTCCCTTCTCCATCTCAGAAGTTTTCTTACCTTCTTCCCAGCTCCAGGAATGATAACCCTATACCCTTCTTTGTACTGACGAAGATACTTTTTGATTTCTTACATAATCAGTTCTATTTCGCAGTCCAATAGAAAATCATCCATCTTTTCCTGTGGTTTTTTGGGGGTTTTTATAAGTTGGTGATTTCTCTCATCTGAGAACTGGAACCAAACAGGAGTGTGCGGCCAGGACCTGGTAGAAGTGGAAAAAGGAAGACAGAAGCCTGAATTCCTTATTTCACAGAACAAGCTGTTGCATCAGTGTTGCCATTCTTGAAGCTGCAACCTCAGTACTTATTAGTGACATAAAAGGGTCATTTTTATGTCATATTACTGACATAAAAGGGTCATTTCAAATTAATCCTTACTTTTCCAGAGAGAGGAAACACTGACAGTAGGTCCATACTCTGGCTTGGAGTCTACTTCACATACTTACCATCTAGAGGATGACCTATAATAATTTGCCTTTCCAGTGATTAGAGACATCTTTGAGCTATTAACTTGTGCTTAGTTTACTTATAGACTGATCTTCAAAAGCATCAAATACAAAGCTTAATAATAAATGCTAGAATGTATGTTTAAAGTCTGATGTGTATTAAATGTCTGCAAGAAGCCAGCATTTTATAGAAAAAAACCTCATTATGAATAGGCTATGTTATATGTGTTAACTTGTATGTTATTCAAGGGCATTATTATATAAAATAAAAGTGTTCTTGCAGGATGTTTATATTGATAGTTATTAACAAAAACCATAATAAAAATATATTTTGATTACTATGGTCCAAGGGAAATTAATTGAAATTGTCAAAAGATTTAACATGTTTTCCTAGAGAATAAGAAAACCTTTCATGCATGTACATTATGGATATGGGAAGTCCAAAGCTTGACTCTTTCCAAATGTATCATGTAATATTATCCCGTCTGAAAAACCCTGCCTAAATATTCTGGCCTTCCAAAAATCTAGCCTAAATATTCTTGGTGGGGAAGCACAGTAAAAATTATGCATTATATTACCTTAGTGTCTCTTTGGCTTGACATGTGTGAACTTTGACATTACGCGGTGAGCTTCCCTCTGCTTTTTAGTTGGGTTGTTTGTTTTAATGAAAAGAAGATTGAGACCTTCCAGGTAACTAGCAATTTTGGAAATACCCTTGCTGGGCAAGGAAAGACTAGAATGAAACACATCTCATTAGATTAGAAGGAATTTTAATGCGCTAGTCTGCTGTGTTTGAGATTCAATGTGTTCTTCCCAGCCACCATTTTAAATCCAGCATAAAGTAAAGGAATAAAAGCTAAGGCCCTGGGTAATAGTAAGCTGTAGAGAAGAGATTAATTGGTGTCAAGTAGGGACTAGTAAAGGATCAGCTGATGCTGGAAGAATTAGGCTGCTGGAAACATTTTATAGTTGAGTTTCTCATTGGAAGCATAGTATTGTTGTTCAACAGTCTAGTGCCTTACCTTCTGTCAGCCTCAGTGAAGCTTTTAGCTGGGGAAGAAAGTGCATAATTAGCATTCCATTTGGACGCCTGCAGACCAGCAGTCTAGAATATTAAATAGCTTTGCAGAAAAGGAATGGTCTGAACTGATTCATATTTCTTTATCTAAGGTCTTTGAAATGCAGGTTTATATATGTCTTTAAAAAAAAAAAAAATCTTTGCTCATAACTTCACATCTGTTTTTGACGTTTGAAACTAATCCCCTTGATATTTGACAACAAATTCCTAAACTGGAGGTGTGGAGGAAGGAGATGATAAAAGTGCTTCTGCACATGTTATAACAAGTATCCCATGTCACTCAGGATCTCTGAACACAGTGCTGAAGGTATGGAAATACAGGATATTAGTAATTGTAGTGGTTTAACCATGGTAGATCGGCCCCACACAGACGCTCGGGCACTCTTCCCCTGGTGGGATGGTGGAGAGAATCTGAAGGGTAAAAGTGAGAAAACTCATGGGTAGAGATAAAGTTATAGGTAGAGCCAAAACAGCACACTGTAGCAAAGTGAAACAAGGAGTTCATTCACCATTTTCCACAGGCAGGAGGGTATTCAGCCATCCCCAGGAAAGCAGAGAACCTTCATGTTTAATAGTGACTTGGGAAGACAAATGTTATCCCTCTGAACTTGCCCCCCTTCTCCCTTCTTCCCCCAGCTCCGCATGCTGAGCTTGACTCCACGTGTTATGGAATATCCATTTGAGTCAGTTGGGGTCATTGTCCTGGCTGTGTCCCTTCCCAACTCCTTGTGTACCCGCAGCCTCCTTGCTGGTGGGGTGGACTGAGGAGCAGAAAAGGCATTGATGCTGTGTGAGCTCTGCTCAGCAAAAATTAAAAATCCCAGTGTTATCAACGAATTTCATGACAAATCCAAACCATGGCCCCACACCAGCTACTAAGAAACGTAACTCTGAGAAAAAACTTCACAGTAAGGCAGAGGACCAAACTTGTGTTGACAATAGTACATCCCCTTGTCTGATTCTGTTTACCAATGGCCACAATGCTCCCTTTAGAGGATTCACCATTCTAGTTAAAGACTTTTGCCCTAGCTATTTTTCTTGCCTTATTCTGAGGGCATATGAGGTATAGGCATTTTTTATTAATTCTTGTGGCATTCTAGTGTCTCTTACATCAAAGCCATTATTTCTACACCAAGCAGTGAATTCTTCTGGCCGTACAGGAGTGTACAGCCTTTCTTGGAAGAATAAAGGTCAGGAAATCAGGAAAATGGCTGCTCAGAGAGCTTAGTTTGAGGTGCTTGTCAGAATAATATAGTGGAAGATGTTGACAAAGGCTTCTTTATACCTATTCTACAGAAATGCATCATAGGTGGGGAATAGAATAAAAAAAAAGATGTGGAACTAGAATGCTTTTCTTCCCAAGGTGCATGCAAGGGTGCCAAATGTGATGGCAATCTGAACAGCTGTTTGGGGGCAGGTGAACACTGATGAGCAGCACATCAGCTCTCACTGTGGCTCTCCTCTCTGACCATCCAGACTGTGGAGGGATCAGCTGCAGCAGGATCCAGATGAGTAGTCAAATCCTCCATGGCAGGGTGGCTTAATACAAATATTACTTGGATCTGCACAGTATACACAGCCTGCTCTCCTGTGAAGCACTGAAAATGGTGATCTTCATTCCCTTTCTTTCTATGGCCTTTTAAAGCTGTAATTTTTTCTCCTGATCATGATTTTTTCCACCTCTTGAAGCCTGTACTTTTTAGCTCTCATCCATCACCCCTCAGCAGCCTGTCCTGGGCTCCTTCCACCTTGCACAGGCCAGGACCCTACTCTGGCCATCAGCCCCTGGCTCAGCAACGACACAGCAGGGCTGGTCTCCAGCTACTCAAAGCCCAGCCCTGCCTGGCCACATGTCCTTTGAGCCTGGTCCTTTGAACCCATGTCCTAGTCTGTCCCCAGCCCTGGGTGGGGGTGTCCAATGGCCAGAGCTGGAGATGCACAGGAGAGATGATGAAACACAATAAGGCATGTTCTCCTGGGAGCCATGTCCAAGCATGGGAAGCACTAGAAGACTGGAAACAACCAGCACAAATTTATAGATCATGCCTGACCAGTCTAATTGGTTTTTCTAAAGAGACAGATGGCTCTGTTGGGTGAGGGGAGACCAACAGGGATTTTTCTATGGTGAAGAGGGCAAGATACAATCAGGGTGTTTGGACTTTTGAATACATAGAAAACTACCTGGATGGCCAACCTGAAATGTTTTTGTTCAGTGCTGTGAAGCCCCAATGGCATTCAGTTTCCTCAGGGAAACTCTATACTGAGACCAGTCAGTAACATTCTCCCTGGTGACCTGGGTGATGAAATGGAGTGTACCCTCAACAAGATCAGTGGTGTGGGAGGAGCAGTCAATATCCTGCTAAGTAGTGCTGCAGTTCAGAGGGACCTCAGAAGCTGGAGAAATAGTATGGCATGAACCTCATAAAGTTCAACCAAGGTAACTGCAAAATCCTGCATCTGGGATAGAGTAGTCCTGTGCAACAGTGCAGACTGGAATCAGCTGACTGAAGTTACTTTGAAGGAAAGGACCTGAGAGAGCACTTTACCCTATTCAATATTTGTGAAAAGGTTTCTGGAGTACTGTGGCAAGTATTTGACATTAAAGTAGACAAAAAATTCAGCAGTCTTCAGTGTGGGTGTTTATGTCTAAGCCAGTCAACCTATACTCCTTGTATAGAAAAAAAAAAAAAAAAAAAAAGAAAAAAAAGTACTTTTAAAATGTGATTAAGTTGAACCATTAGGGATATGTAATTGAAGAGGAACTAAACTATGTTACAAGAGGTGCCCATGTTTCTCCACTCTAAAGGAGTCAAGACAATTGTAGGCATCTGGGACACACAAATGGATATTTGATCAAGTGTCTTATGACAGAAAACAACTTCTCTGTGCGTATGATACTGGCGTGGCTGGGGTTTGAATGGCCTAAGCTGCAGCCCTGGAGTCCTTGTGAAATGGCTGGTAAGTGCCTTTTCCATCCCATCAGGAACCAGTGTTCCCAATCCTACTGCCGCTGCCTCTGCTCTCAGACTCACTGAGATTACCAGACTGGGATGACTCCTAAAATATTCCTCTACAGTCTTTGGACTTTAGAACTTATCACAAATAAGTGATACCTGTTTTTTTAAGACAAACTCTGAAATTCTTCTACTTTCTTCAGCTCTTAGAGGAGGACAGATGCTAATGCCAGAGGGAAAGGGGTGGAGTGCTTTTATTGTTTGGAATTTGTCAGAATTTTTAGATGAGCAGAAAGGAATTGCATATTACAATAATTTTTTTAAATAAAAAAAACTATGACAGGTGTCTATCATCATGGACCTGCATTTTTCAGTCTTCTTTTGTATGCGTATATGAAAATAAATAAAGATTAATAATCTATAAAGACAGAAGCTAGTAGCTAGTGTGTCTGTCTTATTCAGGTTTGCAAACAGCCTATGCTGCTTAGATAATTAGAGAACATATATTCACCTTTCCTTTTTCCTGCTCTAGCATCTATGTTTGAATAGGAACATCCTGGCTTTTTTTTTCCCTAAGTGAAGTATGAAAACACTACACAGATCTTTTTGAAGGAGGCTAGAAACAGGTTTTTTATCATTCAGAGCTCCCGAAAGGACCATTTGAGCATAGTCTTCCTGTTCAGAGAGGAAATAGCTGGGGCTGTGACTCAAATGGGTTCTGATTTCCAATAATTTTCCAGTGGTAAACTATGATTCAGTTTCCATTTATAAAGTGAAATGACTGCCTAAATAATCAACAGAAAAAAGCCAGAAGTAGGAAATGAACCATCATTCAAAACAATTCCGCTCTGTTTAGTTTGGACTTCATTCCATTGTTAAAGGATTTCCTTATGTGCAAGGTGCTAGAGATTGGCAAGTTGAAGCCATTCTAGGCACAAGTATTTCATTTTATACTGTGTGTAAATATGAGATAACTATCTATATAACTTTAAAATCATCTGCTAGAGATACCAGCTCTCCCAGTGCTTTAGAGGAGAACTAGTTACAGGGACAGAGGAAAGCCATTACTAATGAAAATAAATAGAGCATCTTGTAAAGTGCTCTAATTTTCAGTAAGTGCAAAAGCAGCCTGACTTATCCAGCTTTCTTTAGCTGAGGGCAAATTGGGAACTTATTGCTTACTCTATCATATAACCTCAGCAAATATTATTATCTACTGATTGTCAGCTACAAACATAGATAAGACTTAACAAAGTGATATGAATGCTGGAAGCTCTGTCTCTGAAGGACACTCAGCTCTTCAGGTGGTTCAGGTAGGATGGAAACACATCCACTGAGGTTAAAGTTAGATACCCAGTCATATTTAGGGATGGGGGAAGTTGAAAGAAAACGTACACTTAAACACATTGCCTAAAAGCTGGTTTGTCATGTTCCCAAGGAGTCACCTTGCTACCTCTTCTCAGCAATCTAGATGTGCAAAAGATGGCTGTTGACTGCTGAGCAAAAAGGATCATAGGAAACTTTTCATTGTGCCCAGTGGGTTCACTTCCCTGTGACCCCACTCTCCCACTCAGTCTTATTTACACCTCAACACAGATTAGAGGTGAGTGCAAAGCAAAAGCAAATGATCTGGAAACCTCTAAATTTAGATTCTGAGCTGGAACACAAATTCAAATTTATGAGCTAGCTCATATTTCTTTAAAATTTAAACAATAACTTTTACCTACTCCCTGGTTGCTGAAGTGCCTTTTATGTTAAGTGTTGCCAATTTAATATTTAAGATTTAGACAATAATGGGTTTACCACACAAAAGAAAATCATTTAAAGTTGATTTTGTTTCACAGGGTCTTTTTCACTTTTGCTTTTGTTGGGTTTAATTTTTTTATATATCATTATTAATTAATATTGCATTTTTCCTCTCTTCTTTTGTTTTCTGTGTAGTATGTGTTGCTTATTTCATAATTCCATCCAATTGCCACTCTGAAGTGTCTAAATCATTCTTTTAAATAAAAGTTTCAATTCTTTTAATTTCTTTTGATTTTAACAGCTGAGGTTTTAAGGAAAATAACAAATATTCTGACAGTTTGGGAAGTCTAAATTGGAAATAGAGTTTTGACATTCAGCCTCATTTTTCTGTATTTGTTCCACAAACTTACTTGTAAAGCCAATATTATTTTACATACAAACCTGGAGGAAAGACAAGCTGAGTGTTTTATAAGGCAGGCCATAAATAAAATATGAAGAACAAATCCTTTCCAGTCACACTGAAAATTAACTTCTAGGATATCCCATCTTTTTAAATATCTATCCTATATTTTGTTTTATTGAAAGAATATTAGCTAATTATGATATATTCAGGAGCATTAGCAGAAAAAAGTCTGTCTTTCACAGACATGAATGAACTATGCTGTGTCAAATGAATCTTTGTCCAGGTGCACAGAACATTTCAGACAATTTCTGAAGTTCTTCACAGTCTGGTTGGCTGTGGATTCAGTGTTAATGATTCACACAGTAAATAGTGATGTTCAGAGTGTTCATTAAGTTCCATTGTCTGTTGCTCCTCTAGACAGTTATTTACCTTCATTTACAATAAGCAATTTTCCATCAAGAAGAGCTCTCTTAATTTGATTGGCTGTGTCAGGCTACTTTTCTGTGATATTTCTTTTTTGGCAACAGTTTTTCCAGCTTGTTCTTTAACTGTCATTTGCCTTCTCCTGTATTTTAAATCTATCATGCTTCATGACAGACAGACTTGTAATTTGGACTCTAATCACTTCTGATTCTCATGTTTTGACAGACACAGACTTGTCTTTCTGCACCTCCTTCCACACTTTCTCTCTTTATTCTGCATTTGCTTGTGGCACACAATACTCTCTGTTTAACCCTTTCCTTTTCCTTCTTCCACTTTACACAACACATATACTATAAGCAGATATGCTTTACATTACGGATGTGTTAGAGAGACTTCCAGAAATTACTGTTGAACTAAAAATTCTGGTGTTTGAAACTATGTACAGACATATTTATTTCATGCTATAAGATTCCACCTGACTCAGTTTGGAAGGGCTCTAAGATGATTTAGTTATCTAAAGTCCCTTTTTAATGCTGTGGGGGTTTTTTTCTTAACCTTGATTATTTTAATATTGAATTCAATTTCTGAGAAAGTCTCTTCTGCCATTGTAAATATTCTTAAGCCTCTGTCAGTATTCATCCTTACCTTAAGAATAGAAGGATCCAAGTTAGAATGCAGTATTCAGTTGTTTACTTCTACCTACAAATAGCAAGATCACAGTTAGCTGTGCTGATGCTATAAGGCTCCCTTCTGGGGAAGTGAAGTTCCCTTTATTGAGAAACCACATAAGGACTGTTGTTCCTGCTTCCAGGAAAAATTCCTTGCTGTAGCATCAGTTGTGCTGCTTTAAAAAGGTGAAAAGATGCTTTTTCTTGACTTTAACTGTGACTTTGTGGAAATTATCCCATTAGCCGTTCCCCATTGTCCCTGGAATGGTGCCTGCCTATTACACATCTATCCAAGGCAGAGGTGAAGATTTCTTGAGCATCCTGTCCTCATCCTTCTTATCAGGACAGCCCACATAAAGTGATTTCTAAAATGAGATACATATAGTTGATTTGAGTCTTCAGTATTTTCTGCACATTTTTGTGTTTCAATATATATTTTAAATATGCATATGCATGAACAGATGCACACAGACATACAACTGCCCTGAGACAGGATACTGCAAACACTGTTGCTAAACATCTTCATTATGGAGCTGGATGATGGGACAGAACTTATCATTTATAGATGATATAAAACTTGGAGGAATGCTTGAAGTATCCAAAAGGGAGGGCTGCCATCAGGCAGCATTGTCAGGCTTGAGAAACATGCTGACAGGAAACTTAATGAGTTCAACAAAGGGAAGTGCAAAGAACTCCATGCACCATGTTAGACTAGGGTCTGTCTAGGTGGAAGGCATTCTTGCAAAGAAGGACCTTGAGGTTCTGGTGGACAAAAAGATGAGTGTGTGCCAATTATGTGCTCTTGCAGCACTCTGGGCTGCCAACAGCACTGTGAACCGAATGAGGAGAGCAAGTCAAGGCAAGTAATCTTCCCCCTCTGCTCCACACTGGTGAGACACATCTGGGCTCTTGCAGTTCTGGATTTGTGATGACAAGACACACATGGACTTGTTGGAGACAGCATTGCAGAACCACAAAGATGATGAAGGGATGGAGCCTCTGTCAATAGGAGACAGTGCTGGGACCGTTCAGCCTGGAGAACACAATGCTCATGGGGATCATATCAATGTGTATAAAATGCCTGATGGGAAGGTATAAAGACTGGAGCCAGACTTCAAGGCTGTTGAAATATACAAAATTCTATTTAAAGTCTTTTTCCTGTAAATGCTCAGATACTGTAATAGATTGCTCAGCAAGGTAGTGCAGTCTGCATCTGGGAGATTAAAGAACCAACCATGCACAGCCCTGGATACCTTGCAGGAGATCAGCTGGCTTTGAGCATGGACATTGGACAAGGCAACCTCCAGAAGTCCCTTCTGACCTCAACTATTCTGTGATTCTGACTTGTACTTCCATCTCACTTTACCACATCGATGTTAAGGACTGATTTTACAAACACAGTTGGGCAATCTCTGCAAGGCTTCTTCACATGTACATAGTTTAGTGATGTGCAAAATGCTTTTTCAGCATCAGGGTTTGACATTGCAGTTACAGAAACCTTTCTTGCTTTCTCATTTGTACAACTGAATGTGTGTGAAGATGTTCTCTTGCCCCTGAAAACTTGAAAGAAAATATTCTGGAGAGACACTGTCTAAATGGTAGAGATCAACTGAAATTGTTCCTTTTTCTCTCAAGAATTATCATTTTTTGCACCATAATTTTGAACATGAGTTTAAAAATCAGCACTGCAGATTAGTTGGTGTGAAAGGAAGACAAGGTTGAGCACAAATAATATTGGAGTGAAAAAAGAACAAAATTATTGAGCTGATACACTCTTTTCAGAAGAAAAGTGAACAGGAAAGAAAAATTTCATTATCTCTTCATGAGTCACATTAAAAAAAAACCTGAAAAGTACAGTACATCAGAACTACAATGGCCTGTTTGACATGGAATTTCAAGGAAAAAGAGATGACAGCAGAAAATACAGTAGGGAATGTGCAATTTGCCAAAATGTTTTGAAGATCGAAAAGAAGGAAAAATACAGAAATGTCACTGCTTCAAGGGGAGGCAAATTCTTATCCTTAATTGCTGTCAGGGTCTGTAGATGATATTGTCCCTTTCAATGTTATCTTTCTCCATCGTTCATTGTTAGCAGCAAGCCAAATGTTGGGAAGAAGAGGAACACTTTTTCCTTTCTATTTCAGTAAATGCTTTTATGACTGTATAAACCAAATATTGCATATCTGTCACTGATGAAAGTGCAGGTTTGCATACCAAGAGCCATCATCTCTAGATATTTTGCAGATAAAATTTAAAGCAATATAAGAATATTTAGAAGATTCTCAATATCATGGTGGAACTGTTGGACACAGGAATAAAGCCCAACACCCAGGCCTGGATGGACATCTTGTCTGCCTCCTGGCCCTGAAGAATTCAAAGCAGTTCTGTTGAAGGTAACACATAGAGTGTTTTGCCCTGAGCCACCAAATCCCAGGTGGTAGCATGACATATAGAGATGTCACTAGAGTACCTCCAATATTTTTGTTTGACTCTGTGAATGAGGTTTTCTTTGAGAAAAATAAGTTTTTTCCTTTTACAAGTTCCTTTTTTCTTAGCTGTTAGAAATTTAGGGATAGGCAAGGAGTTGGAAGCATGACTCAGGAGTACTCTGTTTAGCTATTTTTAACCTACACGTTATCTGTAAAAAAATCTTCAGGTTATCAGCAAGGGAAGTTACTTAGATGGGAGAGTATAATGAGAGGAAGCTCACTGCAACATTACTTTTCTTTCTGTAGTTAGTCTGTTTTTTACAGGAACTTCAGAAGATCTAGATAGGAATTATGGGCATTGAGTTTCTTTTTTCTTAGCAACCCATGGATCTGCAGAGCAGAAGTTGAAAAATTGCTCCACCTCTGAACTTTGTGTTTCTTCACTGTCTCTGCCCTGATTTTGACTATTTTGTATGTGGGGATGAGGGTTTCTCATTTCCAAGGCAGAATATGAGATAGAAGCAGGTTGCTTGAGTGTCAGCCAAACTATTAGAGGCATAAAAAAAAAAAAAAAAGGTGACCATGTTTAACCAAGCACCGTTCTGATGGAAATAGAGCAGGCAATTTCTCAGGCTTTCCTTTTGCTTGGTAGGATACTGGGTTTCTGTGAAAGTTTTCTATGTGTGTGTACATCACAGGCATTATGTACAAGCTTTAAGGCTAATTGTCCTTGACAGTCTAACATAACGCCTCCAGAATAACTCCAACAATTAAATTTCTGTCTGTGGAGAGTCAGGAAAATATTTGATTCCTTGATTTCAGCACAAACAAAAGGAATTCAAAGGACATAATCCTCACAATGCTGCCTCCAGCCATGAGAGTTCTTCATAAAGCTTGGGGTAAATAGCATTGGCTGAAGGAAGATTTTGAAGAAGTCTCACTAAGGCAAGTGTGACACTCCACAAATGCCTCAGTTGAAGAAGTAGCAACTATGTACATTTTTTCACTTCTGTAAAAAGCTAGATTAACTATAAATTATTTTCTGCTTTCATCCAGCTCATGTTATATTAAATAATGCAAGTTCATAGTTTTGTTCTTCCTTGTTTTGTGATTTGGTTTAAAATAAATGCAATTTTTGATAAAGACTTGGAGTTCTCTTTCTACCTGTAAGTAATGTAACAATAGATGCCATAAAATTACTATAATTAAACAATGAGCAATTGGAAAAGTATGGGACACTAAGAAGAATAGTTTCTGGCATTTTCTTGAGGAAAACCAGCATTTTATCTTGGACTTTTGGTCCTTCGGATTATTTTTTCACTGCTCCTTTTTCTTTTTCCTTTTTTCCTTTGTTTTTTTTTTTTTTTTTTAAACTCAGTGCAACACTCTGAGACCTGCTGCCAAGCATACATGATGTATAAAATCTATTCTGGGGAATGTGCTGTTGTAGTTACTCGCTTTACTGGTCATTCTTTTTTTTAGTGTTTTGCATGCTGTATTTCAAACAACATCTGCCTTACCCAAGAACATAATTCGGAAACCATGTAACAACCTTTGTAGCAGTTGGCCACGTTCCCGGTTTGAGTTCCTCAAAAGCCTTGGCAATGGGCTGCAGATGAAAGGAAAGCAAAAGAAACAAGATGGTTTGAAAAGTGGTCAACCCTCAGTCGTGGCAGCGTAACAAAGGCACTTACTCCTCCAGATCTGTTCTCTGTCTGTGTTCCCTTCAATACCTGGTGGCTTATGTGACTAACCAATTTTTTTATTCTATGATACTCCTGTGAATTTGATGGAGCAAGTGCTGATCCTAGAACTAGGTTATATTTTAGTTTTTTAAGATTTTTTTCCAAAGTGGTAATTGGTAGCACCATGGAAAGTCCTTTGAAATAGCTGGACTGATGTCCACAGTTTAGCTGGCTCACCTGACCTCCTCGACATCTTTTGGAAAAGAACCTGGAGGTTTGGTCAACAGCAGCTGAACATGAGCCAGGGCTGCCCAGGTGGCCAAGAAGGGCAATGACATCCTGGCTTGTGTCAGCAATGATGTGGCCAGCCAGGACCAAGACAGTGATTTTTTCCCCCTGTACTCGGCTAATTTGCTGCTAATTAACCTAAAATAAATTAGGATTATGCTAAGTGGTTTAGAGGTCTAAGTATTACATGTGAATTGTGTCTCAGTGTTGCTTAGTTCAGCTAAGATAAACATGTGGATACATGCTGAACTTTAGACACACAATCTCAAAATGGAACACACATATTTAAAATTAAACATATGGTTAAGTGTTTAACTAGACCAGCATCTGAGCACTTAGTCTGAGACTATGGTATTGGGTACCTCTTCTTTCCATCTGGTTTAAAGGTTTTATTGATGATCTAAAGGGAAATATGGAATAAATGAAACACAGTCTTTCATTGAACTTTTCCTGCAAAACTATCTTAAAAGAACCTAGACAACAATGCAAATGTGTACTCTGAACAACTGATACAAAAGAATACCGTCTACACATTTCAGTTGCTATTGAATAGTGCTGTACTTACACTGCATTTTTCCCCATTTCCCTTCAACCCTTCCTGTTGTATTAAGTAATATTTTTGGCTCTAACAGCCCAGATAAAGGATGTTGTTTCTGATGTGTAATTGGAGTAGTGTAACTCATCATTTAGCACTTCATTTTCATTTCCATTCACACTTCATGGTGTATTATCAGCTACAACAGAACATGTCTGTAAACCAAATTTAGGTAATGCTGTGTAACAAAGGCTTTCTGTTTATTTCAATTATAGATTTTTGCCATATAGGTTCTTCCTTTCAACTTATTTAACCAAATTCCAAAGAGACTTCCAGGTACACGAAGTGTTTGACAATTTTAATGTGGGTATTTTATTTCTTGTGTAATTTATTGGCTGATGTTCTCAGAGTACTTTACAGATGCTAATTGATTTGATTTCAGATACAGGTAAGTCAGAGAGAAATTCTCTCTAGTTCTAATGAGACACAGAGAATGAGAAACTGCAAATAGTGCTGATCTCAGCCCCAGGTGTTTAGGCATTGCTGATCCATCAATGCACAGCTTAAAGCCTCAAAATCCTTAAAAGACAGTCAATCAGCATTGTAGGTATCTCTGAGTAGTCACTCAGAGACTCAGATAACTCCTTAGAGTTATCCTTTTCTATCAGTTAGCCTTTGAAAGGGTTTCTCTGACAAAGTATGATGTTGGGTTTCAGCAAAGCTTTCAATACTGTCTCTCACAGGATCCCTCTGGACAAAATGTCCAGCACACAGCTGGATAAACACATCATGGGGCGGGTGAGAAACTGTCTCATGGGTCAGGCACAAATGGTTTCAGTGAATGGGGTGACATCAGACTTGCCACCAGTCACTAATGGGGTTCATACTTGGCCCTGTGCTCTTGAATATCTTCATAAATTATTTGGCCGCAGGACCAGAATGGACAGTGAGCAAGTTTACATGATACAGAACTTGGAGAAGCTGCTGATTCCGTCAAAGCCAGAGATGTCCTGCAGAGAGATTGGGCAATCACCAACCCCATAAAAGTCAACAAAGGAAAATACTGGACACTGCACCTGGGATGGGGCAACCCTGGGTGTATGGACAGACTGGGGAATGAGAAGCTGCAGAACAGCACTGCTTAAAGGCACTTGAGGGTCCTGGTTGATACAAGTTGAACATGAGCCAGCAGTGCCCTGGCAGCCAGGAGGGCCAACCCTGTCCTGGGGCCATCAGGGACAGCATCACCAGCTGGGCAAGGGAGGGGATTGTCCTGATCTGCTCTGACCTGGGGCAGCCTCACCTCCAGTGCTGGGGCAGTTCTGGGTATCACAATGTTAAGACATTAAACTATTGCAGAGAGTGCAAAGGAAGACAACAAAGATGGTGAAGGGCCTTGAGGGGAGGCCTCAAGGTGTGAGCAGTGACTGAGGTCACTTGTTCTGTTCAGCCTGGAGGGGACTGAGGGGAGACTTCACTGCAGTTACAGCTTTGTGTGAGGGGAACAGGAGGGGCAGGCTCTGATCTCTGCTGTGTGGTGACAGTGACAGGACCTGAGGGAATGGCCTGAAGTGTCGGGGGAGGTTTAGGTTGGATATTAGAAAAAGGTTCTTCACTCCTTCAGAGGGTGTTTGGGCTCTGGAACAGCTCCCCAGAGCAGTGGTCAGAGCACTAGCCTGACAGAGCTCAAGGATCATTTGGACAGAGCTCTCAGGCACAGGGTGTGACTCTTGGGCACACCTGCTCAGGGCCAGGAGTTGGACTTTGATGATCATAGTGGGGACTTCTAACTCAGAATATTCTGTGATGCTTTTAACAACAGGGATTCTTGACACAGGGAATCAAAAAATTGACCAGGGCATTACACTTTTCATGAGGGTATTTTTGACTGGGGTTTTTTTTTGGCCATGGTTGGTTGCTTTGTTTTGTTTTGTTTGTTTCATTTCAATTTAATTTTCTAGGTTCTTTTTTAAAATACGTATTCTTAAAATTTCTACTCTTTTTTTAACCATGTCTATAATTATAAACATAAAAGCAGAAAAAATATTATTTCTCAGACTATAAGAAGTAATGACATTTAGATCCAGAAAAGAAAGATAAATAATTTCAACTTAACTGCAATAAATTTGTTTTTTCAATGTTTTAAAAATGATGTTTTTTCTAGTATATGTTTAAATGGTTCACAGGCCCATTTTCTTTTCGTCATATTCCCTTTTCTAAAAGGATTGATTTACTCCATTTCAGGATATGAATTTTTAAAACATTAATATAGTTTATAAAACAATAAATTGTGCTTGCAGATAGAAAAAGAGTTGATATATTTTCATGGAAAATATTATTCCATTCATCCAACCTTGTTTAACCTTCTGTAGATGAAAGACTGCTAATGACTTCTTGTTGACAATAGCTATAAAGTACCAAATGAAGTAACAATGTAGTTGCTTACATGAGACTGAGAACAAAGCTATTTCATATCTAGTAAAACTTTATCTTTTGGTATTATGAACATCTTATTTAAATTTTTAAAAGTGTTGTGATACAGTTTTTCTTTATGTTATTTTTTTAATCATGTTTGATAAATAATATTAACATGTTTCAAAACTGACTGTTTACTTTAGAGTGTTTACGTTTGACTTAGGGAATAAAACTGAAATTCAAAATAACAGTAAAGTGCAGTCCATAGATTACTTGATCAGAAAGAAAATATAAGGAAATACTGCATTTTGTAGCCACTACAAATAATCATTTCTTGCTGTACTGAGGATTGTGTGGAATTCTTACCAGAAACACAATATATGCCAATTTCAACTGTCCTTTATAGAAACCATGAATTCATTTTTATATTCTGAAAATCGTCTTGCTGCAGGACATTTAGGAATTCAAGTAGTCAGCCTCATGTTTTTTGGTGGTGATTTACATTGGCTTGTTGTGGACTAGTGATGAAACATAAAAGCCTGCACATTTGATTTTATTCCAGGGCTAAATTTTTGAATACTTTTGAAATTTGATTGGAGGGTAGAGCATATATGAGAATGATTATGTGTAAGAATAATTTAGCATAAAACTTTAGTTGAGAACTTTCCCTTTTACTCAAATTTTTTCTAACTACAGAGTCCTACCGTCTACTTGAAGTTAGCTTAGCTATTTATGACTTATATTTGCAGACTATATATCTTGAAATTGTTAAATTATATTGGGATATTTTTATATTAACATTTCTCAGAGCAAAATAATTCAGCATTATTTAAATAATGGGTAATTGAAATTGGAGATAACTTTTTTCTCTAGAGTAGTAAGAAATGTATAATATGTGGTGTAAAATAAGAGAAAGATGTAAACAAAGGAAGATGAAAGGGGAAAAGTATAAACAACTGTGCAGATGAAAGTGTTATTTCAGATGCAAAGCTCTTACAAGTGGAATGTAGCTGTTTGGCACAGAGTAACCAGAATGGTATTTGCTAGTTCCCCAAACATAACTGAGGAGTAAATACTGAAGAGAATATTAAATACCAGGAATACCCAAAGAGAATAACACTTCCAGTGGACATAGAAAAAGGCAAATCTTGGATCAATTTTGAAAAAGGCTAATCTAGTAGCAAAGATTCATTTTCCATAAAATGATGATATAACTCTGCAATACTGCATCTTAAGGTAGACTCTTACAGAGTAATTAAAGTATATGATACCACCTCCACCTCTCATCATGTGACAGAAATATCACTTTATTTAACAAAATTTAATAAAATGAAGAAAATTTGAATCATATGTCTCTTATTGTCAGTCATATGTCATGGTGTGCAGATAATATCTGGGTCAAACATAGTAATATGAATGTACCTTACCTTTGTGTGACTAGATTTCCATCTATGATCTGATACGAAAAACCCACAATTTGTCATGAAACAAAAATTGTTCCATGACAGAGAAAAAGATTCACCATGAATCAAGGAATGGGCTATTGGCTGTATGAATTGATGGAAGCATGCTATGCACCTCTCAGGTATGTGAAGAACAATCTGGTTTCAGTTAACTTAAATCCATACTTGAAAATAATTTTTGAAGTACTCTTACCAGACAAGTTAACCTAATAGATCATGTTTATCCTCATTTGAATTATTCTGTGGGAAGCAAAAGCAGTTTTCATTTTTTGATTCTTTTCTGAGTGGTACAGAACTATTTGACTAGTTTGACTACAGAACATATGTTTGATTAACTATATGAATATTCAATCCTAAATTTTATACAGTAGCACTCCAAATTATATTATCCATCTAAATTTCAAGGCGGTAAATTTCAGTGATTATCTATTGTAATAGATGGAGAATAGGTGAAATCTACCATATAAATGAAGGTAACCAGATTCCAGGGAAGTAGACTTTTCCCTGTCAATTTACCTGTTAGTTATTCCATCAGCATTGAGTGATTAATTAGACAGTGCATTTGGTTTTCTGTTACCCTGCCTTAGAGTGGTCACCAAAATCTTTCAAATGCTCTAAATGACTGCCTGTATGTGCTGGAATGTCTTTCCAGCAATTGAAATACATCAGGTATTTTTCATAGTGAATACAGAGGAATGTGAATAAATGCTGTAGATTAAATGCACCAATTCAAAACTTGAACCATGTGTTATTAGAAAACAAAACAACATGAATCTCAGACTAATATTTTACGTGAATCTGAGCTGAGATGTCAAAATGATAGAAATTTGATTATTGAACAGGGACTTAAAATTTATGGCACATAAAAGCTGAAACTCAGGAAAACTTTTAAGATCTTATTCTGATCACTACTATCTCTAGCACTTCCTTAGCAGCCAGTGGCTTCGACTCAGAATTAGCAGCTCTGAGTAGCTGGAAATCAGAATTCGTAACCTAGATTGGAAGTGTAAAAACTTTCAAAAATATGGCATTAGCAAGAAAATATTCACTCTCACTGACAAAATTACTATACAATTCTGTTTATTAACAAGCTGCTTAGATCACAGTTTCTGCTTAACAGAATCTGTGACACTGCTAAAGATGATGTCCTTGTTATTGCCAGTTACAAGAATATATCCGGCATATACTAAGTAGCTTAACATGCCCAAATTAATGCACATTAACTGTAATTGTTGCATTGAATTTTAATGACTGTGTTCAGGGCTGCGTTCCTCCCACAGCTATGTTTGCTGGCCAAGAGTTAAGAGCAGAGATTCCACTTCCTCCCATGTCAGAAGCTGTAATAAAAGGAAATGGAACAACATCAATCTACTTTTCCTGACAGAGATTGTAAAGCATCTGGTAAATGCAGCAACATAGTCTTGCTTCAGTTTCAAGATTATAATCTTGTTGGAGAAATTAATTGCTAGGAAGAGCAATTTTTTTACCTCTAAGCTGGTAACTCAAACACAGCCAAGGTCAACAGAATCTCAGCTGATCAAGAGCATTTCTCTGACCAAAGCCTCAGCAGATACAGTTTTTGTAGAGAAAGCTGTCTATGGAAAATTGCTTACACTATCGACCCCCAAACCTTACCACTGTTGGAAAAGACAGTGGAATGATCAAGAACATGGACAGCCCTTCTCTTAGTGGGGCTCTCTAATGTCTTTGATGGCTTTGTGAGATCAAATGATCCATGGAGAATTATACTTCTGTTGCTTATGATATACCTCCTTACGTCCTGATCTACTGCATTTTTTCAATAAAACATTCACAGGAGGATTTCAGATCTCAAGAGAATTCCAGACCCTTTAGTTATTGATGCAGTCTGTACATTTCTCTGAAGTGTAGAGGAAAGGAACCACACTTACAAAATATTTTTAACTTTGTGGCATCAATGGAAAAGTCATTCCTACACTCTCTGCCTCAGCATTTTTGCAAAAAGATTTCAACATCTGCCTTCAAGCCCTTCCCTCATCTCTGCAGCAACAGTCTTAACTGTGTAAAAGCTGCTGGTGACCTGTAATGGCTTTACATGGTTCACTGTGATCAGATCTCACTGTGTATGCCTTTATTTTCTTCTCAGTTATGCACTACAACGTTCATTAACTTATTCCAGGACTGTAAAGACTCCACTTGTACACACATAGGATAAACAGAATGACATAATCTACCTGGTACAAATAGGTGAACAATAATGGCAACACCATGGCACAGTTCAGATTCAGACTGAAGTTAGTCAGCTTGGTCTCTGTGATCCCGTTTCTCTTTATAATAAAAATTAATCCCTTCAAGTACCCAAAAGTCATGATAACATTGTTAATCCTTACTTGGTAAAAGACAGTCAAGCCATTTTTCCTCCACAAAAAGGTAGCATGTCTAATTTTGTAAAACCTATAACACTTTGATAGTTTCTTTCTGGTACTTGCATTCTAGTATTTGAATTTTTAGAATTCTTTTTCGCTAACTCTTATTTATAGCCAAACAGAACCAGAACATAGTATTTTTGTTTCATAAATAAAAGAAAAATTATGTCCCCTAATATTCATTTTGCTTTTTGAACAAGAACAATAAGTTACCCACACATTATTTCAAGGCTGAGGTTAGAATACTGAGGATACAGAGAACTGCTGTCACTTTACTATTCACAGTTGGTATTTTTTTACCATAAACAGTATATCTCTGATCTCCCAGCTTTATAGCCCATCTATAATCTCAGAATAATATTTTCCAGACACACAGAGCAACCATATACAACATGGTTATCATAAATTTTATTTTAGACTAAGGAAAACTGAACCTAAGCAAACAAAACAAATATGCACTTTTAAAATGCTACAAATAGTATCTCTCCTCTCTATGATGGAAGCAAGTAAAGGTGCAAAACACAGAAGACAACATTGACCAAGACAATTCTTCACACTCACTCTAATCCTACATATTTGTTTCTATATTATTTATTCTTATGCCTGAGAAGACTTTAACATTTATTTCATATATTGTGTGCCATCTAACACCATTTTGAAATGAAGGATAACTTCATAGATGATTTCAAACTTTGTATTTAATCCACCCTTGAGAAGTAAAACACAGCCCTTTAGAAACCATTTTAGGATAGCTGTCCCTGTTGTAGAGATTATATGGAAGTAAAGAAAACTAACTTCAAAAATTGAATGCTATATATAGGATTCGTTTTTATGCTTACTCTTCTGTTGGCAATTGTGGTCATAACAGGCTTAAGAACTCCAGCAGGATATATTTTTTTCCTTCCTAAGCCTTTGGAGCACTATCTATTTGTAGGTATCATATATTACCTCTGCGTGGGGCCTGCAGATGAAATCTATTCCAGGAGTAGTCCTTGTTGGGAGATTTCCAGAAAGCCATCTGTTCCCAATGGAGCATCTTGTCTGCCTTCCCTAGAAATTAGAAAGCAGCAGATGAAGATGCAAGGCATAAAAAGGGAGAAGGACATGAAAGAATAGAAAATTATGTCAGAAAATCTTGTTTGTATGAAGCAATGTGATAACAAACTGTTAAAAACAGAGGCTGTAACTACCTGAAACAAAGGATTTTTCTTTTTTTGTAAACTGTAATAAAACACAGGTCCTGTAACACACTCACTCCCCACCAGTCATCACTGCTTAGTTAAGTTCCTCACTGACATTAGTTTCTGATGAATCAAAATGAAAAAGATAGACACACACATTGTACTTCATGGAGAAAACAATGCCTGTCACACAATCATGAAAGAAAGACACTTGGATTTACCTCCAGAAAAACATGTTTTGTTTTGTTTAGTCCTTTTGATTCTCTGATACTGATACAATTATATTTTATTTGAAAAATTAAGAAATTTATTATAATACTAACATATGTATGATTCCAATCAGTAGCCTGTGATAGATCACTGTGTATTAAAGCCTTACACCATAATTTAGATCTAAAAATACCTTTCTTCTGGTGAATATAGAAAAACACAAAGGGAGAAACTGTCAAACTATGTTTCTCTCTAAAAGATGTGGATGTGGTCTAATCCAAATCACTTGTGTTCCTTCTACATTTACCAGAAAGAAATCAACATTTCCGGAAAGTTTCAGCCTTGTTATGTTTGATGTTTTTCTTAACAGGAATGAGTGCTTTCTAGAAGTGTCTGCACCTGAGGGAGCCAATGTAACTACCTGAGACTACACTACTTGCATTTAGGCAGTTCTCATTAAATAAGCTGAATATTTTGCCAATCAGTTTAAAACCTAATTTAAACATTTAATTTTATTGATTCTTTTTTTGTCATTCTGAAATTTAGATACAAAATGTAAAGAAAAGTCTTTACAACAAAAAGTTGGCATTTTAACTTCATGCAAAATCTTATCTTGGGTCTTTGACAGAGAAGGAAATTATTCTGAGAAAAAATATCGTAATTTCTTCAGGAAGGACAGAGATAAAAGCAGTGATTGGTGTTCTATCAGAATGAAGTAGTATGGCTAAAGAACAACTCACAAATACTCATTTTGGATCAAAATTGTTTTCATTGCTCTATATTAGTCTCTCTAGATGTGGTATCAAGAACCTGCTATAGATCCCAGGATCAAAATGGGATATGGATTTAGAAATATCTTGAACTCATTGCAGTGATGAATACTACTGGGAATTGTGTCATTGTGGGAAAATTTCTCAGCTACAAAATGAATTATAAATGAGCAATTTCTCAACAATTCAACTAACTAAAAAATTTGAGTAACTAATATTGGTAAATTCAGTTATGTCTGGATGTATTTACAGATAGGCTTACATCTTACTGATTTCATGACTGTATAGGAAATAAATTTCTTTTTGAATCTCCATTTCTAAATTAAGGATGTTGTAGAAGAACTAAAAAATAAAATAACTTGACTGAAGTGACATCAAGACTATTCTAATTAAATTACATTGAAGAAAAAACAAAAAATAGGTCAAGGTTCCTATATGAAAGGACAAATAGGAGAAATGAGACTCAAAACCAATGGGGCATTGAAATGAAAAATCTCGTAGGAATAATAAAACTCATTTAGGAATAGTAAGACTCTATAAGGAGTGGAAAAATCATGAAAGATACATCTTGGAGAACAGGAAATTTAAGAATAAAACTCTTGCCAGAACTCTAATTCAGCTTGTCATTGCAAAGGAAGTTAAACCAAATAATGCAAATCTTCTCAGACTTATAAGCAGAAAAAAGAATGAAACACATTTTCTAGAAATTGGGGAAAGAAATGAATTTCAAATGAAAACATAGATTTATTTTTTTTTCTCAGTTTTTAAACTAAGATGGTTGCTTAACATAAAAGCATGGTAATGCAGATATCCAGGCTACATGGATTGTTTTGTTTGTAGGAGGGTGGCTACTCCCAGTACTGATCAGGAAGCTGTAAATACCCTTGCATAAGGCCCTGGTATGATTTCAACCAGAAAGCACTGATCACTCATACTTGGTAGGCAGAAAGAGCAGAGGATGATGACTGAGAACAGAAAACTTATTTTACAGAAGACACTAAAGGCCTTGAATTTATTTCAAAAATAAGGGAAGACTGAGAGCATCAAAAGGTGACTGGGAATCCCAAGTTCTCTCCTGTCTTTATTTAGCACGAGCACTAACTGTTTTCCTTCTTCCTGACTCTCTTCAACCCAAGGTTCTTGTATACACATTTATCCAGAGAGGGTTTACAAGGATGAGAGGATGGATGTGTGCTTGTGCCCAGGACATGGCATCATCTAGTGATTGATGCATGAGCCAGAAGTGCAGGCTCTGTCCCTCCCAAGGCCACAGGATGGCCCATATTCAGTTTCTTTTCACCCCGGGTGAATGATCATCACCTAGTCTGTGTGAAAGGTACCATCCATGTGGCAGGGGTATACCCAACTGGGGCACACCCTTCTGGCCATGCAAATATGGCCAAGCACCCAAGGAACTTGTCTTGTAAATCAGAATAATTCCTTAACATTAGATGGAAAGTTAAAAAATGACTTGCTGTTTGAGACTTACGCTTTCAACATGGTGTTCAAGTTTGCTGGATCCAATATAACCATAAAGCCTCACAAGGATTTTTGTAGAGGGAAGTCAATGAACATATGAGGAACCTGACAAACAATTCTTAAAATTCCTTAAAAGATTTTGCCATTGACCACACTGAAGAATCTTTAAAAAATTTAAGCTGTCACAGAATCAGAGGAAAGGTGTTCTTGCTCAATTATTAAGTGATTAATAATTAGGAAACAAAAGGTACAAATCAGTGGAGGGAGATTATCAGGATCCCTGCTAAGATATGAACTGTTAAACATCTTTCTAAATTACCTGAAAGCTATGTGAAATGATGAAGTGACAAATATTCCTTATGAAACACAATTATTCCTGACAATGAAGAATTGCAGAATGATCAAATAATGCTAAGTGACTGAAGAATAAAAAAGTATATGAAATTAATTGTGAATAAAATCAAAGTAAGGCCCATGGTGGCTCTCCCCTGACATTTAGTTATATGTGCAGAATATTGGAATCTACAGTAGCCATTCCTATGCAGGAAAGAGATCTTAATAAGTGTATGTCCATGGTTCCCTGAAAATTCTGCTTAGTAACATGTGAGACTGAAAAAATCTTAGGATTATTAAGAAAATACTAGGAACAAGAAAGAAACTGGATAAATCTCTATTACACACTGATGTGGGTTGCAATAATCTATCTTGTGTCCAATGTGTAGTTATAGTGAACCCATCTGTAAGATGACAAATGTGTTGAATTTACTTACAAAAATATATATTTTTGTATATATTGTATACAATACAATATATTAGAGGGAAGATTAAAACCAATCTGCTGGGAAAATAAATGCTTGGTAATGGGTTCTATCCTTCTGTCTGTCTATAGATGGGCTCTCTCTGCTGACTACAGGTTGGAGTCTATTTGATTAGCTTCTATGACATAGGAAAAGATATGTAAGAGTGTTCTAGGGAATTACTGTCCCCTGTAATTTTTAAAAGAAGGATAGAGGTGTCCAGGACCTTTAAGACAAACAAAAGAAGTAGTTTTCCTTACAGTACCTAATGACTTTGTTGAATTCATTGCTACAGGATGTTGTGGAAACTAAAATTATCACTGGATTCACAAAGGACTAAATGGATTCATAGCTGAGTGGCTATTAATCACAGTGGTGTGTATGTTGCTTCCAGTTTCAAACTTAAAATACTAGTTGCCAGAAACAGAAATATTTGAGAGGCAAGATCAGTCTATATTTGTTCCTTATATTGTCTCTCTACATCCCCTCTCTCTCGGGCATCTTTTGTTAATTTCATCAAAAAAGAAGATATTTTATATATTTTTCCTTGGACCAGTGTGAATATTTCCAGGATTTTATGTTTTAGTAGATTAAACGGTGAAGAAAGAAGGCTTGCAATGCCAAGGCTTAGCTAATTCTACAAAAAATGAACAGCACTGGTCACAAAGTATGATTAGACAGGATAAGAGCAGAGAACTGACGAAAGAACAGAAGAATAAAATTCTAGGATGTCTTTTGGGGTGGAATAGTGAGAGAGAATTTCTAAATTTGGTTCAAAATTAAGAAATTAAGTATTTATGAATAGACTATAGCAATATGATGGTGGTGATTCACAGCAAGGTTTCTTCCAGTCCTGTGTCCTAAACAGAAACCTGAACCTTTTGGAACAGCCCATCACTAATTGAAATACAGAGCTGTGTGCACGAAGCTGAGCTCAGTTGCTCTAAGCTCCACCTTGAAGTTGTATTAACATTTAATGGTTAAAAGAAAGGTAATAAAACTGGAGGGAAGCTGAGATGGCCAAGTCATAACTATTTTTATGATGCATTATTATCACAGAACAGAGGAAGGATATTTATGATACATAAAGGTCTCTCTCACCCTTTGCATGTGTTTTTGGGCTATCAAAACCAATTCTCACTATGGGGAATAATTTTTTTCTTGGCCATGTCTTTGCAACAATAAAGTGATACTACTACCACTGGGAATAAATTTGTCCCATCTTGTGTTTCACTGTCACATTTACTAAATTTTTATGGGTAAATACCTGTAGTAAACTCCTAACTCAGAAGATTAAAGACTAAGGCTTTTAAGCCTGATGTAAATGTGAAGTCATTATGACTCCCATTTCATAATCAATAGTTAATAAGAATACAAGTTAAGTTATCCTAAGTGATCAGAAAAAGCAGAAAAAGTAGGGAAACAGCCTGGAAACCTTTTCCAGTCTCTGCTGCAATAGTTAAGGGGTTCATGGGGAAATGTCAGTGCTGCAGGCAGAGCAGATTGCAGTGCCCTGACACACTTTCAGCTGAGTTTACAGTGTGTCAGGATGTTCAGCTGTGTGAGAAAAGAGCAGGAGTGATTCAATATGATGGTATGATATTTCCTCCTGGTGTGTTTTTCATATGCACATAAACACACAGCCTGGAGGAGGCAGAAGAACTGTGAAGCAGATACAACATCTGAACATTGCATTTCAGCCAGAGGAGCGCATGCTCTGTGAGTCACTGCACAGCATTGATGGGCTGCATGAAGTGCCCTGGATAGGTGAGTGATGTCAAAATGTTAATCTTTCAAAGCAAAAGGAATGGGCTGACATCACTGCTCTCTGTGTGTATGCCTCAGACATAAAATCTTGCCTTAGATTCCTTAATAAAAATTATTTACTAAGGGGGTCCTTGAAATTTGAAACTGCTTCCAATCAAACCCAGCCCATTTTTTTGGTCATGGCCTAATTTTTTATACTACCTTTCCGTGTCAAATTCCATTAAGAAGAAACCCCTAAACAACAAAAACCAAAAAAAACAATCCACCACCAAACAAAAACCCCCAAACCTCCAAACTCCAAAATTTATATCCTCTTTAGTTATCTGGGATATCTGACGTTATCATAAAGCTATGTGTCTCTATGTGTAGTGTAGAGTAACAGTAATTGCAAGGAAATAATGTCTTAGTATGAAGCACAAGCATAAGCCTACTTTATTTATCTTAAATGACTTCAGAAACCCTCCTCAGAATATTGAATAAAAGAGTTTCACAATGGTTTTTCAAATTCAATTACTAATTATTAAAAAGAATGTCTTGGGAAACTCCCATTTTTACATTCCTGTGGTAATTTTAGCAATGACTTAAAAGGAACTGTAAGAATAAGAAAAACAAAAAACCACCCACCTTTTTTCAGCTGTCGAAAAAACAGACCTTATAATAGTTAATAACACTGTTTCCTCATTTCATCTCTTCCTCATCTGCTTTCTTCCTTTCTTCCCCTCCAGTTGTTTCTCTGACTGTCAGTTTCCTTCCTCTGTTTCCCTCAAAACATCCTATTTCCTGCTCCTCGGCTGCATGAAATAGTTCCCCATGCTGGGACCCTCTTTCTCTAGAAACATCCTGCCTGTTTGCTTCATTATTGGCACCCACTGACTGGGCATTGCCCTCAGCAGCCCTGCAGGAGGTTTCAGTGTAGCTGCTGGGCCATTTTCAGCTGAGCGACTTCAGTGCCTGTCCCTTTCTCTTTTGTACAGTTGTACTTCCCCACTGCCAAACTCCGTGTGGGAAATAGCTCACTTCTTATCTGAGGAATCAAAAGCACCGTGCTATTTGCATCATTTTACATAATTATATACATTATTTATATTGCTATTAGTCCAGCTTAAAGTGTCCCACTTTTGTATAGCTGTTTCAAGCGATCAGAACCAGGAGTCAATTCATGGTGGAAAAGCACAGCATTAATAAAATCTCAATTTAGCTATAGCACTGATCCACATATGATGATATTTTTCTGTGGTTACTTTTTCATTATAAACAATGGCAATTCCATCCAATTTTTGCTACCTAAAATGCCAGATTCTTCATTTTAATAGAAGTATACTGCCCATGTGAACATGGTACTACCGAGCACATAACAGTCCAGCTCGCTGCTGTCTGCCTATATAGATTGACCCCTTGTGTCTCACTTTCCTGGCCTTCATTTTTGACAGCCTTAAAAGTGAGAAGTCCTTTACTTTTGGCCCTGAGTAGTGGAAGTCAATCTTAGATAAAATAGTAATTTTTGTGTATTTTAAACATTTTTTGTCAAGTCTTCATTGTGAGTAACAAATCAGTCTGGAGGAAAATTGATAAAGATGGAAAAATCCATTTTTCCAACTAAAGCAATCAATTAAAAAAAATCTTTTAAATTATAACATAAGCCCACAAAATATCAGGTTGTTTCACAGGAACGTCAAAATCATTACTTCTGCATTGAAGTTAATTATGGCTAATATCCTACACACAATTGTGTTTTTCATTATTTTAGCTTTTTAACCGCAGCTATTTTTTTGCACACTGTTTGTTTCACCTTGAATTCGGAATCCCTTGAATGCAGTTGCATTTAAATTTCCTAACCTAAAGCCAGAAGACAGAGAGAAAATTAAATCAAGAAACTAGCACAACACAGTAATAGAAACCTCTCAGTCTAACCTTGTATCACTTCACCCTTTTACTCTGGTCCCAAAACACATCTGGTCACAAGTGACTCCAGCAGCTCAAGTGTCCATGAACCTTTCAGAGGGAATGTGGCTGACTTGTTCTCTAATATGCCTTCAATGCTTAAACTTGCTTCTGCCTCAGTTATTATCTTCCAGTTCTTCTCTGCAAGTACTAGACGCCGCCTTAAATGAAGTTTAGCAGTGTCAGAGGCTTTCAGATTTCAGAATTTCAGATTCAGAATCATGAGAACTTACTGCTGGGCTAGCACACCAACTTGATCCTGCCTAAGATTACTGCTCTGCTAATTATCAGAAGATTTTTTTTTTCAATTATTACATTTGAATCTCTTAAGTAAAATCAAGCCTATATATTTCTTGTTTCAGATATTGAATTATTTTAGCTAAAATTGAATTAATACTGACTACACTACACAATTATGTGATCAGGCAGAACTATGAGTGAGAGCCTTCCCTCCCTGATTTTTAGGTTTTACAAAAATTACATTAAAAGTAATTTTGTCTCTGAGTGTTGGTGGGAAGAGGGGGGAATTTCACAGGTATGTGAAGGTACTTCAGTGGCACTGAAGTTCTTTCCACATTCTGCCTACAATTGGAATAGCTAGACATACCTATATGAAAAAATCCACAAGCTAATTTATAGAATTCTTAGAATCAGAAAGAAAACACATGACTGTGCGTTTAGAACCAGAGAAAATTGTCACAGTAATATTCTCTGAGCTTTTGTGTTAGACAAAGCAAAACGATCTGTTCATTCATTTCTTCATCAAGCCCATGTCTTCTGTTTGAGGTGCAGCATGGCTTTCACAGAAACATTAGATCATTGTTCAGCTGTTGTGGGATACAATAAAATTGTAAATATATTGACAGTACTGAATCCACTATTCATCAAATCTTCTATAGCATTTGATGGAATGATGGGATTGACAAATTGGATGCAGCATCTCTGGAGGCCCAGAACGTAATCTCATAATAAACCATCTGCTCTCAGTATGACAAACAGCAGTGTAATACATTGTCAGTATTTATGGATGATTAATAATAATAATAATAATAATAATAGTAGATCAATTTCTATAGTGCTTCCAGTGGATAGCAGCTGATCATGCTTACTGCCTCCAGGGAAGGAATGCCAAAAAGAAACAAATGAATCTAACCAGCTGTGGGGCTATTTTTGAAAAGCTAAGGAATTCAGTTGGTTGCTCTCTATTCCCTTTAAAGGTGGCAAAACATATCTAGAAGCTATCCATACATCTTTCATACAAAAAGGGGTTTTAGTTTGCTTTTTAAGCATTTGAGGGAACGGCAGGAGTGCAGTGTTGCACAGAAAACTTGTGTGTGTGTCTGATGCATATAGACACTGCTCCGTGCCTGCTGTCTGCAATCCAAGGCCCCTCTGCCCATCACTTCTCTTGCTGAAGGAAATCACAGCGTCAGAGCTCTGCCCGAATGTCACAGTGCAAGGCCCACAGCTCCAAGGCTGCCTTGTGCCTCAGCTCTTATATGGATGTGAACACAGCCCCACGAGTCCAAGGCCTCCTTCTGCCAAAACTCTTACCCTGCAGTTTCAAAGCAGTTACAAGGCCCTCGCTTCTGCCAAGGAGATTTAAATGAAGATGAGTGAAGAAATTGAGAAAGGGTGTGATTTTGAGTGTCTTGCTCAAACATGCTGTAAAACCAGTCTTCAGAAAAAGAAGAAATGCAATAAAAAATGTTTTGCTGTATAAGACTTGGCAGGTTTTACTCAGCTCCCCTAGCAGCCCTTTCCCCCACCCCCACCCCCTTTTTTTTCCTCTGGCAGTGAGCCTTAAAAAGATCTCAAAGTCGTTTATATGCTGACCAAAGAAACTCTTTCTATAAACAAGCAAAAAAGGGTTTATATTAAATGTATGTTGTTTATCATTGCCATTGTTGCAGTATATTAAGATAACAGGCGAGATGAAACATTGACAGCTCCAAAAGCCACTGAATAAACCTAAGCCTGCACGTAAGTTGCTGCCTGGGGCTCCTTAAAACTACTGCCTTGCTTTTCCTCCTGCCTATGCTTGTTGATTTCTATCAAAACGAGTTAGAAAGCAACTCATCTTGCCTATATAATTCCATGCACACTTCCTCTCACCTCCAAACGGGAAGGTCAGTTTCTGGACAAACTTTGTTTCCACAGCTTTGAAAGAGTCTGTTGTGTTTCACTCTGTTTTGAGTGGTGTAATTATCAGTAATTATTGGGAAATGAGCAGGAGTCAGAGGCAATTCCAGAGCCACCCAGAATAAACTGTGCATTGTTGCAAGATTGCAGCATGGCTGTTTTACAGAATTAACATTCTGAAATAGTTGGAAGTGACAGTTTCCTTTTCAGGGAGGGAAGAGGGCAAAGAGCTAAACTGCTGCTTTAAGATTAATCTTTACATTCAGGAAGAAATTTGAGCTGGAGACCATAGGGGTATAGAACAGATCCCTGTGTAGCCCACTTTTCCTTTTAAGTGAATCTTCTTGGGTAGTTGCTTTCTCTGTGCCCAGAGAAAGACTTTAAATATCAGAACAGGTGGAAAAACTTCTTATAAGACTTGTAAAGGCAATCAATTATATTTCCTTTAAGGAACGCCGAATCATAAGGAAAATTATAAATAATTATATTATTCAGTTTAAAATGACAGCTTTTGAAAGATGAGGGTCTTAGAATAACTGACTTAGTCACATTTTAAAATAGTCCTAATGCCCTTTTCTTTTCAAGTAAATTAATAAATAAATGTCGTGCTGCATGAGTTCAATTAACTGTGAGATAATGAGGACTGTAGAGCAGAGACGTTGATGGGTCACTGATTGCTAATGGACTACAGATTCTTGTAGGTCATGAGTTCATTGCCAAGCTGTGTTTAAAGATTTGGGGGTTTTCCATTTATTTATATATTTATCTATTTCCCTCAAAAAACTGCTTAATTGCAAAACAAAAGTGGCTTCATGATATGGATGTAGACACTAGTGTCCACATCCAGACTGTCACTGACAATGGTTGTGGAGCCTCAAAAGAGAGTTACATTTCTCAGAATATTTGGCAACACGAAATTCCTTTGCCATGAGGGCCCATCCCAGGTCAGGAGTACCCCCTGATGGCAGTGACTGAACAGTTCTGGAGATGCTGTGTGTTCAGAGGGGATCTTGGGTGGGGTCTGTGGAAGGTTGCACTGGTTTCTTCCTTCATTACCATTTTCCTACGGTTTCCTCAGTGCTGACTCTGAGACCTGACTGAATGATTTAATTCCATGGTGGCATATGCAAATGAAGCAGAACAGATATTTGGATCTTGTGTCAGTGTGACCATGGAGAAAATGGCTACATTACTGCTACTGAATGAACTGCTGATTTCCACATGCAAGGTTTCTACCTTCATAGAAACCTACCTCATCTACCCACAAAACCCACATAGATGACAGAGAAGAGAAAGACAAATGTAAGATGTATATCCAGCTGTGCACACAAATGCCACAGGCTACAGGAAGCAGCTATAGAGCAGCACAGCATTGGCTTGTGGACCAGATGCCCAGACTGGGATGAAGAGAGAGCAGAAGAGCAGAGGTGAGGAATGAATGACAAGAAAGAAACTGTTTTGCATTTATCTATAGCAATACCAACTGTACAGACTTTTCACAACTGCCTGACACAGGTTCCTACATACAGCAATGCTCCTGGGGTTTGGTGCACAAGTAAAAATGTAGGAAGGTTTAAGGTTCCACTGAGTCTGGAGCTGTTTTGCTGTTCTCACACTGTTAGATATGCATAAACCAGCTGCCTGGCCTAAACTAATCCCAATTGTAGTCAAGCCTGTTTCCTGATAAAAACATGTATATCTGAATAAAAGTCTATTTCCCTTTAGAAGTTCATACATTTAAATTCAAAGCCTATTTGTTCATATGGATAAGAAGAGTATGCATAATTGAAAGAGTCCATTAGAAGTGCAGAGAGGAAACAAAGGATGTGAATTTGGTGGTATGAAAGTGAATTATTAATATCTTGTATTAGTGCCAGACATAATACAGACAGACAATGACTCAGTCTTTAAAAATCATATCTTCCACATTTTCTACTACAATCTTAAGCTATCCTAGATCTGGACACAGTCACCAGTGCTCAATTGTTAATGGGTTTGTAATGAGAACAATAAAGAGTAGAACACCTTAGTGAACATTTGTCCTTGGGATTGCAGAGAATAGCACTCCACTTCCACTGCAGCATTTATTTTTCTCCTTTGAATGGATGCTAGATACGAGTGCATGACAATACATCCTACTGACCCTGCAAACATCCAGAAAGCAAAACAACAAACAAAAATACTAATTCTGCTTGTCACTGGTGCCAGCTTCCTTTACTGACACGATTTTATAATTGAAACTTTAAAATGTATCTATGATTTAAAGTACAGAAAAGCTTCATTTAGCTTTTTTTCTGCATTACCGTAAAATATATTTTTCATTTCTCAGTTGCTCTGCCCTTCTTCCTCCATTCAAGATACTAAAAGAGTTACCAAAATGAGCCAAATCTTGCACTGAAGCACAAACTTTGTTTTCATAATGTCTTTTGTCCTACTAAGCAACTGGTTGTGATGAACTTCAAGTTTTACTGGGAATATTCTGTAGAAGAATACTTGGCTTTGGCCAAAGATGTCACTTCAGCAGTGTGGAGTTACATGGCTCTTAAAGCAGGAGTTACCAGGAGTGAGCATATGGCAGTTAATTGCATCAATGTATTGGCAGCATTGGTCATTGAAAGTTTCTCCTAAATGACTATTTGGCTCAAGAGAAATACAGCTATTTCTTTCAGCTGAAGATATGTCAAGATGTTACTTCGGAAAGAAACTCCTGACATTCAGCTTCACTGCTTATAAAATTAGTGTCACTGCACTTGTCAGAAGTTCCCCTATAAATCTGAGTTGTGAGACCTTGAGCAACTTGTGAATAGGACAAAATGCTGCATGGAACAAAATGGTAATATTACACTCATATCTGATTTTGAAATAGTATTTTAATTGCAGATATACTTCCAGATATAGAAGTAAGGGGGATGAAAGCACCTTGGACTGGGAAGAGATTGTTGTTCTCTCTTTCAGAAGCAGCTAAACATTAAAATGTTTAACATTCAATACTTCAATTGCAACTAGATCAACACAAATGTTAATAAAATAAAAGGACCAGCTCCCCCTAAACCAGAATGGTATTCATCATTTAGAAAGGTTTTAAAATGAGAAAAATTAGATTGTCATGAGCCAAACTAAGAGATTTGTGATGGTGGGATATAAAAATGTGAGAAATTTGGTTTATATCTGTGTTTCTCTGAGCTACAATTAGTAACATCTATGTTACCCCTCGTAGTTGCCAAGTCTACTTTTATGTAGAGATTTTAGAACTGTATATATCTAGAACCAGTGATAGAATTTGGCTGAGATATTTACTAAACCATTTCCTAAATCTCCACAAGCAATGAGAAGTATGAATGGAGGAAAGTTCAAGTAGTTCCAATAACTTTCCTGAAATTGTAGTCTTCCAGAGTGGCATTTCATGAACAAATCTTTAAATATCTGATGAGACAGATAGGCAAGTGTTAGACTCTAAGTACAAAAGGCTGCCATTGATAGGCCAGACCACTTTTCTCCCGTGTGAATAAGAAAGCAGTGCTTACCCCTTTTGGCAGCAAGATCAGAGGAACGGTGGTCTTCTGTCAAAAGCTTTTCCCTCAGGGCATAGTCCTAGGATTGTGATGTGGCAATAATTTTCTAATTGCTACTAACTGCTCCTTAAGGGCTGGATTGTAATGGAAGCTTTTGACTTTTCTTTAACATGAATCAGCAGAATAAGAACTTTTACTCCTGGTGGGGAGTTTAAGACCAGGATTTCAGGTTTAAAGACCTTTTTTCCTGGAAACCCTTGGTCTGAAATGCTTGTGTGTTTAAAATGAAAAGAGGCTGCTGAAAGCTTTTAAAAGTCTTAACATTCCTCTTACAAATTGCATTTACAATAAATTCTGAGAAATTCATTATGCTTGCAATAAACTTTTAGCTTGAAGCAAATTGTTCTATAATTATCTGTATCAAGGTTTGTGTGTTGTCCTCCAAAGCATCTGTTCCTGGGTATTGCCCAAGGAGATGCTGTTAAGGACTGCGGATTTGACCCTGGATGCAAGTCCCGGGATAGCCAACCAGCTGGGTAACAGCGGCAGCTGAAGGTCTGCTCCAGCCTCCCTCCCCCTCTCTCACAGCAGAATTAGTCACCACACTGGGTCAGGTTAGCCCTGGATTTGTCCAGCTGAGTCTTGGAAAACTCTAAAGACAGAGAAGCTAATCTTTGGGTAATCTGTTACATTGCTGCCATGCTCTCCAAGTGAAGAAGCTTTTCCTGATGCACAGCCCAAACCTCCCAAACTGCAGCGTGAGGCTCTTGTGCCTTGCTTTATCAACTCCTGCCACCAAGAAAAGTCTGTCTCCATCACATTGGCAGCTCCAGATTGTAGGCTTGAGTTAGGTTGCCTCAGTTTCCATTTTTGACAAACTTAAGGTGTCAAACATCTGCTGGACCATGTAATTTCTGAACAAACTTTTTGAACTAGGTTTGAACATAACACATTCCAAGAGCAGCCTCAGCACCACTGGCTAGTGGGGCTACTACATTCTCCTTATTGACTATCCACTGCACTCCTCCAGTTGTAGCCAAATAAGCAATTTGCCTTATGATAGAGCACCGTTGGCTATATCCAGTGTGTTACTTGCCATAACACCAGGGCAAATATTCCTGGCCTGTACTGCTGCAGGTGGTTATCCTGCTCTTTGTTAATTGTCCTGACTCATTTATATGCTCTGAGTAAGGAATATTTCCTTAATTTCTTTCTATTTTCCTCGCAAAATAGGTATTTGCTACTATGGCATTTTTATGGATACTTTTTAAAATCTTTTGATGCTGCCAAATTTCTTAGAAAATTTGGTGCAAAGAAAGTAAGAGTGGTCTTTCTGTCACATTAGACTTAAAATTCATACCAGATTTATACTGTTAAATTTTCTAGAGAAATAAAGAGAGAGTGAATGTATTGATTTATTAAAAGGCTCCCATCTTCCCAAGAAAGAGCTACCTGATTACACTCAGCTGGAACTGAGCTTGCCCAGATTTTAGGGAGGCAGCAGACAGGAACATGTTTCCACCTCTGTTTTGTTCTCCTATGCAGCTGGTGGATGTAATTGACTAAAAGCAATTTATAATTAATCAACACAATACATACAATAAATAACTGTTTTGAATTCCATATATATATATATGAATGTGAATATATATCTTGTTAGGACTGATCATGTTTTTCATTTACAAAACGTGAATATTCATATTTTATTTTGTAATCTGATGATTACATAATCCCTGAAAAAAAATATTGCAATATTAAATAAAATTTTCGCTTTTTTCCACATTGGTTTGCATGATTAGATACAATATGAAGTAAAGCAAAACAAATGTATTTTTCATGTTTCAAATGTATTTCAAATATTTTTCACTTTCAAATGTAAAGTTTTCTATTGATAAAATCAGGAATCTTAAAATAACCACTTAACATGTATTGTTGGCTGCATTTTACAGTATTTGACACACTACTTAATAACAATACAATCATCAAGGCTGAGTTACTCTTTCCATAAACTATGTATTTTAGCAGCTATGTACTTTTATCATTGCATGGATGTGAAGCTTAGAGCTTTATTTTGAAGTGTTTTCTCATCAGGAAGTTTCAGTAGTATTAGAAAAGCTTTTACAGAGGAAAGCATAAAGGACTTGCAATAGCTAGCAAGCATGACATCATTAAAAAGCAATGAATGTTAGGAATATTCCTGTTCTAATCCAGGCCACACATCCTGCTGCCCTGGAAGACTGCCAAGCTCAACATCCTTTTAGGGTTACAGGGCAGGCTGCGGCCTTTCACAGTTTGCTTTAGAAATCTCTGCATGTGGAATATTCACTGTCAGGCATTACAATAAAATCTAAAATTACTCCATCAGAAAGCTGATGTTCCACCCTTCCTGCATTCTTCCCTGACACTGAAATTGCCCAAAAAGAGCTCTACTGTATTTCATAGATTTCTGTGATGGACTGTGCACAGAGATGATGGTGGATGATTTTTACATAGGCTCAACAGCATGTTCCATTTGAGAAAAAAAAAAAATATTTAGACTGCTTAAAAACATGTTGTGATAATATTCTTTTTAGTTCCATTGCATGAACTCATTAGGGTTCAGTTCTGTAGGCTTTTATCTGTATTTTCAGTGAATGTTTCAGATGACCAGTGGAAAAATGATTAGACCTTTCCTTTACACAGCATGTCTGTCACATCAACTATACAGAGTATTGCTCTTTGGGGCCAGGCACTCTGCCTTGCTAAATCCTTTTACGCCGTTCCTTTGGGGAAAAAAGGAACAGAAAGCTGCAGCAAAATGAGGACTGAAAGACTCCCGAAGTAATGGTGTTACTTATCTGACAAAAAATGAGAAGCATAAGTGATTTCAGGATGCTGCTGTATTATTCCCAGCTAATGCCCTCAGCAGCACTCAGAGGAGATAGTCTTACTGTCAGCACCCAGTTTAGATGATGAAGTAAGGTTACAGTGGGGCACATATAGTCTGTCATTTGTATGAGAATTTAAGGTGCTTAGAAAGTAACTTAGGGAAAATATTATTTCTCTGGCCAACTAGTGGAAAGAGACACAGGTTTCTGCAGCCCTCACAATGCGCTCTGCTCTACGTGGACAATAGCTGTTGCTTGGCTTTCTTGATTGACAGCACAAAGAATTTATGTATCTATTTTAAAGTGCTCACTAAAGTGAGTTGTGTTACAGGTGCTTCAGCCAGGTGATTTGACTGTATCCATTTCTTCCCAGGCTTCCAAACCCACCAGTGACTCAGGTGATTTGACAGGATTCTTTTCTTCCTAGGCTTCCAAAACCACCAGTGAACTTTCCCTTATAAAGTACTCAAATTTTAATTGCGTTATGAATTGTCCAATAATAGCGATCGTGGTCATCTGAAAAATGTAGGAATTGAGAGAAGGAGGCTACAGTCTTTTGTAGCACTTTAAAAGACATGTATTTTGGAAAAAGCCTGGATTAATAAGTTCCTAACCTTCATCCTGTACTCCTGCACCAGCTGAACCAACATTTACTACTCCAATGTATAAGGTTATGCAGCAACTGAACAGGTGAAATTATCCAGTTAAATATAACTGACTCCCCTTTTTCCACAGATTGACCTGTGATCTACTTTACACTGTGGTTTCACAAAGGGTTGGGTCACCACAGATCAGGAGCTATGAAGTGCAGCACAGTTTTTTAAGCTGTCTTTGACTCAAAAACTAGAATCTTTTGAAATTACACACAGAGGCACATAAATTAGGTGTCAAAAATACAACAGCTGAATTAAATTCCTTAGTTACTACACTTTCATTTTGTTCTAAAGAGTAATTAGTAATTACACTTAGACTGAAATATGTTACAGGATATCATACAGAAAAGCATCAGAAGTCTTATTAAGTTTTAAGTTACAAAGTACGAAAAAGTATGTTTAGAAAAACTGTACAGCATTTTTATATCAAAATCAGTCCACATAAACTGAAGAAAAGGTTATCCATAAATAGCCATACTGAAAAAGACAGCAGGAACTGATGATTTATAAGAAATAGAGGCACTTACCAGTCAAGACAATCCCAGGGAGACAAGATGAGGGAAAAACAGACACTCTGAAGTGTATTGTTACACTGGTAATCACATCAACCCTTTGTCTTGCTAGTTTGTAACTGTTATTCTGTATAACAGGAAAGGAAGTATAGTACAAAAACAGTCTCAAGATTAGTCTGTGGTTCCCATTTCAGTGTTGAATCTATCCCTTTGCTTGGCTGCAGGGTATATAAGACATTAAAAAAACTGTGGCAACAAAAGTTCATAGGAGCCTGCACCCTGTTTACATTATGCTGTTATGTTCTCTGATATTCATTGTCAGAAACCTTGAGAAGTGCAGAGTTGTCTAGAGATGAAGCATGACACACTGCTCTCCTCTGGCTCCTTTGCATCTCATGACCTTCCTCCTGGAAGATCCACATCTTCCTTGACAAGGAGTTTTTACTGCAGGAGCTGTCTCTCCTTCCCTGGTGATCCCCTTTCAAAGTAACACGAGCTTGGGAAGGGTTCAAGGAAATCCAGACAGCACTACATGTGGGAACAACTGAGAGACTAAATTCACCATCCACAGCCATTGCTAACTGTACTCTTGAGGCCAAAATCAGGGCATCATGGTGCTAAGTACCCTGAAGGTAGGTGATAAGGTCTGACAATGTGATTTGACTCTGTGCACGTGGCTGGGTCCAGTCTGCACATCCACACCTTCATACCCAGCTCCAACACTGGGAACATTGATGAACCTGTTGCCTCACAAACTCAGCTTTTTCTCACCATGACTGCAGCCTCAGGCTCTTGAAGGAGACAGACATGTAGAAATGCTATGTTGTCTTTGGATTCTGAAGGCATTCTTATGTACCCCCAAGTGTTGTTGCAGCATACCTCATTGCTCTGATAAGAGTCCCCCACAGCCACAAGAGACACAGTGGGCATTTTGGCTACATACTCCTGCCTGGGGCACACTCATGTTGCAGGAAATTGTATGTGAAAACAGTGAGATATGCAAGCAGGGGAAAGTCTGGTAGTGGGGTTTAAGGACAAATATTCCTTAGGCTGTGTGACCATAAACCATTCCCTGTACTGGATCATGGCTCCATTGTTCTCTATTTCCCTTATTTTCCTACTTCTTTGTGCCTCTCAACCTTGACTTCAAATAAAATTTTGTAGGACTGGAAAACATCTGTTTTTCCACATTCTGCATGGTGCTGCATGACTCCAGAGACAGTCAGATTACATTCATGCAAATCAATTATAATTACTGGACCCATTCTCTGGACCTGTAGACAACAGCTCCAGTCTGTCAGCTTCCATATAACTTAGCAAATTGGGCCTTTGAAAGCACGTATTCATATCCAGATTGTTGTGAGTGATCCCTCATGTACACTAACTCATACACACTACATCTGAGTGCTGATTTGGGCCAGTTTTGCAAGGCATTATTGAAACATTATAATAGTTAAAGACAAATCCAAAAGGTAGTTTGGTATAGATAGTGACAACCATTTTATCTGAAGAAATATCCTAGAGCTTATGCTTATGAAGAGTTTCAAACCCATTTGAACAGTCATAAATTGGTATGAGCCAAGCATCCCACTGGATCTTTGCAGCTCCTGGAGAACTGTGATGCTGGCCTTAAAGGAGCAACACATTAAATGGTTTTACTATGACTCAGAAATACAATTAAAAGAGGTGGATATATCCACAGTTCAACTATCTGTAAGTTGCATATTCTACTATATGCATGGGACAGTCCCAACAAAATGGCTATGTTTTAAGAATCTTAAGGAGATATTTTCCTGAAGTATTACACTTCAGAGGAAGTCTGCTTCTCCTTTCCCTATGTGTTATTTCCTAGAGAAAGCCTGTCTGCTCTGCTTGATATGGCTCAATGCTTTATCCACATGGAAGCCCAAACCTGACATTTATTTAACTGAGAATAATGGTGCTAATTCCTTGTATACTTTGGAAGTGCTCAGGGAAGAAACCTTGTATGTAAAGTTTAGAGATTTGGCATTATTTCTGAATTCTTCAAGTATTTTATCTCTTTAGTTAGAGAAAATATTACTACTTAAGCCTCCAATAATACATTACATTTTTATTAAACCAATTTCCCTCCTTGTCAGTATCCCATCAAGAATTTTGAATGAGAACCTTTTTAAAGCTCCAATATTTGATAATATTTTATTTCCTTTTCTTTGTTTAGATCCCACTTGTTCTTAGACAAACTAATAGGTGTTTATAACTCTGTACCTTTTGCCATTAACATTTTTTTCTTGAACTCTTGGAAAATTTGCTAATGTGACCTCTCCTTCTGTGTCTCCAATAGTTTGAAAGACTTTGCTAAATTAGAGGAAAGACTCATACCTTCACAACTATGGCAGCTCTTGCAGGTTCCATGCAGTGTTGCACACCAAATACTCCTGAAGTGATTTTTGCCTTAAATGTTTATGGAAAAGGAGAGGAAAAAGAGTCCTCTTGATGCATTGCTCCATGTGGCACAGACATGGAAAGGGAAAAATAAAGTGGTGTTGGCATAAGCAGTGTACCTAACCAACCACAGTATTTGAAGTAACAAAGGAGAAACATACAATTTAAATATTTTTTTTGTGCATGTTGGGTTTTTTCAAGCAGTCTCTAAGGTGAGACAGAAGATGCTAACTTTTTTGTGATGCATGAGTGAAGAGAGATGTGTTTTCAGTAATGTCAGCTTCCATAAATTTTCTGTAGAAATAATTAATCTAGAGCTAGTGTAGATTGCAAATAGTAATTCACTCCTTATTTGTATTTATTTACTGACTGGCCTTTCTCCTCTGAGATAAGGAGTACTGTGTTGTTAGTGTGGTAGTCGTGCATATTTCATGAGTTGTGCAAGAATGTAATTGTTATCAACATTAAATCAGTTATCCCAGAACTTCACATGGAATTGAGGGGCACATTGTTGGAGAGTTTAAAGAAATGTGAAACATTTTGTTCCTGTTCTAATGGGATTGCACCATTTTAGAACAAGTCAATATTGGGGTGAAATCACACCATTACAAGCCAGTATCTTCTAGCATCATGATTGTACCCTGGCCAGCAGCTCAGCCCCATGCAGCCACTCACTCACTACCCTGCAGTGAGATGGGGGAGAGAATCTGAAGGGTAAAAGTGAGAAAACTCATGGCTTGAGATTAAGACAGTGGAACGTTAAAGCAAAATTTTTGCACACCATCAAAGCAAAAAAAGGAATTGATTCATGACTTTCCATGAGCAAGCAGGAGTTCAGCCATGCCCAGGAAAGCAGGGCTGCATCATGCCTGGCAGTGACTTGGGAACATAAACACCATCACTGCAAATGTCCTCCCTTCCTTCTTCTTTTCCCAACTTTATTTGCTGAGCATGACATCATACAGTCTGGGCTGTCCCCATGGTCAGCTGGGGTCATTGTCCTGGCTGTGTTTGCCTCCACCTTCCCGGACAACCCCAGCCTCCTCTCTGCTGAGATGGGTTAAAGAATGGAAAAACCTTGACACTGTGTAAGACCTGCTCAGCAGTAACATAAACACCCCTGTGTTTTCAAGACTGTTTTCATCACAAATCCAAAATAACACCCCATACAACCTCCTATGAAGAAAATTAACTATTCCCTCCAAAACTAGAACATATAGCGTCTACAGATGTCAGGAATATGGGTAGGGTTTTCTTAGACCTCTGCCCTAAGTTGTTTGATAATTTTCAATAGATCTTCTTTACTTGAAGTATTCCTACCAATTTTTATCCCTGCAACAGAGTTTGGATACCAAGTTACCTAAGCTGAACTTTTCCTTTTTGTTCATTAATTATACAGCCCTCCTTTTTTAGAATGTACATTTTTAGATTTTTATGCCTTGTTTGCAGAACTGCTGAGTACTCACAGCTGCTCGAGCCATTGTATTCTGAACATATGAAATGAGTGTTGATGCTAAATAATACAGCACAGCCTAAACTGGCACCAAGTTGCAGAGGCAACATGGAATGACAAGGTAATAAAACCACAGGGGAAATGTCAATGGATGGGAAGTGGTGCAAACAGGAAAAAGAAGAAGAAGAAGAAGAAGAAGAAGAAGAAGAAGAAGAAGAAAACAGGCTTTCTAATTATGCACATAAAATTAAAAAATCTAAATTGATCATCACTACTTAGAAAGAACTCTGGAAGATGCCACTAAATACACTAAAAAGTGTGCACTCTGGAAGAATTTGATTCTCTGTGATAGTCAAAAGACAGGTAGGACATGGGAGGAAATGGTAGGAAAATAACTAAGAAAACAATACTGCAGCATTACAAACTGAATCGGAACATACTCTTGTATTTTGAATATTATTTTGAACACTGAAGGGATTTTTGGTCAGACACCACATAGCCATTTCTTAAGTATTTTAGAAAAATCTCTGAAAACTCTGATAAGTGATATGTCAGACTGGGAACCAACTAAACATTACTGGAAAATGTGGATGTCCATGTCTAATGATCACATCAGCAAGAGCCCTCCTTCATCTCCCTCAGAACTAGAAACACAAGCCACAGATTGTGCAGTAACTGTGTCTTTTATGCAAGTAAATTAAGGAAGATCAAGACACAGACTTTCAGGTTTGCACACCAACCACACTCTCATTTAATTGTTAACTTGCTTCTGGTCATGCTTTTGGTTGAACACACAGATCTCTTGTCACAAATGCCCAGGACACCCTTGCATGACAGCAAATGTTGCACGTGATTGTGTTTGTTTCCTTAAAGAGACTTTAAGGATGAGGAGATTCTGCTCTGCCAGGAGGAAAATTCAGTTTCCTGGGTGCAGTTGTCCCATTCTACTTGCTCTCAGTTGCAGAAAACAGGCCCTGGCTCCTTTTATTTACTGGGATATATATAACCTATGAAGATGAGTGCTGTAAGAAAGTCTAATAGATAATATATCTGTCTTCAGAGCAGGATTTGAATAATGTACAGAAAATAAATGTGCATATATACACCGAAAGGAGGGAATAAAACAAAGTATTGAGTAGATCTCTTCTACAAGTAATCATCATCTGTCATGGGTAATGAGGTAGGGGTCCCACAGAGAAAGAATGTTAGTTCATAATTCAAGGTTATATCATAATCATCTCCAAAGTAGAGCGATTGGGATGTCCTAGACAAATAATTTCACAACTTAGTATAGTTTATTTTCCATGTCAACACTGAGACTTAAAATATGTTTGTGTGTGCTTTTGATGTGAGTTTCACTCTGTAAAGATGTGCATGCACATACTACTTACAGGATACATCCTATGAAATATTTTAAACCCATAGGAGAAATCTTCCATAGCAAAATAACCAGTGCCAAGGTCCCAAAATATGAGTTACAAAGGAAAGTAGATTGGATTACCTCTGGTCTGGTTCAGTGGATCTAATTTTCAGTACTGAGTGAAACTACACTTCTGTAGTGCATCTCCTAGGTCAATTCCAACTGAAATGATCCCAATTCAAGGGCTTGAGACTGCTCCATGAAGCCAATTAAAGTAGTGTACAAGACAACAACCAAGGGATTCACATCAAATGTACTTGACTTATTCTGACTAAAACGTTAGTACAGGTTCATCTGAAGGCACATATTTGTTTATATGTGTAAGTTTGTACAAATCAGAAGGTTTTCAGCAGAAGACAATGGAAAATCCAAATTGCATTCAGTATTTAAATTATGTGGTTGTTTTGGTGTTTTCTGATATTGTCATGGGATTAAGATTTGGTCTTCTATCCAAAACCTACCAAATGGCAAAACCCTAAGTATGCTGTGCTGGAACTATAATGGAAACATGCCTGTGAGTCTCTATCACAGCCAGTGTTTGCATTCCAAATACATAATAACCTGCTTCCACATTGATTCCATGTAAATTTTGCTGTGTTTTGTGAGCCACTGTTTGAGATTGCTACGTATTAGAGCAGAATGCTTCAAAGGACAGCAGAGCACTCTCTTTTTGAACATTTGTCTTCATTTTGATTAAGTGAATTGTAATGGTTGTTTGCAATAATTTGTGTGGCAGAGTGTTTATGTACATTCATGTATGCATGTTTAATGTGGACAGGAGTATCAAAATCTTGGTTCTTCATTAAATATATGCTTTTTTGTGTACTTAGTTAAATCCCATTTTATTGCCTACGTAACAGATTACAACATCTATCATTGCATAATGAGATACTTACAAATGGATTGTTAATAGCTTCTATTAATTTTAACTCTAAAGCCTGTATCTTGTTAGTAAACAGTGCAGAAAACTGGTTTCATGTTAAAGGGCTTTCCTTGGCATAAAATTTCACCAAGATGTGTCTAAAGACACTTTTGTACATCTGAGTGGACTTTAATTCTTTAATCATATAGTTGAATCATCAGGAGAGAAGGATATGTAGTGTTGTTATTAGTTGTCTTGCTATATTTTTAGATGAGAGATTAAGAGAATCTAAAAGTAGAATGTTTGCTGCAGTCATGGCAACACACATTTCAAAATGTGCAAATGTTAGCACACAATATTTTAACGAGGGAAAGATGATATATCAGATAAACTCAGCACATATAGAAAGTTAAGCCTTTTTTATTTGTGCACTATTTGTCTCTGAGCAAACTTAGAACTTTATAAATTCTGGAAAAGTGATATTATTGCCCAGATCCAACACAGCACAACTACCTAACATTGCTAGCACTAGGCATTGGAGCAGACAGTATAGTGGGAATTTTTAAACTGGAGGTTGTTGTTTTTTGTGGGTTTTGTGGGTTTTTTGGGGTATTTTTTTGTTTTTTTCATTTTGCTGCTTATTTATCCCTACAGAATAAATTAATCCATATATAGCAGCCACTGTCATGGATCATTTTAGGGCACTTGGATTAATAATATTTTGTATGAATATCTTAGCATCTGACAGCAATTAGCTTAGACTCTGCTTTGGAGCTTTAGTCCTCTGCTGGTTGGTTACACAGACTGACTGCCAGGCTGGCTCTTGCTTCCTTTTGTGTGTATAATGCCACTTTGGAGTAATGCAGCTGGCATGGTGAAAAGGGAGTGGGCTGATGGCAGCAAGTACTGTGGGGCCATGCTTTTTTCAAACAGACTTCCTGCTAATGGACAGGTAAAATTAACATTACTGCCAGAAAAAGATGACTCTGCTTGGTACATATATACAGTTAGAATAACACAGAATGTTCTGAGTTAGAAGAGACCCACCAGGATCATCAGCATAGGACACCCCAAGAGTCACACCATGTGCCTGAATACACACAGGCAGGTTTGAATTCTGTCAGTCTTAGTGCTGTGACCACTTCCCTGGGGAGCCTGTTCCAGTGTCCCAACCACCCTCTGGGTGAAGAACAGACTTGATTTTATCTTTCTGTCAGTAACAAACAAAGAAGAAAATGGGAAAACTAGGTTTAAGTCCTTGTATCAAAGGACATGTTTGAGCATGACCACAACACACAAGCAAGCACGGCACAGAGCTGGAAGTGACTGCAAGAAACCCAGGACTTTTTGCAGGAATAGTGTCAGAGTGGTGTCAGACCAGGCTATGAACCCTTCAGAGAGTTTAGAGAGGAATTCAGAGAGGAATCTTGCTTGTAGCATTGCCCTGGTATGTTAATTCCTGCCTAGGAATCATAAAACTCCCAGGGCTCCTGTGACAACACTCATCTGAAAACACCTTGTCCTCTGTATCTCTGTTCACTATTCCTGCCTCTGAGGAGTTCAGAAAATACATCAACAAGCAGATGAATATATGGACAGGAGGTTGGCATGAATGTAGACGAATCATGAATTTTTCAAGGGCTTATCAGTATTTTACACCCCGTGCTGTAAAATAAAATTGAAATGTGAGAGACACTAGAGAAAGTTCTTTTGCTGAAGAAATGAGAATCAGACTGGGGAATAAATCCACTGCTAATATTTTTGGATTTGTTTATTGACCTGACTGCTGAGACAAGAACATAAAACAAAAATTATGCTAATTAGAACTGTACATAGCAAAAAAGAAGTTACACTGACTTTCTTCTAATTCTTTCTAATTCCCAGGGGACCAAAGCTTTAGCATGAAGGAAAACAGAGAAACTGGTAGCACAATAAGATATTTAAATAAATACTTGCTTCCAAATGATTTGCAGGTGTCAACTTATCTAGCATCTGCAAGGAGTTTGTGCTGTGACCTTGCTGTTCATGAGTCCCTTCCAGAGCAGCTAATATTTTGTAATTGGATCAGCTGCTAATGCTCTGGAGTTTCATGTTTCGCTAATTAGAAAACTGTTGTACAGTCTTCTTTTGTCTCAATTACATTGCTAATATAGCTCATTCAGCTTGTTTACAGATGATGTTTTTCTAAAGCATTTTGTAGATGGTAATACGTGCAAAGTGATTACTCTCCTTGTCATTATGTTACATGGAAAATCAATGTTAAAAAAAGGGTGATAGGCTTGACGATCCCTTCCCTTCCCTTCCCTTCCCTTCCCTTCCCTTCCCTTCCCTTCCCTTCCCTTCCCTTCCCTTCCCTTCCCGTCCCTTCCCTCCCTGTCCCTTCCGCACCTTCCCCCGGCACTTCCGCACCTTTCCCTGCACTTCCCCACCTTCCCGCACCTTTCCCGCACCTTCCTCCCGCCACCTTCCCGCACCTTCCTTCCCTTCCCGCACCTTCCCGCACCTCCCTTCCCTTCCCCGAAAGCACCTTCACGCACCTTCCCTTCCCTTCCCGCACCTTCCCGCAACCTTCCCCCGCACCTTCCCTCGCACCTTCCCTCCCTTCCCCACCTTCCCTCCCCACCTTCCCTTCCGCACTTCCGCACTTTCCCTTCCCGCACCTTCCCCGCACCTTCCCTTCCCCCCGAGCCTTCCCTTCCCGCCCTCCCTCCCCCTCCCTCCCCTCTCCCCTCCCCTCCCCCTCCCCTCCCCTCCCTCCCCTCCCCTCCCCTCCCCCTCCCCTCCCCCTCCCCATCCCTCCCTCCCCTCCCCTCCCCCTCCCCTCCCTTCCCCTTTTTAAATGCCCTATACACAGAGGAGTATAAACTTGCTGAACTGAATCATCTTCTTACCTTTATATTATTTGCACTGGAAAGGAGGCGTACAAAAAAAAAAAAAAAAAAAAAAAAAAAAAAAAAAAAAAAAAAAAGAGAGAGAATGATTTACTGGGGAATAGGAAGCTGTTAAAATCTTACCCATAATATATGAATGTTTTTGATTCATAATCGAGATGTCCAGCTGAGCTGGGAGAGCAAGAAAGAAATTCCCTTTGAAGAATTGTAAATGGATAGAAATGTAGGACAGTATTAGTTTTTATTTTTGAAAGGACAAAACGAACCATAAGTGAAAAATTGGATTCAGGAGATGCTTTGAGATACTCTTAACTTCTAAATTTTAGCAAGACTGACATGCTAAAACTCCTTTTTTTTCCAAATGTATAGCAAATAGAAGCTGTTGAAAGGCATAGCTCTTAATATACGTCACACACGGTAGAGAACTATAACTGGATAAACTATGTCTACCCACTTCTAATTCTTTGAAAACTGATCTATTGGTTTGGTAAATAATTCCCTTTGTCATTAAGTACCTAATAGATATGGATTTACTTAGAGAACTAACCTTGCTTCTTTATTTCTAATATAGAATTTTGACAAATTCTTTTTTTATATTTTTAAATATAATTAACTGCTTTTTGTTTTTCATTGGAACGACATATTATCAGTAAGATCTTTAAAGAGTGTGATTAATATGAAAGGATCTTCTCCTTAAGCCTTCATCTTCCCTGATCTATGGGGACATCCTGGTCTGTGTTCACTTTAGGAATGTAATGGGAAATGGGTTCCCTGGGAACTTAATAGTGTGGCAGTAACCATGATAAAACCATTATGAAAAACATTTGGGGGATGCAATACAGATATGTTGCATGAACTGGTTTGGTTCTGTTGCCTACTCTCTTTATTGACTGTTCCAAGCATTTCTAAATGTCCATGTGTCTGCAACATTGTGAGGCAACAGATAACCCCATAAAAAATAACAAAGTTGCATCTTTCAGTTCCCATTGCAAGGAAAGCAGCAAGATATTCAGTTCTCCGGTTGATAATGTTTTAATTCTTGTCCTTTATAGGTAACTTATTTATCAGTCTTTTTACCAAGCCCGAATTTATTTTACAATCCTATTTAACAGATAGCAATAGAAGTGTCTCAAGAATTCAGATTACCTCACCCAAAAGGGTGATAGTATCAGCCTGCAGCTTTCATAACTATTGATAGCATAATGTGGAATCAGATTTTTAGTTGATAACATTTGTAAAATCTATTATAAATCTGAGAAACTGATAGAAGTCAGCAGACTCATTTTTTTGTTGGTTTTTATTAAATTCAGAAGATTTTAACTGTCCACAGGGTAACTGTGGCATTTCTACTTAAACAGCACAAATGTACATTGTCTTTACAAAGTCTGTCTTCATGTCTTTTGAACTATCTACAGCTTGTATGGCAAAAAATCCCAGATATAATGTTTACTTGATTTTTGTTCATGTAGTCTTGCATGGTTGGTCTTCTGTACTGGAAGTATTCTGATTACTATAAATAAATGTCGTACTACCATAAATATATCAAATCCCTCCAATAGAGTTTATTGCTTCATAAGCTTTTGAGTTATATTTGCTTGATGGTTATTTGTTTGCTTGTTTTGTTCTTACTGAACAATTGTTGCCATATTTGTGCTTTCTCTGCCCAGGCAAATACCTCAATACTATTCCATTACCTTTAAGCTCAAGATAAGAAGCATTTGTTTTCTAGCTCAACCAAAAATCACAGATTTCAATCTCAGTTGGCTCATTTGTGAGTATTTTTTCGTAGTTAGTACTGAAATAGGTGATAACTGAAGAGAAGGGAAAGAGAAAATTTATGTCTGGGATGTCATCTTCATAACAGAAGTCCTCTGATATTCTATGGATGTTCTCCATAATCTTTCATTCTGTCAGACACAGTGATGTACAATTATACCAAGAAATCAGTGCTGCAGGAAGGATAAGCTGCATCCTAGGGTGATATGGATATGGAAAATCAGTAAAAAAAGGCTCAGAAAATGAGCTGTTCTTCACTGAAAACATGCCTAATTCCATGAGTACCATGGAGGCAGTGTTTGTGTGTTCCCAATCATGTGCCTTGGATGAGACCTGCCCAGCTGCTCAATTCCTTCACTGCCCTATCGTCCATTTTACTCAGGTCCATCTTTGTCTTAATTATATTTTAAATCTTTATAATTATTATTAATAACCTTGTCATTTTTGTCATTTCTTTGTGGTGGCATATATTTGTAGAATCAGTCAATCAGACCACATTATATTAGGCCCCCCCCCCCCCAATGAAGAACTCACCAGTTTTCCTCTTGATTTCGGGAGTAAGAGATTTCCTCAGGTACCGCAGACTCCTGGGCCTCAGACACAGACCCCTGTGTCATTTTCCACAGTAAAATTTGTTTAGAGTTTTCTATTTTTCATGGTGCTTTGAATCAACCTTGTATTCAGCTTTTGATGTGTCATCTCAGAATCACACAATATGAATGACAAAGATCCAGTGAGACGAGAAGAGAAGGTGACAGTGTCCTAGGTAGAACTGAGATTATGAGATAAACTTCAGTTCCGAGCAGAAAATAACACAAGTTGTCTCATCATGTTCTTACCCAGTGCTTATAAGGAAAGAACAGAACCCAAGATTAAAAGATGAAATATTTACCTTGTGTCCTTGTCACCTGTATGATTGTTGGCTGCAGATAGCAGAAATGAGGAAAAACCCAGAAGCCCACAACTGCCTCACACCTCAAAGGGCACACCCCGAAACTCAAGCTGAGTTGGCAAGGAAGAATTACTGTCTGGCTCCGTACCAGTAATGGTCATAAGAAACACTGTAATTACAGACCAATTCAGAGCCTAGTTTTTTTTTCACATACCCTGCATTAAATGTATCTCACATTACCATTACCAAATGGCACTTAAAATGAAGATACGTAACAATAAATGCTTCCGATCAGAGCAATAATATATAAAATATCTTCCATACAGTCTTATTTCCAGAGTAAGTAAAAAAATACACTATTGTAAGAGGAGTTTACAGTAAATTCTGTTTTTATGTTTCTCCTTCATATATTGAAATTAATGTACATGAGAATCGGTCAGCAACTGCTGCCTGATATCAATTACCTAATCGACAATTAGTTGTTTGGAGTTTGGTAAAAGAACTATCAAAGTGTGTTTGTTTTTTGTTTGTTGTTTTGTTTGTTTTTTGTGAATTATAATGCATTTGAAAGTGTATATCATTTTTAAAAAGTATGCCTTGTATATCCGAATTTACCATGAAACAAGATTCCGTTTAACTAAATTTGCCTTTCATCACAGTCATACCTTTTGCAGACAAGCTTTCAGAGTCATTGAATGAAAGCGACCATAATGTTGTAAATCTATATGATCTAGAAACCTCCAGAGGGAAGTCTCATCATTTCAACAACTGCTAATTGATCTGCAAAACATGAGTGTGATGGTATCATTGATCCTGTCTTGAATATTATACTGGTGTCCCTGTTCCCATTCCCTACTTAGGTATGCATTTTCCTAAAACTTGTGCTGGGGACTGGGGATTTAGTGTAATTGTGTGAAGAGTATGACCACAAAGAAATTTTCTAATATGTTTGAAAATATTTCGTCCCCAAGGCATACAGTTTATGTTTCCCTTTGAAGGTTAAACTTTTACAGTTTTTTGAAAGAAAGAATAGAAACTTTTTTTTCAATGTGATATAAATTTCGATAGTTCAGAGGCATTTTGGCATTTCCATTGTGGCAAATGATCAGAAACCTTGTTGTTCATAAAATCAAATGCCCTTTCTTTGGCAAAGCTAGGAACTCTGTGTATAGAATGTTTGGTCCTAGGTCACCATATGCTGTTGTGGGTTTTCAACTCTGTTGCAGACTTGTCTTAGAATGAACTCAATCACCACCGTATTCAAATCTTTGTGGCAGCTAAACTTAGGAACTTTTGGGGGATATAACAGCCTATGGATTGAGAGATTTTCAGAAATAAACAGGGCGAGCACAACGTCAGCCCGCCTAGCGCCCCCTGGCGCAGAGGAAGAGAAGAGCCAAAGGGGGCCCCGGAAACCAGAACAGCTTCTGCTATCTCCTTCTTCGCCCGACCTCTCTTCTCCCGGTTCCCCCCCCTCGCCGTCGCCACGGTGTGGGGGGAGGAGGA
>CM031859.1:10398749-10592486 GCA_018697195.1 Certhia americana | reverse complement strand
AAAGAAAGAAAGAAAGAAAGAAAGAAAGAAAGAAAGAAAGAAAGAAAGACAGACCCAACCCAAACAAAACTAAAACCAACCAAACAAAAAAGAAAACAAAACACAATCCCTCCAACAAATAAACTCTCTAAGATTTTCAAGGAGACTTGAAAATATGATACAGAAATTTCGGAACTGCCTCAGAAATCCTGGAAATAGCTTCATGCATTTCTGGGATATGTTCTACCTATACTACATCCTTACCAATGCTCAGGAATTTTTTGAGATGTTTTTAATTGATCTGGATCAAAATAATGATTGTTCTAGCAATTTGCTAGGTTGGGACGACTGAATGTTACTGCATGAGAATGTTACCTGCAATTATTTAATTTACTAGTAGAGCACTGATACCTAAGATTTTTGCTGTCTAACACCACTCCACAGAAAATTTTCTGTCTGGAAATTTTGTGGGTCTATGGCAGATTCAACGCAATGTCCCATTATTGAAATTGTTTTTTAGGAAACTGATAGAGAGCTCATCTGTGGCCATAGCAGTTCCTTAAAGAAGGAAGGAAGGAAGGGGAGTTTAAACTCTGACTGCAAAGTGTGAATCCAGATCATAATACTTTTTGAGTGTTCAAACACTGTTTCCTCTTAAAATATAAAACTCACAAATTTTCATCAGTTGTTAGAGGATATTCTTTAACAAATAGATGCATAATTAAGAAGAGTTATGCAGGGATATGAATCACAGAACCACAGAATCACAGAATCACTGGGTTGGAAGAGACCTTCAAGATCATCAAGTCCAACCCATGCCCTAACACCTCAACTAAACTATGACACCGAGTGCCACATCCAGTCTTTTTTTAAACACATCCAGGGATGGTGACTCCACCACCTCCCCAGGCAGGCAATTCCAGGTACTTCACCACCCTTTCAACAAAAAACTTTTTCTTAACCTCCAACCTAAATTTCCCGTGGTGCTGCTTAAGACTGTTCTGTCTGACTGTTCTTGTTCTGTCAGTTGTTGAATGGAAATAGTAGGGCAGTTGTGATTCATGCTACCATCTCAGATAGATCTGTCCTGCCTTGAAGGTGTCACCTTCCAACTGAGGTAACAATGGGGTTATGGCTTTTGCTTGGTCATTATTAGGAGTAGCATAATAATCAGATGAGAAAGAAGGTATCACACAGAAAATTTTATGGGATTTTTCAAATTGCTTTTTTTTTACACCAGAAAGAAAACAAAAGCTTAAAAAAAAGACAGGCTTTTAATATTTTTTTTGTTTGTTTTTTAAATGAAAATAAAAATCAATGAAGTGGAAGAAGAACTTTGGTGATCCTTATGGGTCCCTTCCAACTCAGGATATTCAATGATTCTATCCTATGAACTGCCCAAGAATGACACAAGATTGGAGAAGGATCTCCTCAACAGAAGTTTGTGAAACTTGACTTAAATAAGGGTACGTTCTCTGATGTGAACTAGACAAAGGAGAAATCTATTCCTTTGCATATTCCTGGCATTTTATTTTGGAAAACTAATTTTTTAATAGCTTTTACCAATATGTGTAGCATAGGATCCTATTTTAATTTTTTTTTCATTCAAGTTGTCCAGCAAATTTCATAGGAAAGAGTCTAAGTGGATTTCTAAGAGCAAAAGAAAAGAATTAGCAAGCTGAAAAAAAAAAAAAAATACTAATGAGCATAAAAACTATGAGCTGAAATATAGGCAGTCATGCTTATTGTCAGAGCTATGTGAAAGTTCCCTTCTGAACTCATATTTAAGTTGGCTTAGACTTCTGTGATCTTCTGTCTGGAAGTAGTTGTATAACTTCCCTAAAATGTGTCCTTCCTTACCTAGCAGCATAGCTGGAGATATTTCAGACCCCGTTTTTAATGTCTTGAGAGCTACTCTGTCCTTTCTTTGGTGGACACAGTTGTCTCTCTCATCTATTCTTTTAGAAGGTTGTTAGAAAGGCATTTTACACAGAACATTGCCTGGGCCCTATCAGAGCTGTAGTTTCCTATTGGTTATTTTCTTTTCATGACTATTCTATTTTCCCTTATCTATCAAACTGTAGGATTCTTCTGCAGTTCAGATGATGACCTCAAGCACCACTTGCTGGACTTTTTAACAAGAGCTCTGCAAGCATCATGCACAAAGACAGATATTCCTGTCCTATGTCCTATATATGTCCATACTCCTATGATGCTGCTTATAGTGGGAGACACAGGGATGTGGCAGTTCCTGTGACATGGACTGCCACAGACATTTCTGAAGATCTAAGTGTTGAGATTGTTTGGCAAGGTAAATAATTAACTTTGCATTTCTGTGCTTGACTCAGAGCTAGATGACTCCTCTGGTGAATTTTCTGGTGGCTTTACAATCTGGATCAAATTGTTCAGATCCATGGACAGGCAATAATCTATGCTGACTTTGGTGCCACTCCAAAAAGGAAAGTAGTTGCTTTCATCTGTGATCCTATTGCAAGATCTGAGTTCATATTAGAATTAATCACTCAGACTGACACATGAAACATCAGCAAATATTCTGAATGAATCTGATTTTTACTTATACTGTGCAAAACATAAAACATTTCAGAAAAATATTCTGATTGAAATTGATGCTATGATGATAACAATCGCAAATTCATTAGAGGATGCATACAGACAGAAAGAGAGAAAGAAATAATGATAGAAACTAAGAGACAAGTATTTCAAAAAATCTATCTAAAGATGACAGTATGTCTTCTGAAAACTAGTATTTTCTCCTTGTTATTATTTTGCTGTTATTATATTTGATTAATTATTTACACTGCACTATATTCATGCATACATTTTTCAAAAGTGTGGTATTATTTACCCAGTAAGTACTATGTAAATCAACTTGCAAGAACTATTAAATATTTATAGTCTGTCTGGAAGGTTAGAAGAAGTGCAAGTTTTAGGGATTGCAACTGCATACTGATAACAAAAGTAAAACAAAAAACATAAACATTGCAGAGGTCAAAAACATTTACTGTTTCCAAATTTTTTTTCTTGTCCCAATTCGCAAGATTTGAAAAAATACATTCTTTTAAAATATATCTGTTACATTCCACTGGCCTAGTAAATTGCAGCTTGCCTCTCACAAAGCTTTCATGCCTGAGATTTGGCCTGAATTCTTTAGCACTTCAAAGCATGACTGAAGATGAGTGTGTCAGTAATTTACTGTCTCTTTGCATCTGTCACCTTGATTTTCTTCACCATAAAGCTTTAAATCTTGGACCTGGAAAAGGTGGAAACAAAATGCTGGTGCAGCTCTCTCCTCTCTTCCTGCTATCCTTGCAGAAAAGAGGGGAGAATATAAAACTCTGCACATACAACCTTCCTAAATAAGGACTGTTTTTTATTTCAGCATAACTCTTTCAAGAGTTAGCAGATGTTTCAAATTGGATCTTCTAAAATGCTGATAACTGTGCATATCTCAGACTACAATCCTTTCCAGAAGTCACTTTACTTCCGAAATATTTATAAAAAGACCATATGTTATATTTGTTCTTTGAGTTGGGGAAGGAGGAACACAACAATGAATCAATTTATAGATGATTTTCATTTGCTTTTATTATTGTTCACTCAATAATCACTTTCCATTAAAACTGTATAATTTTTTCCCTTTCTGGACTAAAATTTTGTTCTTGCATTATTATTTTGAGCAGTTACCAAATCTGTTCCCATAAGTAATCTCAAAAATAATAACATTAAGGAAACACACATGTAAACATGTGTAAGTTACATCAATTTTTATATATTTATCCTTCACTTCTCTAATTTACAGCTGTTTGCCTTCTTGCTGCTAGATGGTACCCATGCTTTATGCTTAAACTGAGAAACTGAAAAGAATAGGCTGTCACTTCATCAGATTGGAGGCAATCCTTGCTTAATTTCTTGAGAGGTGTTGCTATCTTGTTTGAGTCCCCTTTTATGTCAGGAAGCCAAGTAAAATGTCACTAAATTAAGCTTCCCAAGGGGAGAACTAGGAAGATTCTGCCAAGCCAGGCTTACATCACTCTCTGCATACCAGAACTGCACACACATGATGGAATCTCCTATTGCAAGCTCCAAGGACAAGGGACCTCTATATTTGTGGTGAGCTTCACACAAGGAACATTGGCTGAGACCTGGCCAATGTGACACTTTATAATAAACAGAGAGAGACCAATTAGGCCCATATGCCTGAGATTCCTTTCATCTAACTTCTGTCAGATAAAAGAGCTGCTTTGTCAAGCAAAGCTCCTTTTCTAGTCAGTGGGAAGAGATAAGCATCTCCAAAGGCAAATATTTTACACACCTAATGTGGTGATCTGAGATGAGCCATCATCCAGGGTGCTCATCTCTCCCTGCTGCCTCAAGAAGGAGCTTTGATGGTTTGATAGGCCACACTCCCAGGTGGCTGGAGGAATAAAAATTTGATCCCAGCCAGTCAGAAATAAGGACAAAATGTAAAGGTAGCAGTCTGGCAGGTATACTGAGAAAATACCTGTAGCTTAAATTAGCAGGCCATGCACTGATGGATGCAGGGTAAAGATCAGACTGCATGGCCAACCTAGATGCTGTTTCTGCTGCCAGTGTTGCACTGTCTACTCTCAACTGTTAGGCACATATGTTTTAAAAAATAATGCTAACAGCTGACTCCTTTATTTTGTGTATGAAAAGGCTTTAGGTACCTTTTATGAAAAATGTTAGTGTCTTGTCACACTCCTTTGTAATAGATCTTTCACATATTAGTTATTATAAGAGAGTGGTATCATCAGGAAGCTGTATTTCTTATCTCTCAGCATGTTTCATCTTGATATGGTGATTTGTCCAGGACACCAATTTGGCATGTACTTGTTTCTTAGGAAAAAGTTTCTGTTCAGAGTCAAGATGGAATCAAAGTGCTATCATACCATATTTCATGCTATCAACTACGAAAAAAAGGATTTAAACACTGGATCTGTTTCTAAGGCATTCAATTTGAGGAAAAGAATTAGCATTGCAAAGAGAAAAAGGAGAATAGTGACTTTTTTCTTCTGCATTCATTGTCTTGAATCAGCCTATTGTCTGGGGCTGTACGTGTGTGGGAGTGCAATTCACTGGTGGTTGAATTCAACTCTCAGTTCTTTCAGCTGTGTTTTCAGCCTCTGATTTCCTATATTTCTCTCTGAAGTTTTAATAATGAGGGAGATTTTAGAACAATATGTTCTACGTTTTCTGCATTATTCAGCTTTCTTTATGGCTTCCCCAGAACAACAAAACAAAACCAAAGTTTCAACAGTGTGAAACCAACCCTAATAGATTATGTGTCAGCACCAAAAAAACCCCAAGACATGCTTGGGAATGTACTGTATTCCATGCCTATATAATTAAAAAATGTTATATCCATGTAGTCATACAATTTGCAATCATTGAGGTACTTGTTTCAATCATCACCTCAGTTAAATTTTAGTCCCGAAGGCAATGTTTTGGCCTTTTGTCTCTAACTACTGGATCTGCTGGCACTGACATAAGGTTGGTCTTTTCCCTTTAGTGGCACTTTGAATATACACATGCAGATTTCCCTGCATACATGTACGTATTTATGTGCCCAGATTCATGAATATGTGTTGAAGCCCACAGTTGGTAAGTCACACCTTGTGACATACACATAACAGATTAATTCAATAGTTCAAATAATTCAAAGAGAGGGAAATGGCAGCTAAAGGCAGTGATGACAAGAACACTAAGCAAAACTAGGGAAATCTGATAAAACCTGACAAAAGCAATGAGTCTTTAAATCATGAGAATAATTAATGATTATGATATTTACTAAGAAATATGTTAAATTTCTCACTTGACTGGAACACCTTATCAGTAAAGGTCCCAGTAACAGCTGATCTTAAAGTCTATTAATTTAAACAACAGACTTCAAATTGAATCATTTATGGAAATAAAGAACATTTTGCTAAGATTAAATGCATGTGGACAAATGCAGTGGTGCAGCCTGATAGCTGAGCAATTATCAGTAAAAATGAACTAGAAACACAACAGGTAAATACATTGGTATACTGTGGAAACTAATCTGAGGGCTTTTCTCCTTCATTGAAAGTAAAGGAGATATTTTCCATTATTTTACATTGGCTTGCCTTCACATGGGTTGTGTATTACAAAATGAAAATTTCCTGAGGGGAATAACTTAATATAAATGGCAGAAAGTTTGCCTGCAGATGGAAAGAATAAGGACTTTTCCCACAAGCATTTGTAGAAACATGAATTTATAAGGCAAATAGTCCGCAAGGGCTAAATTATAATCAAATGCAGGGAAACTAGATGTACTTTGTGCTTCTGATAAGCACTGAAAAGAAAATGAGCCCTGGTTTTTGCATAAAACATATAAAATATGTTCTGCTCTCTTTTCCTTGCTCTTGCTTCCAGCCAGATATCTTTAATGTCTTATTAGATGATTCTGAAAAAGGGAAATAATTTAACATGGCATAAAACTCTAGAGAGATGATTTCAAAGGGGTCAGTAATAAATAATGCATAGTATCAATAGCTGTTACTTGAAAAATGATTCACTGATTTTAACTGGAATATGTATCTAAACATATTGGCTAGCCTGCCCAGTTCCTGACTCCATCTCATTCATAGTTTCACATATTCTGGGAACTATAGCATAGCATATTAAGATTATGAAAAATCTTCTAACTTCTTATAAATAAAGACCCAAATCCCATATGTAAGCCAGGAAACATCTTCTGATGTTCAACAACTGAAGTGACTTTCTAAATGTGTCATAAATTAACTTCTCCTTGCAGTTTGCTGGGAGGCACATCAGCGTGATGAGTGTCTTGAGAACGGCTGCTCACATGACTATAATAATAGATATAATCTTGGTTACCGTGGTATCTCCAGAAGGAGGTTTGCCAGGATTGTCCTGAATTAATGGCACTATAGACATCACCACATTGTAATAAATCAGTGATCAGTAAAGAGGTAAATCATATGTTGGGAGTCCTCAGACCACAGAGATTTAGTTAAACAAATAAAAGTGTGTGTAAGATGTATGTATGCAAATCACATTACTTCTAAGGAAGAGTCCTTTCAATATTGATGAGTAAGTGATTTGTTAGTTGGTGTAGTGTAAAGGTTTTTTAGGAAAAGGGATTATTCCTAGTAACAGTGGCTCAATAATGCCAAACCGAAATCAGGCCTAGCAAATCTGTTTTCTGTTAGTAAAGCCATTATTCATCTACTGTTATAATTTCTGATTTCTTCTTCTCAAGCATTCAATCTCAATGTGTGCCTGTGTTACAAGTTTATTTTAACTTCACATGGGCTCTTTTCCATCTGAGGATCTTTACATTGTGATTTTCAGAAGGCAACATGGCCAATCACCTTACTACTACCAGTTTGTACACAGCTTTGAAATTAATATCTCCCAAGAAAAGGAAAACCACAAAACGAAATATCTGTTTCTATAAGAAGATTGATACTGCATGGGACTCAAATGGTGCCTGTGGCCAAGGCTGGACCTTGAACAAAATTACTTTTGGATCATGCAAAAGCCTGGGCTGTAGGATGGGCTATGTAGGTGTAGGAGATGATCCTGCTGTGGGAGACCACAACAGTTACCCCACAGGAGAGGAGTGACAGCTGCAATAAATCTGAGATCAGGATATAGCCGTGACAGACACCATGCAAAATTACACAGTGGAACTCAGCAGGCATCTTTTCAAGTCAGTAAAATGATGAAGAATGAGGAATATGAAGGCTAAGGACTTGAGAGGCTTTGTTCTTGTGGCAAGAACTGTGGCAAGAGAAATTTATGTTCAGTTCCTGCTCCATTTGTGGGCAGCATTATTTGGCTGAAAGTAAGCTCTTAAACTTCCATTATGCAGTGTTCTCCAACTATCAAATAGAGATAAGACAACTTAATGCTGTGAGACTTTCTTAAAAAAAAATTATTACGTTCCATTTCAAGATGTAGCAGCAGTAAATACCTTTCATTATAGGGGAGAAAATATGAGAATAAACTATAGAATTCATCAGTTATAATTCCTTGTTTCTCAAAGCACGAGCTGTGAAACTATCAAATGAACAAATGCCTATTTCATTTGTCTTCTTTTTGAAGTAGAAAATTAAATCTCAGTCACAAAATATTCTGAAAGTGGTTTTTTTCCTAATTGATTTAAAACATTCGCTTTCTAAATCTGAAAAGTTGCAAACAACATCCACACTCTGACTTTCTTGAAAGAATTCTGCACCATATGTAAGCTGTTAGGCATCTGTTTTGTCCTTGTGTACATGTCAAATCGTACTCCAGTTCAGTTTTGATTGTCCTATTGTGGATCAAAGCCACGCTTTGCAAAAATGCACAGCGCTGAAGTTATGCTCACTTACAGCCTCACTGTTAATGCCACCAAAATAAATTTTATCAACTTCCTTGCTTCAGCACACAGCTGACATTTCTTTTGGCAAAATGAACCAGAAAACTCCTGATCTGACGTCAGCAGGCTGACAAGGGCTTTGTACCAGATGAATGTCCGTGGCTGAAGTGGGTGCTGTGTGCCACTGCTGTTCTGAATGGCAACAGAAGTCTTCACGGGGTCAATAATTTTCTAGGCCTTTTTGTTCTATAAAAATTTGTAGCTGGGCACTTCTTTTGATTTTTAAATAAATGGTGTTTTAAAATATCAGTATCTAACATGCTACATATTTGGTGGCTTGGACTCAGGGAGGCTTTTTCTTGGAAATTAAGGCATTCTGATTATACCTGCTGTTACACTTCTCTGATAAATTTATTTACCAAGATCTTTCATAACTTTCTATAATTGAATAAATAGAAGTGAATGATTTAATTTTCATTTTCTTTCATTAATCAAATATCAGTTGTGATTTTTGTCTTGTTTGGACTACTTTTCTTCAATGAAAACAGTAGAATATTTCTGTTCTGCTAGACCACCAAGCAAGCTTTCATTTCAGGAAAGGTCATTCTATCATCTGCAGTCCTTCAGGTAGCAAACATTTAAAGGGTTTTCTTAGTAAGGGAGAGTACATGCTTCTGCCTGAAAACTAAGTTCTAAAACTTAAAAAAAAACCCTTTAAACAAATTTGTATTTTTTATTAGTTATTGAATTCTTATACAGGTCAAAAGAATTCTAAAAGAAAGAAAAAAAAAAGTGAGGGAGATTATTTTAACTGGAAGGTCAATTTCTAAGTATGCCTGAAAGTACATTCCAAAGTTATTCAGTTTCCTGTATCTGACTTAAGGTCCAGCTTAGCTGTGATTCCATCAGAGCTTTGTTTGCACTCCTTGTTGATCAACAAGTCTTGATGTACTTGTCTAACTTCAATTTCCTCTGTCAGCTTTGCAGCTACACTGCACAATGAGCTCTTCATGAGGTTGCACAATGTAATTTCCATATCATGGGACCCAGCACTCTCTAATGTTTTTTGATCCTACTGTTTGATCCAATGCAGCTATACAGCAATTCCCACAAATTACTCGGATGTTATCATGAATTTCTTAATCGTAATTTCTTTCATCTGTACAATGGACCTTGTTGTAGCTCTTTTTAAGCAATATTGAACCATCAGTAATATATATTTCCCACCAGGAAACTACCTAAATAATGTTGCAACCAACATTACAAATGTCTATAGGACATTTGTCTGTTCTCAATATGAAACAAAAGTAATAGCTCCACAGTGCAAGATCTGCAGATTAAAGTGATACATACATTTGTGTCAAGGTCTTCCTCTTTTCTGAAAACTTAGAAAATCATCAACGGTTTTTAAAAAAAGTATTAACTGTCATATGCAAGCTTGGCAAGACTCAGATTCGTTTAAGGTCTTTTTCTGGTTTGAGCATCTATATCTATAAGTTTCATCTGTGCATTTGGTCAAAAGTAATCTGCAGCTTAAAATTGTAGAACAACAACAACAAAAAAGAGTGTATGGCCACCACTAGCCTTAGGACACTGAAAATAATAAAACTAGACTAAGCCACAAGGTCATAGAGGTATTTCTCTATAAGTATTGGCAGCAAGTAGGAGCTGTCTTATGGTTTTTTATAGCAAGGAATACTGAAAAAATATCCAGAAACAGACAGACTTGTTTCAGGAATGATAATTGTCCACTTTTTAATGATTCATGTAATTTAATTTTAGTGCCTTTAAAATAGCTATTTGCCACTTCTCCCTTGCTAGAAATAGAGAACAGAAAATGTGTGTGGCAAGCATAAACATTTACCTGCCCTCTAAGCTGCATTGCATGGGACCCTGAATCAAATAAGATTCCATATCTTGGGTCATTGTCAATTTCAGAGCCTCTGAGGGGCTAAAGATTATAGTTCAAAAGGCAACTTCAGGGCTTTTTACAGAGCATTGCTGTCCTGTCTAGATACAGAATGTTGGGTTTAATGATTCTGCCTCCCACTTTTTTGAAAATTCTCATATTAGTTTTTAATTATTATTTTTGACAGTATTCAAACAAAAATTACCTCAGTTTTTCAGAGAGGCAAATACCCAAACACACCATATGTGTGCTTGGCCACCAGTTAATGACATAGTTGTAAAATGGCATAGCTGCATAAACAGTGTAAAGGGAGGAGGTCAGTCTGAGAACAAAAAAATTGTCTAAAGGCTACAATCTTGTTTATGAACAGATTGATTCATGTAAATTCACTCAAAGTTGAGAATTGTTTAACGAGTCTGTTATGCAAACAAATCTGCTATACACATTGTTTGCAAGATATCAGTGTAAGTACTGAGTCTTCATCCTACATAGCTGGCTATATAAAGCATGTGGTATGGCTTTGATCCTAGGTTAGTAGATTTAGGCTGCAGAAAGTAGTTTTACTTGAATACCAAGTGATATTTTATGATTTCACTGCTGAGTAAAATTTCCTATATAAACAAATCACTGCAACAAGCTCTAAATATTTATTAATATTAATGAACAATATTAATATTATACATAGATTCCCTGCTTTAAGATTGCATTTTAAATGTAATTGAAATGCAATTTTATGAGATATCAATAATGTTTTATTTTTATTTAATGAGGATTCTATATATTTTCCACTAGTGTACTATCGACCTGCCTCACTGAATAGATTTTACCTGTTCTCAGAATTTGCAGTGTAATATGCTTCATGCCTGCTTTTGGTCCTGTCACTGTTTGGGTTGCATCATTTTATATGGTTATTGACTCCAACAAGTCATTACAAGTTTCAGTTACATGAGGAAAATTTCCCAGCTGAAATCTTCACCTGTTAGATAAAGGAAATATAAGCATAAGTTGTAATAAGGACAAGATTTATATGTCTAAGACAGCAAATGAAAGTTATAATTTAAGCCTCAATTGTTCATTGAGGTTGGAAGAAGCGAACATAGATAATTCAAGTATTGTCTAAATCTATGTAAAATACTTATGACACTGCTCTTGAGTAGCTGCTTAGCATTTGCTGCTGAAATCAAGACCATTTATAGCAGTGTCAAACCAAAGGATTTACTCCATCTGAAGTAGCTGAAGTAGGTGCCCAGAATTCCTTCTATGTACATAACTATTCCCTGATCCACTGGCAAAATAACCCAGTTGGTTCATGGAAAATGTCATGCAAGTAGAAGTGTACAAACGCACTGAAAGGTGAAGGGCATCACAGACTAAATTATTATAAATACCTGCTGCTGTGTCTTATAGATAAACTGTGCTGTGCCAGACTGACTGGCAAAGCTTTTATTTTGTAGTGACTATATTTAATTTTATGTAAGAAAAGACAGCAGCAACAGATATTCACACAGGGAATGACTGGGCAGATAGTGAAGGCTATAGAGCATTAGCAATGCTAAGAAGTCTCTAACAGTCCTTAGAGGAATGGGAGTTTCATAACAGAGTCTGAATGTATCTCAAATATCATGCTGACGTTTGTCACCAATGAATTTCCCACACTGTGGGAGTTTTAAAGAATGACTTATTGGCTTATTGGCCTACTCAACCCATGCACGCAAATCCAAAGAGACAGATTCACTGCATTTTTGCATATCCTTAATATTCCAAAGCCTTAGGATTCAAGTATTGCTCACATTTAGTGAGCATATGAATGCAAGAGTGTGGGGAAGGACTGGGAACACAATCAAAACAGAAATTACAAGACAGGTTGTTGTAGTCCAGTGTGTTATGAGGCAGCACAGAATAAATAAGTCATTCAGAACAAAGTGTCTCATTCTGGAAATTAGGGTGTTTTAAAGGATCAAGTATGATTTTAAAGTTGTGAATTACTTTCTTTTCATTCTGTATTTTTTAAGCAGTGTCAGAAAGAGCAGATAAAGCTGCCTGCTTTACCACATTTAATCTTGAATTGTCAAGTAATTTTAGTGTTAGAAAGTTCTTCAAATGTATTTCTTTCCTCTGAAAAATACCACTCCCTGTTCACAGTGAATTATCCTGGCCTAGTGACGTGTCCTCTGGAATATCATCCCAGGATGTTTAGGTGGACAGCCCTCAGCTCCCAGCAGCACTGCAGACACACGGAGCTGACACTGAGTTCATGGGCTGTCACTTATTGTAGATTATTGATTTCAGAGAACAGTTCAAAGCTGTCTCTCAGCTGTCACCAGGTTGGTCTCAGCCCACTCAGCCTTTCCCTCCCTCAGAACAGCTCTTTAGGCTTCTGGGTAAAAATGCCTGCACATGAGAGACAATACCCTTGGTCAATAGTGATTATTAAAGCTTTCTCAGGACAGCTGAATGAGGCCTAGGCTTTTTGATCTGGACTGTATTAAATGTTTCTATCAAAATGCACTTTTCATTGAAAATGGCTGACTTTTCTTTTTCTGTGGTCTATTTTCTAATAGTGTAATTTTAATGTACTAAATGAAAATTTAAACCCACTTCATTATATAGATGAATATGTAGCAGTTTTTTTGTTGTTTTCCACCTTTTTCCTTTGTCCCATCCTTTCTAGGTTTCTCCAGATTAAAAGATACATAATGAGAAAGGCAAGAGTAAAAACTACAAATTTACAGATATGTACTTCTTACATAAAAATTTCCAAATTCTTTCAGTGATCTGAATGAAAGGAAAAGAGACATTGTACAATATAGTATCTATACTTCCACATAAATTATTTTACATTTGAAATAATTTTTTCATCTCTTTGGAGAAGCCATGAGACTTTGGAGAAGAACTGTCACAAATACTTGAAAATTGCATCCCTGATGAAGTTATTGTCTTCAATGCAGCCAAGCAGTTGTCATCTCTGTGTAGGTCTGTTACACAAAATAAGAATATTCGTTAGGAGAATTCAGGTGGATTTATTTTTATTTTTTTTCAGGTAAGTTTGTTGCTGCATAGGTGTCAAGTATTGCCAGGGTTCTGCAAACTTGCAAATGAGTGTAGGAAGCACACACTGAAGGGCAGAGAGGGAGTATCATGGAAAGATGAACAGGTCACAGGCAGCTTGAAAGATGAAGGAAAGATAGCAACTAGTATGGCTTTCCTGGATGCTTCCAAACAGATAAAGAACAAAGAAAAACATAAATCAGTGACAATAGGGAACACAGGTTTCACTGTATACTCCTAGAATCAGGATCCTCAAGGACAGACATGTCTCAATAGCTGTGTTGTCAGTGCACAGAAATACCCTGCTGTTTGCTAGTGCTGCTTTGTTGCTGATGCCAGCACCATTTTTCTTCATTTGAGGTACTGGGGGTTAATACTAGGCAAGATTCTTCAACCTATTTAACCATGTGTTGTAAAGTTGGTTGACCTTTGACTGCTAAGTGCTGACAGGGTCCTGTGAACCCTAGAAATGATAGCAAGATCTACTGGTGAGGTGCAAGCAGATAAAGAACAAAGTTGCACATAAATCAGCAGAAGCCAATTAGGGCACTCCCACTCCAAAAAATTTGCAAGAAGGAGAGGAAAAGACATGAGCCAGGATTATTATGCGCATTGGAAATCTGTCACAATCATAAATTTGAAATAAATTGCTACAGGAACTGGGCAACTTGTCAGTAAACACTCCAGAACTGGGGACTGGCAAAACTGTACATCAGAATTAATGTTTTGGAAGGATAAATACATCCAACAAGACCTGTTATTTTGGCATTCCATTTCTAGTGCAAAAAAGTTTCTGCGAAGTTTTTTGCAAGATATGATACTGGGGAGAACTCAGAGTAAATAGCACAGAAAAAATGAGAGAAATCTTGACCTGATTTATCTCTTTTCCAATTTGAACATGAGTCCTATACTAGCAATGAGGATTAAGAAATCCTGGGAGACATCCTTGAGCCTGAGAAATGGTTGCATGCTACTACAAAAATTTGTATGCAGAATTAACATTTAAGGAAAAATCTTCTTCAGTTTCAGGTACTTGGGCACCTTGTAGTTTCATTAATTTGAACAAACAGCAATCAGTTACTATTAAATAGCTGTTTCTTGATCCCCCACACTAGAGGTAAAATGATTACATAGAAAAATAGTTATTTCTCTCATTTTATAGATGGCAAAACCAAATATGAGAATGCTTTGATGCATTGATGAGAGTCACCAAGAGTATAACCCAGGGGCATCAATAAAAATACCAACACAGTGCTAAAAGTCAGTGTAAGCCTGAAAAATGGGCAAGAAGAAACATTCTGTGGAAAACTGACCTGTTCTTAGTGCAGGGACAATTTTATTTTATCCTAAAACTCTGACAGGATCACAATGACTGACTCAGGATCTTAAGACACAATTTTCAAAGCACCTGAGTGACATCTAGGAGCATATTACCATCAACACTCAATGAAACACAATTATTCTGTTACCTTGTTCCTGTAGAAAACTCTGTTTTCTCTCAAGGTTGTTCTAGCCCTTGGTACATAGCCATACTTGTGTTCTAACTTGCTGGGTCATTCACCTGATTGATCTTCAGGAAAGAAAAATGCAAAAATGTTCAGGAAACTTAGGGTCACTCTTTCTAAAACAAATTGTTTGTTCTTGTCTGATGCTGTTCTTTTGTTTTGGATTTTGCCTGGAATAAATAATTAGGACTTGTAAATACAGCTATTTGGTGTATTGGTTCTAAGAATTCCATAAATATATACGATTCTTGTGAACAAAAGGTGAATGTATTTTTCTTGAAAAAACAAATTTAAAGGTAATGGGGACATTTTCTGATTGTGCAGTCACATAGGTTTTCCACTTCTTTTGGGGATTTGAATGACACCTATTTTTTTCAAATTTTCTTTTTCTTGCCTTTTCTTCATATATTCTTCAACTGTGCTTTATCTGACGTTTCTCTGAAAGGTGTGGTCTCCGCATGGATAACTTAATCATTCACCAAATTTTGAAAGTAGAGGTTCCAGCCCCATAACATCAGAAACTGTGTATAATTAATACAAACAATAAATTTTTTTAATATATTCTGTGCATTTCTGTAATATTTTTATTACTACATTAGGAGTTACTGGGAAAATATATAAGGGAATATATTTTTCCATATGTGGTTTTGGTATTAGATGTGTTTTTCTTCTACAGATTACAATAAGGAACCTGAGAGAAGTTGAGTTGCTTCATTGATCAAAATATTTATTTCTGAGAAGCCCCTGATATCATAAAATTGTACAAGTGGAAGAGTATATAAATCAGGCAATCACTTTCTGGCGTCTCATTCTGTGTATAAAGATTATTAACAGAAGAAAAAAGTTAGGATATACAAGATGCAGAGGTAATGCTAAGAATCTGATTATTTTCCTGTCTTCCAGTCTTATAACTTTTCTGCACCTGTTGAATTATGGTATGTTGTATTTCCTACCAACTGTCAACAGCTATTGAATGAGCCACCCAAATGTTGATTCATCAATGCTTTCAGTAATACTGCTGCTGCAAGAGATAGAATAAGGGTCATTAATGCCCATGGAAATAAAAGCAGACTAGTCAAATGAAACTTTTTTGTTTTAATTATACTCCAAGTCTTCCTTTCCTTCACTGAAAGAAATTCACCTGCTTCTAGCTGAAGTTGCAAACACAAGCATGAAATCCAAATTTTTAGTTGAAAATTATCAATGAAACATTACGAAACATAAAGTTTCAACTATCTTGATTAAGCCATTTCATATTGATTTCTTTTTAGCAGGGAAATGTTATGTGATGGGAAGCTAGTAACACATTTCATGTGTTAGTTTCTATTGTAACACCTACTAGGAGCTTCACTGATGGGCTGGAAGGCACTGGTTACTAGCTCAGTACTCGACATTGAACATGGCAAGAAACAACTTGTGGAAAAGATGGATGACAGGAGACAGAGTAAGTTCAAAGATGATGGAATGCAGCCAGAAGAAATCAGCTGTGCCCTATAAAGTCAGAAAGCTACGTGTGAATGAGAGTATTCTTCTCTGATAGACAGTTTTCTAAAGCACTCAGGGATCAAACATCTCTCAGTATAGTTTCACTCGTATAGTTTCTCATCTCCCCTTTGTCATGAGTGACAAAGACACTGCCTTGCACAGCTCACAACAGGGATCAGTATCCAAAGAGAGGCTCTGGGACATATGGGTGCTGTCTTATTTATACAAAAACACAAATATATCATCACTGCATGGGATGCCACCCATGCTGCTCAGGCTTTCTCCTCCATATGAGTTGTAATTCCCTATAACTCCCCTACAACACTTTGATCAAGGGCAATAGCATCCACCTCTTTCCATTTCCTTGCACTCCCATATCTACTCTCCTTCCTCTGATCATTTTCATGGTCAACCATGTTTTTTGTGCACAGCTCGAAATGTGAGTTTGTCACTAAAGCTGCTCCATTGTCTGTGGGGTGTTGCTCAGTCTGTGTCTAAATTCTTTGGATTTGGCAATAAAGGGAGGAATCCTGTCTGGCTCTTTCTGGACAACAACAGCACTCCCAGCCAACAGCTGACTCAGTACCTCCACTTACAGGCTGTGAAGATGAGTCACTTACCCTGATTCCAAAAACATTTTTTAATAGTTCAGGTCCTGAATACAGCTTTTATCAAAACCATGACTCTCCTCAACTTTCTCCTCTTAAAAATACCATTCTTCTCTCAGAAACAAAAAATAAATGGGTATTGTTTTAACATTTACCCATAAAATAGCAGTTTTTTTCACAAATGAAGAAAGGTTTCCAATTTTAAGCTAATACGATTCCCATTGGGTGATTTGACAATGTTTACAAAAGTCTTTTACTCAAATGTGGTACTGTTTGGAGGTAACTGAAATAGTTTTTGACAAGGAAAAAAAGGTATACATTGTTATAAAAATTCTATTTTGCACATGGATTTGATTCAGATCACACAGACAAATGTTTAATATTTTCATTCCTTACTCATGCAAAGTCAGGCAGGTAAAAAATCCTTGTAAATACATGCATTACACTTGGAAATTTAGCTACTCTGTGTGTAAAGAAACTACTACTCCACATTCAAAATACTCCTCAGTACAGTGCTTGAAGACTTAGTGGAATATCTGGCGTGAGCCCTATGGGTTAGCAGGTAAATAAATGCAGAATTGTTTTTTAAATGTTATTAAAAATTGTTTTGTCTATACCTCACTAATTTGCCCATATAATATTTTGTTAGTGATTTAAACTTCAATTGTCAAACATTTAGTGAAAAACAAACTGGTACATGTCTGGATTAAAAAAAAAAACTTTAAAACTCTTAAAGGGATTTTTCAAGTTTGCAAAGATACTTTAAAATTCTTGAGAGGTAAGAAGAGACATACAGTTCTGTGGCTAATATAAATGTTAATGTGCTTTCATTCCAGTCTAAATACAACTCAGCTAGGTTATTTTTACAGTAATATTCCATTCTTAAAATATATAAATGGAAAAAAGAATTATAATCTCTTTGAATTGATCTTCAATAATAAAAGCAAACCAAATAAGCTTCAGGCTTAAAGGCATTTGAAATTTGGCCTATTTTTATTGTGGTACTCATGCATTCTATTATATTAATTTTAAAGGCCCTTGTTGAAAAATTTATTTCATTACTTTGAGCCAGTGATTGAGTGTTTCAACCACAGGAAACTGGCATGTGTATACTACAAAGAAATGGAAGGGGACAGAAAAGTCCATTCATGAAATTATATATATTTATATACATTTATACAGGGCATTATGATGTCCTGTATGTATGATCCTGTACCATCCCTTGCCATAGAGATACCCCAGTAAATCAAAATACTTGTTTAAAGAATAGTAATAATATTGTTTCATTCTACTTCACTGTGTGAATCTCTAGGAAGGTGCTAGAGGATGATGGAGAGAATATAGCTTTAATTTTCCTGAAATTTTTATTAATTCTAACTGTTCCTTTGGATCATCCTTATAATTTATTTTATATAATTTGTACACAACAGTCATGTAATAGAATTATAGAATGGTTTTGGTTAGAAGGGATCTCAAAGTTCATTTAGTTCCAACTCTTCCACCATGGACAGGGATGTCACCCAGTTCACACTGTTGCTCAGGGCCCCATCCAACTACAAACACTACCAGAGATGGGGCATCCACAACTTCTCTGGGCAGCCTGTTCCAGTGCCTCACCACCTTCTGAGTAAAGAATTTTTTCCTAACATGTCTTTACATTCTCAAGCTTTTCCAGTTCTCCCCAGATATCATCTCTTCCTCCTCTTGTGTCAACTACACCTCTCAACTTGGTGCCACTGCAATTACTGGACCCCTCCCTTGAGAGATGAAATAAATGTGAAGAATGTCTACAGAATTACAAAAGTGTTTGAGATTTAATTTTCCATTAAAACAAATTTCATAGTGATCAAATGTGGTTTTCAGTCCAGTGCTCCAGACATGCATTATTGGACCTTTCATATACTACCAAGAATCAATACCTGGAAAACTTTATGCTTTTTATGGTTTTAGTTTTATTTGGTGAAAGACATACTGTAGGGTCTAGGACATCTCACACTTTTAATCAGTTAGTCATAAAGTCTTACAGTTTTCTTTCTCATTAAGTAGAGAAAAAACATGAATACACAGAATTCAAGACAATAAAAATATTAAAGTAGCATAGAAAAAAAAAAAAACCTAGAAAAATTACCAAACATATTATGTTTTGATAATGAATTGTGCCAAGGTCCATTTCAGACAGAACTGTTCCTATGGCTACATTAATCTGAGTTGTATCACGAGAGTAGTGTAGGATGAGAAAGGATTCCTGGAAGCATGGGATACAGCTCTTCCCACAGCTCAGTGCTCACATCCCTGTTGCTCATACTGCCCATGTTTCATGCTCAGAGTACAAAGAGCCTGGGCTCTCATCTGGGCTGTGAAACCTCTCAGAACTTCCTCCTCCCCCACTGTTTATTTTCTTCTGTCATGGTATATTCCTTGGTATACAATACCTTGGGCTGACCTGGCAGTGAGAGATGGTGCCTTGCATTGGGTGGGTCAACAAAAACAAGTTTGACAAAGGAAGCACAGAGCACTCTCAGCATGGACAAAGCATTGCTGGCAGTTTCAACCGTGGTGGTAAAGTCAGAGAGGTGACAGATTTAGACAACAGGGCTAGGCTTTCATCTGTTAACTCTGATCAAGTGCCTGAAGGTCCCAGATAACCTCCTTGACATCTGAGCAACAGAACAGTATGTAAATAAAGCTTTCATCACACAATGAAATTTAAATAAGCAATAATTGTATACTAATTACAAATATCTATAATATTATATGCTTAATATGATAGTGAGCACAACCCACCAAAATATTTACTAAAGACACCTCTGGACATAACCAAGGGACATTTTCTGTCTGTGTAAAGATGTCCTACCTTTGCACCAAAACTTCCTTGTTTTGCTTTGTTAGGAAAAATGGCCTGTAGATATAGGAGAGAAGAAGCCCTCAAGACAATTGACATTTGCAGTGCTGGTGCTTATTTCTAACAAAAGAAAAATGTCTTATAGTTGTATTCCTAAATATGTTTCTGACACCTATTCAGTGAGCCTAAGCTTCAATGACATCTTAAGATGGACCCATCTGCAGCCTTCCCTTTTCCCTGGGTTCCTTGCTGCTCTTTGGGAATGTCAATAACTTTTCAGTGTCTTCTGCTTTTCAGTGTCTTCTCTTCCAAACCTGCTAAAAGCTCCCTTAAAAAATTGTTTTAAAGAGGGAATAATAAAAATTTACCTATAAAATCCAAAATCATAGCAACAGCCAAGGAGGGGACAACATCTAATTGTTTTTGTTTGCAGAATATCCGAAGCTCAGAGATTTTCAGTCAGACTAGAAAGTTGAAAAATGGTTTCAGGATGAGTGAGATAGTAATGGCAAGAGCACAAGTTTCCTTAAAAGAAAACAGATAATCTCCCTTTGCATTGCCCTTACAGAAATCACTTACACCAACAACACTGTTCCAAGTTCCAAGTTTTTTCCTTTATTTAAACATGAATTGTAGAATTATTTGTAGTTCTGCAAGGTCATCTACTGATATCTGGTGCTTTTCACAACAGCCAAACTGACAGCAATCTTTGGGTGACGGTTGAAGTACAGGGAACAATACCATAAAAGTGACATTCTCTTTGGATCCCATTCTCAAATGCTTTGTTGCAAAACCTGAGGTTTGTATTCTAGGCTTAAACTTGGTTTATATCACACAGAATAAGTACAGAAGATAGGATCTTCATAAGGAACTTTAGGGTTCTAAGCCATTTAGCTAAGACCGAATATGACAAATACAGGAAGAGGCATAGAAAAAGCAGTTTTCATCAGCTAAAACACAAAATATCCTATGTATTACACATGACTGCATACAAAGTCACACAGAATCACAGAATGGGAATGGCATATGATTGCTACTAATACTTGTGGCTTGCTAGAGGAGCTTCTTTTGTTGAGGAATTAAACTCTTTTCACTGCAGTGAGGAAAAAAAATCTGCAACCAGTTAGCTGCGCCACCACACATAAAGGAAGGTGGTGAAAAGTTGAAGTTTATTATATGTGGAATGTCTTTGGGATTACAGTTTGTCCCCCTGGTTCATTTTGACAGTATTCTTAGGATAGCATTCCAGAGTTTATTTTATATGCTATGCATCTTTAGTCCTCTCAGATCACGTACTCTGAAAGTTCTCCCTCTTCTCTTATCAGGTAGAAGATATTTGTCTTACCCCAGCCCCTTGGCCTAATGAAGACCTTTTTCTTTCCAGCAGGAAGTTTAAGAACTGAATTCGTAGGAGGAATTTCAAGAACATCTCCCAAAAAGATGAAACCCACTCAGGACGCATTATAGGAAATAATTCATCATTCCAACTCTTGTATACAATCAATAACACTAAAAGACTGTCTTGTCATCTTATCAGGCTACATAGGTTTTAGCAGTTCCTTTATTAAGCCTGGAAAAGAAAGCAAGGAGAGGGGGATTCTTTGAACATCCAAACACAGTGTCACATCGAGTGTGATCCTGACACTGCCCAGGGAACCTGCTATCCTTTGTTTACAGATGGATCTGTGATAACCCGACAGCTCAGATGGAAGGTCACTCCAGAGGACAAGCAGGGAGTTCTTTTCCATCATCCCTGAATCCTGGAAATGGTGGGGTTGACCACCCTGGGTATCCAGGCTCTCTGTTAAATTCTACTTTTCCTGCTGACAGAAGCATGTGGAATGTGATCAGGAGATTTTTGGGCAATTTGTCTTCTCTTACAAGTAGGAGGGAGAGGGAAAGGTGGATAAACCCCTATGAGCTATCTGGAGGGAATTTTATTTTGATAGATAAAATAATACAGCCTTGAAATTTTACAGCTTTTTGACTGTTGAGATAGCAATTGTGCAAGGCTGTTTTGGATATCCATGTACATCCATGCTAGCAGGTGTACACAATCATTAACATCATTTGTGATAGCAGAACTGCACTAGAGGCAGTAAATGTTATCCCATAGACTGACCTGAGCATGTCCAGGCCAACATTTCACCCTCAGCTGCTGAGTCCATGGGTGTCATCACAAACCACAAAGGGTTTGCTCTTCTCTATTCACAAAAACACAGCGTGAGCAACAGGCTAGAAATGCACTGCAGCTTCTCCAGCTGTGGTAAACCCTTACAGTCCTCCTCAGAGACATCATCAGAGAAGCATTCACTTCTGGTAGACCAACAGTTCATCTTGGCTATCCTGATTCATTCTTCAAATGACAGTGACATAAATTGTTGCCTCAGAGGAAGGTATATAAACTTCAACAGCAGTCACTGAATAAAGTACCTACAAACTTTCCTTTTATTCCCCCCAATACTTAAAATACAGATTTTAATTTCTTGTAAAATCTTCAAGGCTTTCAGCCTTGCCAGAATCCTAATAATCTTTAGCTATTCTTGAATTTTCTGAATAATTTAACCCTTTCTTCAGCCTGGATTTCAAATATATTTTAGATGTATAAGCTGTCCAGACTTCTGAAATGTCACATAAATCAATGATTGCCTTTCATTATTTCTAAATTGTTGTCTAACCAAAGCTTAAAATAAAATGCAGTCAGTTTGTCGCAAGTGTCCTAGCAATTAACTTTAGATTTATTTACTCTTTGACATTCATCTGCAAATGTTTTTTATGATTGTTTTTGGAACACATTTAAAACACGTATATGACTATATTGTCTTGTCCACCTACCAACAAACTGACACTTGACATAATTCTGTCAAGTCACCATTGCTTTAAGGTTGATTTTTTTTCTTTATCATATTTAATCTGTCCTAGAGGCAATTTTCCCATCAAGGTGATTTTTTTTTCTCTCTGTAGCCAGAGAAGTAACTGCTAAAAGAATTAATTTAACAATGGAAATAATTATACTTTGAAAATTAATGTGGGCAATAAAAGACACAATTTATTGCATAAGGACAAGTTTGTTAACAGCAGCACACAGATTTCATTACTGACATGTGACTGCCAATATTTTTATGCATGTCTTAGTTCACAGAAGAATGTTGATGAAGTACAAGTGTCTCACTCAAGTTGTAGATAAACTCTAGATTGGGATACTACCACCTCTTTGTGAAAGGACAGAATTCAGCTAAGTGCAGTGTATGTTTTTGGTTACAGTCATACAGTAAATTTTGTGGTTGACATATGGAAATTGCAACAAATTTATTAATTATTTCATGTTGAGGTGATTTTAAATTAAAGAAATAATAATATACCTCAAACTTTCCTCCTTGAGCAAATTAGAAACATGAATCAAGAAATAATATTTACTTTATTACATTTAGTGCTAAGGGATTTTTTTTTAATAGAAAAGTTTCAAGTTTATTTTTAGGAAACATACCGAGTCAAAGTTTATATTAATATCTTTGATTAAAAAAGGAAAATCTGAGTTACAGGTGGGGAACTGGGCATTCCACCTCTGCAGTGGCCTGTGTCTCTTTTATTTCAGATAATTTTTCCTGTGTTCCTATGTAATAACATCTAATGGCAGATCCAGTATGAATGACCAAACACATATAATGAGGATAAAATCACATGAAAGCAATACACCTGATAGCCATGTCCTTGGCAAACATTCTACTTGGCATTGTGCAAGAGTCTGTGGTTATTTGGTTCTTTTTTTATTTTAAATCACATAAGTAATTTATTTGCCATGTTTTTCATTTTATGCAACTTGTTGTAGTTATGCAAAAAGATATATATCATTTTAGGATAATTTAAGAGAAAAAATTGTAAAAGATATATTGCTGTGTATAAATAATACATGACATGAAACAGTGAAAATTTAAATGTGCTTATTCTAATTTAAAAGTTTATAAATATTATTTGAAACATTAAAAATAAGGATAAATTTGTCAGCAAGGGTGAGATTCATTTTACTTAATTTTTGGCATGTGAAGCAAAATACAGACTATTGAAAGGTATTTGGCACATGGATTAGAGAGAAATTGACCTGTAAAGGCCTTGTCTTTTAGAAAGCTCTCTTGAAATAGGCGAATCATCCACAGGAGGTATCTGTCTTTCTCCACTGAAAACTTCCAAATGACCTCTTAAACCCAATGTCTATCTGTTAGATAGCAAAGATAAATGAGACGAACATTACTGCCAGTCTCTAAACCAGAGCATGGTGGTCTCCAGCAAGCTCAGGGACAATACAGCTGTGCACCTTGCCCCAGAGTTTCCAAGTCAGAGAGATGATACTCAGCTACACATCTGACTGAGAGATACCAAAGAGGCTACTGTGAACAAAGTCTTGGAAGCTCACTTCTTTATTCCAAGATGTTCACTTTAAATGTGATGAAGGAGGGGCTTAGAATAATGTTTTATATGTCAGGTGCTTGTTTATCTCATTCACTTACTGTCTACATTTCTCACCATTTTATCATCTCTGTATGATAATAGGTTTTACTATAAAATGAACAAAATTCATCCAATGGGCATAACTCTAGGACAGAAATGTAAGTTCAAAATACCCAGGGAGCAGGCAGTGGTTAAGAGGATGGCTTGTTGTCCTGGTCAATGCCACTGCACTGATCTTCACTTCTGCAGCCTATCTGGAGTTCTTCCATTGAGCCACCCTCTGACAGGGCCACGTGAAGTGCCTCTGGTGATGATCAAGGTTTCTGTACAAAACAGTGGTAGATGTAGGTTATCCATTATTTTAGTAATTTCCCATTCAACTCCAGTAACTGCTGTTTACCTACCAAGATGTATGTGGCACAGAGAGCACATTGAGAGATGATTTACTCAGACTCTTGCTGTTCACTCATCATTATCTCTACATCTCCATAACATGTGAATTGATCGTAAAATTAATTTAATCTGTGGGCCTAATCCTGAATCTAATGCTAAAGAGTCCTGATTAATCTTAATCCATTTCTCTCCAAAGGTTCTTCAAAACTATGGCTTGTGAGTTTACTTTAAGTAGCCTTTTTCCATTCATGGATAATGTTCATTAAATCCAGCATTAAAAAAAGAGCAGGCAGCTAGAACAGAGTGCCAGATGTAAAAAAGATAACTGAATATAGTACATACAGACTTTTTTTCTGATTATTGCTTGCTTTTTGTCTGACAAACATTTAATGCCTTAAGTTTCTAATTATTACTCCAGTTGTAAGAAAGTATTTATTGCAAGAGATCTTGGGAACCTACAGAAAGCTTTTCATGCACTAGATTTGATAGTGTTTCCTCTGATAAAATGTCATTGGTTTAATCCATCTTTCTTCTATTTAATCACTTTCAGAGGCTCATTAGACCAAAAGGAAATAAGCTTTAAAACTCAAACCACATGCCACATATAAGGAACAAAACAACAACAAGAAAAATTACAGACTGTGTCATTAGTTTCAACACCGAATGCTATTTCAGTAATAAAAGAGTTAAAAAGGTGTTAGAAATATCCTTTTTAAATGGGAAAATGCATATGATTTCAAGGTTATGGTTCCTATTAACCCACATATAATGGGAGTTTTCAAGGACACTGCACAAGTGAATTTGTGCCTTATAAGGACTTCCACTTCACTAATAATGAGTTTTTGCTACTGGTAATCTTTTGAAATTAATATAAAACCTACAGTGACTTTCCACAATAAACAAAATCATGTCTCATTCATTCTACATAGGTAAGTAGGTGGGTAGTCAGGCATAAAATTAATTTTTAAAGTTTAGAGAGTTGAGTAAATCTTAGATTATGGGGACATGCAAGACCCACCAATATGATGCATGAATAAACTTTCTTCTTACAGAAATATACAGACAACTCATAAAACACCACATCTTAAACCATACCCAAGCAAAAATGTACAAAATTCAGAGGAGCATTTAAATGAGTGCCCAGATTTGAGGCACACATAAGCCATGAAATTTCAGAGGTCTCCACTGCCTCACAATTCCTTTAATGCATTTTTCCTTGGTTGTCTTTTATTTTTCACATCTCCTTTTTATGGAACTGTAACGAACAACCATAAGGCATCTTGAGACTACTCAATTACTAGGAAAAAATCCTGAATGATCACCTGACTGCCAGAGAGCTGATATCAGAGAGTGTATTCAGGCACCACCAGATGTAGATCCATGTTCTGTTTGCTTACATACCAAGAGGAAAACACAACAGCAGAAGACACTAGAATTTTCCTATTTCCAAGTATTTTCATGATCTTCAGTGTTCTGCTCTCCTTACCCCTCTCTTTCCACTCTCACATTGAGATTAACCTTCTTATCAAATTTTATATTCACTTAATTTCTGAAGGAGGTGAAATTTTCTTTTAGATCTCCATTAACTATTAGGCGAGGTCCTGTTGAATGTGCCTAACTTGTGAAGTTATTTCTCATCCATAAAAAGATCTGGTTAATCAGAGCCCAAGTGATGTCAAATATCAATAACATATTAATGGTTCTAATTTCTATTTTTGTTTTTTAATTTAGGCACTACGAGGTGTTAGTATTTTACTGTAAATTACTAAATAAAAAGACTAGGTCTAGATCAGTTCATACTTCAGCTGGAGGTGAAAAAGGATCACACTGATTTTTAGTATATTGATTTTTACTATCAAGAGCTAGATTACTGCACTTCCTAAATAATTTTAAGTGTAACAAAAATAAAATTGTTAATTTATTTGTTCTGAACAGTTAGAGAAAAAAATCAGGTCTCTGATAGTTGTTACAATTATGAAACTATATGTAAAACAATTCTTTTGTTTTAAAGTGTAAAAAGTAAAATAGTGCCCAGCAGATCAGATCCTCAGCAACTATTCCTACTCCTTAGAAAGAGTTAATACTAGTTTCCAAGTGTCTCTCAGCCAGCTTTCCCCATCACCTACTCACACACTCTGACTTTGCAACGTTTTCTGTATTGACTTCTTTTGCTCTTGTCTGTCAGACTCTCAACTCTATTCTAAACATTTTCTTCTTGCAGAGCTTGTACACCCAATGTGTGTTCACTGGATTGTTACTGATGTCTGTATTTTAGGATTGAGATGTTTCATGAGACACCTCCTGCAGGAGCTTTTAGCTGATTTAAGAAGGATAAACTAATCAGGTTTTGTAACACTTTCCTTGTTGGGCAACCTTTTAAACCCTGAAGATCTGACAGTTAAAGGAACAGAAGAAAGGATTTGCGAAAAATTTTTAAAAAAGAAAAATCACATATGGGCAGATAGAACAATGTCAGTCACATATTCATTATGTGTTTGGGGTTTGTTAACTAGAAAAAAGTTCAATCTCTACATCCATATGTGTGTTGGTGTATGTGACTATGTGTGCAAGGGACAAGCACTAACTTTTCCAACAGGTACTCATATGGGCACTTTTAGTTGACAATTTCAACACTATGGCATTTAGCAGCATGATTTGACCCATGAGAAGAATGCTCGGAGTATTTCTCAACAATGGCTTTGCTCTAAAAGAACATTTTCTGGAAAAAAAAGAAAAAAAATATCACTCATCTGCTGTCCTAGTGTGCTCTACTGAAAATATTACTTCTTTGGTAAAACTTCAAGACAGGATTTAACAAGGTGAGAGAGGAGGAAGGATACACCATTGCTTGTTCTCTAGGGTAGGCATCATTTCATGTGAAAGGCAAAATGTCAATAGAAACATGTTGCTACACCACATTGCAGAGGAGATCTAAGAGGTTTAGTGCCCCAGAATGTTTGGTATTCCTTTTAAGCCTGCAACTCAAAAAAAAAAAAAAAAATGTTCTAAACCCCTCATGTTTATTTGAATAGATGTTGGCAGGATAATTAAATGCTCCCTTCAAACATCCTGGTGGAAATATTAAACAGTAATTACCTTGCTCAAGTCGTTCCTTTTGTGAGAAGGGGAACCACCTGACTGCCAGCTTTCGTTTGCCCTGACACAGATGCAAAGGCTCTGCTGCCTTTCTGAGCTGTTCACACACTTTCTTCCCATGAGAAAGTAAGCATTGATTGAAACGCGGCATTTTCTCCCGACTTGCACACACAACTGCTGCTTGTTTCAGAAAGATGTCAACTAATTTGAGCAACCTCTCCAAAGGACTCTCCAAACAGAAATGTCTTTCATAAATTTCCGGGTCAGCAGCCCTTGGTAACCCAGGATGACTATTCCAGTCCTGGAGGCACTGAAATAGTTCCATATAAATAGAAACAGCTTCTGTATCACATTGTTGCCTGAAGCACAGCATTCAACACCTCCTTGCACATTAAAATATCTCTCCATGACACAACTTTACACAAAAGAAGTGTCTTTGACCATATGGTCTCTCTTTGATCTGTTGATTTTCTTTACTCTGATCCTGTCATTTACTGAAATATTTATGTCTTCTGGTCTGAAGCTTTAAATGGTCATCACGAATAATGCATGCAGGAGCCTTCTCCTCTTCTACTCTATTTGAATGTCAGCAGATGTTGAAGTACCCTAGTGCTTCATGAAGTATTTCTATTGTGTGGGACTATTTGTAAAAGAAAACCAGTATCAAGCTCTGTTCAACAACCACCTTTTTTTTTTTTTTTTTCCTCTTTGCTTCCCCTCTTTTGCCATGACAACAAATATTTACTGAATTTCCTTCTTTAATACTTTCCCTTTAGTATTCTGGGTTTATTTCAATGTTTTTGGAGGTCAGCATAACTGTCTTCAGTGACTTCTGTGGACATCTGATATACCGTATTTGTTATTTTTTGATCCTAAAATGTTTAATAACTACACGTGGCTGCAGTAGTTAAAAAGGAAAGGCAGAAAAGATGGATGTGAAAGAGGTTTTGTATTTTCAGATTAAGATAATTGTACTTAATCAGCCCAACACTTCTGTCCTCCCCTAGTCGCCTCTCCTTTTCCTTTACATCTAACTCACTAGGCAGAGGATGACCCAATGGAAATTGAAGGCAGTTTTGTCATTCTCTTCAATACCAAAACTGATGTTCTTTCATCATCTAAACGTAAGGATTGTAAACAGTTCATAAACCATTGTGTAAATTGCTCATGGAGAATGTTATTAATATGCTTTTGTTTCCTGGGTGTATTGGGGTTCAAGAACTCCTATCCAAAATCTGCATTTATTAATAATAAAGCAGTTGAGGGAGGCTGCTTAAACCATGACTGTGTGAGTGCAATCTGAAACAGTACCTTCAGACTGAAACTGTCTTTTTGCAGCATATTTCCAGCATAGTTTTTAAAAAATAGGATTTTCTAAAGCACCTAAGAAAAACAAGTGGATCATTTGATCATTTCTTTAACAGGCATTTGGAAAATTGTTTTCTTTTAGAGAACAGTACTGATAATTATTTCCCTTTCATGTATAACCGAACAGAATCTCTATTCTGATCATACATAACAAAGGACAACAGAGCCAAAATCAGTCAAACTGTGCCTTACTCAAGTAGGTAAAGAGTATTTCTCAGTTTTCTGCAGCAACAAAATTCATGTGGTTAAATACAGAGCACTGTTGTTGGTTTCATATCATGATCATCATGCTGACATACAAACTTACACTGCCATGCTAAACTTGTGGACAGGCTTTTTGGAGGTTTTAAAAAGCAGCAATTTTCCCTTTGATCACACTAAATACTCAGGAAACTTAGTAAGAAAAGTTTAGGCTGGAGTCATAGGCTTTTTAGTTGTGCCCAGCTGTTCGGATCCTGATCATATTTTGGTTTTGTAATCTTTATCTGGAATGCTGTGAACTGAATTGTCTTTATCATGTGAAATTCACAAGTTAGCTGAAGGGCTTATCAAAATCAAAGTATCCCCCTTGCTTGTGTTAAGGACATCTTCCCACTGCCCTGAAAATATTCCCCAAGAGACTGTGCACATGTGAATGATTCCACAGTGGATCGTTTCCCATAGACAACTTGCAATAAAATTGTGCTTGAAGAGACTAAACAGTGGTTGTTTTCAGAAGCAAAGAAAAAAACCCAAGCCTTTGACATTTCAGAGATTAAGTTTCTTGTTTAATTTGTATGTCAGACCAATGAAAGAGAAATTGGGAGTAAAAGTGGTCAAGTCTCTAAGCAGTATATTTTAAGGTAAAAAAATATACCCCAAACTTTATGGTTTTAATTATTCTGAAAAAAACCCTAAACAATTCAGATTAAACAAAAGAGATTTTAAAATTTCTTTTTACAAAAAGGAAACACTAAACTCACATTCTGTCATGTCATATAGAGTACTTCATTTACATGCAGTGAAATATATTTGGGGAAAAAAAATAAGGAAAGGGGATGCATCTCTGAGAGAGCCTGCTTTTTCCTCTTATCTCATCGATGAGCTCTTAGAGAATTTGCTGGGGTATGTGACATCCTTCTATCGTACAAACTACAAGTCTTACAGCTTCAATTCCTTTTGTTGGAAAGTTACTTTTTTGCATGGAAGGCAAAACTTTATTGTGCCAGGCATCAGAGATAATAATGACTCCATAGCCTGAGCTATCCTCATGGCTTCCCACAAGACAGGTTGGTGCTTGTTCAAATTCCTGTCAAGGATGAAAGTCAGTCTTGTCCAAAAAATCTTCAGCTATATGAACATGAATTCTAACCAAGAAGGAATGAGAGCTCACGTGAGAAACTCCCAGCCAATGTGGCTTACTCAATCTTCAGTGGGACAGAGGATGAGGGGTCAAATCCATTCCAAAAAAGATGCAGGTGAACATTCTTCTCCTGGTTTTTTAGGAAAATGCTCTTTCCCTAGCTGTTTACCCAAAGGGGGATTATCAAGGAAAAAAAAAAAAAAAAAAAAAAAGTTTAATTTAGACAATTTTTGGAAATAGTTCCAGGTACATAACATTAATATTCCAGGTTAATTTGGCAAAAACTAATTTTTCCAGCATGAGATATTTCTGTTTTTAAGAAAGTCAGTTTTAGTAATTTATCAATATATAAAATTTAAACAAGTACAATACCTTAGAGCAGAATTTACAGAAAAATCTAACTCATGTAACAATCAAGAAATAATTAGCAAGCTGTTGCTCATGATTTAGCTGTTGTAGTTGCTATTGTTGAAGTAGCTATTACAACTAAAAACCCAAGATTTTCTCTGCTCTGGCAAGTATTTAAAAGCCTTGTGTCTTTTGAGATAGGATGCAAATTTGTAAGTATGTGGCTAACATCAGAATATTATTTGTTTCAAAAATATAGAAATACATGAGGAATTATTAGCATGACTTCTTAAAATGGCTTCACACACTTTTGCAAACTCCAATTACATATTGTTAGAAAATAAAGCAACAGTATTATACAAAGTAATAGAAGAACAAGAAGGAAATGGAAATGTGATGGTATTCAATCAAGAGATGTCAATGACTAGGATTATATTACTAGGACTATGTAAAAGGGTTTTGTTTTATGTCAAAAACTCTTATAGCAGATAGATTTTCTAATGTGTAAAACTTGAAAATGTAACCTGAAAAATGTAATTTGAAAAAATGCAAGCAACATCAAAATTGATTTCAAATTTTTAATTTTTTAAATGAAACGTTTAGGCAAGTAATTTATTTTTTTCCCTAGGGAATCAAAACATTTCAACATAAGTATCAAAATACTTATGCTGAAATATCTATATTTTTAAGAAATATCTCCAGAATCTAATTATCCATTGTATTATTTGTATTTTCATATACACTACAAGATAATAACGAAGATAAAACAATATTGTTCTTGTGGCTTAAATTGATTGTTAATAGACTCGAAAAGGAATATTTTGCTTGGGGTAGTATATCACAATTATATTTCTTTTATTCCTCTGATACACTTGGGGTGGAATACTACTAATTCAAGGAAAAAAAAGTGTCTTCCTTCCTCACACATATACTTACTTTTAGTTCAGTGAGAGTATTTATATTATTTGTTTAAATATAGGCTTAGATCCCAAACTATTTCCTAAGGATTTCCTTTGCTCTCATCGTGACTTTGGAGGCACTGCCGGCATTTGGCAGAATCAGCTGTGTGCATCTAAAGAAATTATTCCCACAGCAAGATATGTCTCACCTGGCATTAGAAATTCAAAATTTGAAACTTAGGCAGCTTTTCATAGTTGGTCGTTTAAGCTTCTCCTACAATCAGTGGTGAAGAGCAGCCACGTTCAGGACTGATGCTGCCGATCTAAAATCCGTATGTAAGATGTATGGGATACCTTGCCCTCCGGGAAAGGCTCCCTGCTCGCCAGATGCCTCACTTGCCACCGCATAGAAATTCCCTGATGGCTCAACAGCAGCAAATCTCCTTGGCTGCCAGCTGTGCCTGCAGCTGGAGGCCAGCAAAGACAATGCCTACCCTGCCTCGGTGGTGTGACACACGCATAAACACCTGGTATATGGTTAAAAGAGCGTTATTCAAGTGTTTCTGTAGTAATTAATACAGATGGTCCTTATCTCCACTTTGCTGAATCACAGGCATGAATTTCAAAAGGAACCTTTATCTCCCCTGGTTTTATCTCCCGCATAAAACAGAGACTAGAACTGAGGAGCAGAAGGCAAGAATGGACTCTTTCCTTCTTTCCACAGACAGGAACGACTTATCTGAACCAGAGATATACCGACATACATTCTATTTCATCTTCCTTCTAAACCACAAAACACCTTAGGGTCACGTAATAAGTTTAAGACCACTTAAACCACAAATTCGGTCACAAGTTAGCCATCCTGGCTAAATCACAGCATTGAGAAGACTATCCAAGCTCAGGGTAAAAGCTTCAAAAGTTACAGAATGTAATTCTTCCCCTGGAAGTCTGTCCTGGCTTCTAACTGTTCTCACTGCAAGGAAAATGGCCTTCATTTGAATTTAACAACATTCAACTTCCAGCTGTTAACTTCCAGAAAGGCCATTGTGGTTTCTCCCCTAGGGACAAACAGCCTTTCAAGCTTAGTTTTTTTGGCTTTCCATTGTGATCAAACCACAACTTAGTCTTCTTTTTAATAGCGGGTGTGTCAATACTGACTTTAATGGAAACAGGATTGACTTCGTAATTTCAAACTAGACACTGAAAATATTTTTCTTATCAGCAGTTTTGCTCCATCACATGCACATTTTATGTTATTATTGTTGGGCTGCTCACATGCTGGGCTGTGGGTTGACACTGTCTGTTTTTGTTTTGTAGAAGAAGGAAGCTTTGAATCATTTCTTTTTGGGAAAAACATGCAAAGAATAACACAAATTTCTTAAGCAGAGAGGACGAAGAAGTCAACAGAAATTAAATCTTGGTACTGTGAACAGCACAAGCTTCTTTTTAATGTCTACATCTGCCTTGATCTGAGCCAAGCTTTTTAGAATGGTGGAGCAGTATTTATCTTTGGGAATCACTAATGAAGTAATGTATTTAAAAATAAGCCTGTTTTGCTATTTCTAAGCTTGTAACACTGACTCAGATTGTGCCTATGTTGCGCATTTGGGATAACCAGAATGTAAGTTTATCGTATACCAAAAATAACTGAGACCCGAAAAAAGTATTTTTTAATACCTTTAGCTGCAATAGTGATGGATTCCTCTTAGCTGAAAGGAGACTGCAGCAACCCAAGGAGATATATGCTGGCACATATTCATGGTAGAAATAGAAGTCACAAAAGCAGGGGGAAAAGCTGAGTTACTCTCTCTTTTAAAACAGGAGAACTGAGGATAAAAGAAAATTATTCCAAGAGCAAGTTCTGCAGAGCTCACCATGGAAAAAGATGCTGGAAGACAATTCTTGTCTTGACAACTCACTTTCTTCCTGAAGCATGAAAGATCTATGCAGCAAGAAAAGAGGTTCCAGAACATCTCTGAGTCTTTAGACAGCCAAGAGGAAGACTTGTGCATGACTACATTACCTCTGACTCAGTTACCAGATAAATGGCAAAATTTAAAATATGTTCATCCTAAAAAGGAGTTAATGCCTCCCAGGAAAGGAATTAGACACACACTTAGAGATTTGGAGTTCCATTTTTTTATGCTTGCCACTGAGTTGGCAATTAATAAAATGTTATCTTTGCACACACTATAACAAATCACTTTCTTCCAAGCTAAATTAAAGGTAATATTTCTGCTAATGAAACTTTACAGGTGCCTAATTTAAGCAGTATGAGAATAATGACCTTAAAGCACTCATGCAGAGATTTAAACAGGAGAAAATGAGACTGTTGTAGTATTTAATTTCATTCCAGTCTTTTCTACTGCTACACATGGCCCAAATACACTTACTTTCTAACCTGGATGACTGCTACAGATTTGGGTTGGGTTTTTGGTTTTGTTGTTGGCTTGGTTTGGTTTAGTATTTTTTTCAGGGAGTGGAAATATCTCTTTCCTTTATTTGCTTTTGCTATAAAACTTAGTACATACTTATTTTGCTAGGGTAGGATGAGCACCTATTCCTACAGAACAAGAGGAGAAGGTGAGTGAGGGAGCCGGACATCCTGTTGATTCAGCATTAAGCTAACAAACTGCAATCTACAGAGACCATCTGGGTAAGTTTGCAAAATAAAGTGTTGCCTTACAAAACATACATTCCCCATTCCTGGCAATTCTACCAGCCGACTCCTTTAAGATGAATTATCTGAAGAGGCTCTCCAGTAGGTACAGGTATCTGTGCTAATAGCTCTGTGTGAGACAGCTTTCAATCGGGGTTTGAATATGCACAGGGGAACAAAAACAGGTGAAATTTTGACAACTCCATGACACATGGAATGTCATGACATTGTGCTCATGAGCATGTATAGAAGTGCAGCATGATCTCAGTGCATTTATCAGTGTGATTAAAGTTACCTTCCAAAACAGTTCAATGACAATTAATCTGATGGGATAAAGCAACAGATTTGATTTGATTTTTCTGTTTTATATTGCTATCTCATTGCAAAGTACTTATACTTACTTACAATACCATTGTAATAAATACAGGCATGGCTGTAAATTCTAAAGAAGCACAAACATTTCCCTTCATTAACTTAAATGGGACATGATCAGGTGAGAAAAGATAAACAAAGAGAATATGGGTTCACATAGGAGAAATGACACATTTACAGAAAAGATTCTCTTGGCCAGCTGAAAGGAAAGGGAAGTAGTTTATTCTGTTCCTTTTATATCCTCAGTGGACATAAACTTTTATCCAAATATTTGTTATGCTTTTTCCTCTCCAAGAATACTTGTTCTGTATTCCATTCTTATGTTTGCACTATAGTAACTGGGGTCTCAGGATTCTATGGCTCTAATTGGCATTAACATTTGCACGTCCATAAGTAAATGTGGACAAAAAAATTTCTGGGCTCTAAATGTACAAAACCATATTTAGTGATTATGCATATGTTGAACCCACTCACTTCTGCATTTATCTTTCTCTGGATTATTTTGAAAATAAACATTTTTCTCTTTATTCTTCCTTTCAGTAATAAGGGCTACAGCGTAGCAAATTGGTGCAGGACTCTGGAGTGTGATGTAAAGACAGATTAAAGGGAAACTCCTTGATTTAATCAAGGATTTGAAATTTCACCAGACCCATGTTTCTAGAAGAAACCAATATTCATCAGTTTTGAGATTTGCTTGACTTCTTTTCCTTATTTTTTGTAGGGGGAATTAAGATGTCAGAAAAAGAAGGGAAAACAGAGAACATCTCCTCCCTATTCTAGAATAGACTTCCGAGCCTCAGGCTTGTTCAGCTGTTAAACAGAAAAGGTCTTCTGTGCAATGGATCCCACACATGGGACAAAGTGAGCAGTCTGTTTTTAATGGAATCTTGTTGATGACCCATAGCTGTAAAATATTGATAGGGGAAGGGGAACAGCAGCTGACAGAAACTTATCATAAGGTCTTTATTATTTGCATCCTGAATTTTGGATTGATCTGTCCCACTGGGAATCAAAGGCTAAGCCCAGACCATGGAGATGCTCCTATAGAAAAGCTATGGATTTATGTGGTATTTAATCTACATTAAATGTTAAGAACACAGCCCTGTATAAAATCTATTTACTTTGGATTTCTGAGACATATAAAGCAGATATTTTTCTTATATTTCTTAGACATTAGTCAATTCTACATATTTTCCTTCTTTTACTTTAGGAATTTGAAACTTTTTTACCTGTGGAACAAGCCTTAGATAGTGCCAAGGGCTATGTGTACCTGCTTGTCTATTATTTTCTATATCCCCCATTATTCCCCATGGCATTTAAACTTGAAGGTGGTTTTCAAGCAAACTTATCAACTAAGAAAAGATCTAAAAATTCTAAAGTTCCCATAAAAATAATGAAAATGCGTACCTGGATAGACATCTAACTAATTCCACCTCCTGGGAAAGAAGTTGGTGGCTGGTGAAAGATTTAAATCTAAGAAAATTTCCATTTTGAGTTTGTCCCTTATCACACATAACAATTGTCATTCCTGAGTCAAGACTTCTTTCCTCAGGCACATAACAAGGTGTGAGCTCCAGGTGATGTTTTTCCTGCTGTCAGGAAAAAAAACATTCTCTCTTCTTTTCCATCCCTCATTTCTTGACTACCCTTGAGCTAATTTCATTTCTCCAATTTCTACTCAAGGGTAAAGTCACGCTAATGCTTCAGTGAAGTTCTTTCAAAAATCACTTCATCTTGTGACATAAAATAACTAGAAACAAAACTTCATTATTTTCATTATTCAGGAAACTGTTTTGTTTTGGAACTATTTATCAGAATAAACTGTAATCAAAACTATGATGAAAATATGTGATCAATTGCATTCTCAATAGTCCAAGTTGTGCAAAAACTGCATACCACCACTGTTTCAAGTGTTTTCTGGCGGGAAAAAAGAATTTAAAAATCGTTCTAAATATGGTTCTGCAATCTCTGCAAATGGTGGGATTCCATTTCACCTCACCTATTTGTAGGCACCTCCTGTACAGACATCCATATATATACAAGATCAGCATTTTGACACTTACTAAGAAGCATGTGGTATGATTCATATTTCTAATTTAGAAATCAGAGGTCTTTGTTAGAATCTATTATTCAATGTCTGTGTCTTAACAATGGCTAAGAAGGGAGGCCAGATGATCTCAGATGTGAATGTCCTACACCAGGCAGTTTTACATTTAAGCAAACAAGCTCCCTCTTAAGACTCACAACAGTGTAAGGGTAGGGCTCTGCCTTACAAACATGAAAATCAGGAGTAGTTGTTTCACAGCCTTGTTGATCCACTTTTGCCTGTGACAGCTGTGGAAGTTCTCTGTGGATATCAGGACTTCTGAGGACAAAAGATAAATTACTCTTTAATGCTTCTTAATGTAGGGCTAGGCAGGATGTCATTGTTTCCTTCCTTTCCACAAAGATTTTGATGGAAATATGATGTCTCCTACCTGAAAAATATGGTGTCTCCTCTGGGTACATTAAATTCCACCAGACTTGATATGTAGTCAGGAAGGATGATCCTATATTAGTCACAGCTTTCAGAGACACTGTCTGAGCAGCTTTTAAAGCCAAACTGCTGAGAATGTGAGGGTCTAAGGAGATCCTATCAGATGTTACCAATAACAGAAAATGTTTTCATACACCTTGAAAAAGACTCACACCATTTTCTTAAATTCACTCCCTTTGAACAGGGAGATCTGGGATTCTGGGGTTTATGCACACAAGATCCTCATTCATTAGAGTAAACCTATTGATTGCAAAAAAGCATCTGAAGAGACAACCGGTCCTTTTAATATATTTACTAGACTTCATTTTTCTCACAGGAATCATCAAGTGTTAAATTGCCACTTATTCCATCTCATGAATATATGAAGTCAAAGACCAGCTATGGAGGTTAGCTTTGGAAACTTGACTTACACAAACTAAATGGTTTGCTAATTCACAGAAAAGTATTTTTGTATCTAAATACTACTGTAATAAGTCATCTGGTTCAGGTCTAGAAAGTGCATTTGGAACTGTCAACTTATGCTACTTAAGAGCACTTGAGGGTTTAATAGGTTACTCAAAAAGGCACTGAGCAGTCTTTTCTCCAAGTGTATGGCTGACACTGAAAAAGTTAGAAATATAATTTGAGAAATTTTTCCTTGAAAGGATACTCAAATGTGTACTTAGGCTGTGTCAGTGGGCCCAAAGCACAGACAGTCTGAGATGATCAAATGCATTCCTGACATAACACTGGCAATTGAGAACATTTAGCGATTGCTCAGGAATACTCAATTGAATAGCTCTTTGAATTTCAGAATCTGCTAAAACAATGCAAAGTTTCTGCCCTCAGAAGGGAACTGAAAGTACATCTAGGCAAGGGAATTGAGTACCTGGTACCATTCTCTGATCCTTAGGCCAAATGACACAGAGTGGTCTATGCTCAGAGGATCAACACCTCCTGCCCTTTTAAATATTGTGAGATCCGTCATACCTGCTGCATTGATCCTTTGGGCCTATTCTAACTCTCAGAACACGCCTAGTCTGCCCAGGAAAAACCTCTGATGGATCTTAGACAGGCTACAATACATTTCAGTGTCCACAAACCCACCATACACGTTTAATTTGCTGTTAAAGACATAGCCAGAGATCCTTCTCAGGAAGAGCTGGGGACATCCTGACCTTATTTGCTAACTGCACAGTTTCATATTTAAAGGGAGGTTTGAAATCTTCCTTACTAGCAGGGATAATATCTGTGGGTTTAACAGGCTATGAATACTCTGAGTAAACTAAGACCCAAAGTGTTCACAGTGTATCAGTAATGGATAACGTCTTCCAGAGAAGATGAAGGCTATGGAGATATAATAAAAGGGAGTCTTTGACTCAGCTAAATATATGAAAAAGGTTATAAGCATTCCAGTAAAAGCTTCTAAAAGCAGTTAAATTACCAATGAAAAATGTTCTACTTCTTTCCCTTCTTTTCTTTGGAGATGGGAGATGGATCCTTAGAAAAATCTTCCTTTACAAAGATAAATTAGTACCATAGTGTTTTACAACATAGTGCTTTAGAAAAAAAAAAAAAAATCTTAAGTCTCAGAAAAGTGGTCATGGTCAAATCATGGGAGGCACCCAGCTGATAATGAGAGCTTTATACAGAATCTAAAAATAACACAGAGGTTTGAAGTTGATGCAGGGTCCATTCAGAATAGATTTTTTTTTAACAATAAAGAAGAATGCTTTAATCAGGTGGAATGATTCACTGATGGCAGCAGTGGATTGCCCATCACTAGAATTTTTTCACTAAGCATTCATCTATTTTTTCTGAAGTTTTTCACAGAATCTATTTAAGAAGGCATTTTTTTCTGACTTCATAATTCATAACTTTATGAAGAATAATTCAAAAGCCAAACAAAACTCATTCATCTAATTTTTTTAAAGTTCTAAAAGTCCATTCAGTGATGTAATATCTTCACCTTTTGCTGAGAATGTTCTTCAAGTTTCCTCTTTTTAAATTTTTTTTCTTAACAATCTGAATATAGCAAAAACAGATGTTAAAAGGCTGGAATTTGTGTTTGATCTGAAAACAGGCCAAAAATTCTCCTAACAATGAAAATGTCATTCATTAATATTTGCCAAATTGTTGAACCCCACTTGCTACTGTTTGACACAATTTATTAATAACTGACAAGCACTCTACCAAGGTTTTCTGGCAAGAATGAAACAAAGGAAATGAACCAGAACAAGAGTAATCAAGAAATGTAAATAAACTTTAGGATGAAAATATGCTATGTTTGAACTCTGTATGAAATATAGACAGTTTCCTCCAGGAACTCTGCAGGTGGAGGAAGAAACTTGGAGATCTTCTGTGGGGAAGTGGGAAAAGGAAAGACAAGTCTCCACAGGGAAACAATGGGATTGCCTCGCCCACTCTGTCAAGCTCAGGTCATTGCAAACGGCTCAGCACTATGTTCTGGCATTTCAGAGCTACAGACTCTCTTCTGTGCTTGCAATTAAAACGATTTCAAAGGACAACACACGGAGTTCTGCAGTTATTTCATTTGAATGTCCCTCTGACATTAGTGGCTGCATTTTAAAGGCAAAGACTTTTCCAGAGGTCTGGGTCCTTAACCCAAGGTGTGAACTGCTGCTATTCACCATGATTTGGTCCAGATTTACCAAGAGTTCCAAAGCTTTCTGACATCTTGTGGCTGCCATACTCACACTGACCTATCTAAACTTCTGGAAGAAACTCTAAGTTCTGCAAGTGTAAAAATTCTGATTTTTTAAAATCTTGCCTGAATACTCAGTGAGCTTTGTAGCTGGTAACTATAGCTAGCAATTCTTCTGGATGTAGTAGTCTGCAACTTGCTTAACTTTGTAACTTTTCCCTAGGACTGGTTGATCATGCTCTATAGTCCTCTGTCTGTGGCTCACATCTCTGACTCCCTTTTGATCTGGCAGGCTGGTTTGAGATACACAACCTAGTAACAGCCAGCCCAAAATATCACTCCATGTGAGGTTTTGTGCTTGTGATGAACTTACTGGCACAAGGCCTGTTTGTAAACCCCCAGTTCTGAGTGCTCAGGCCAGCAGCAGCCCTGGCTATGACAGCATTCTCTGTGGGTAACTCAACAAGGAAAAGGATCCAAATGAGGTTTGACACATGTGCATGGGGGAGCATGTTGGAAGATTGTCTGATGGTATTTAATCTCTTCTGTGCTCAGGTTCTTTATAGTGCTAAACAAAATTGGCAAGGTCCCATTGTCTGTAGCCACCTGACATGACATAGCACAAATTCTCTCTCATCCTCTCTGCAACAAGGAGCCACATCTGAAGTGTCTGTTGGGGCAGGCAAGCCACAAAACAAGGCATCCTTGCTGGTTTACTCCAAACTGTGGCAGAAGTTCTTTCTTTGGTGTGAGTTGGTCAAACATGAGTAAGCTTACATCACCCTCAGCTCTAACAGGCAGCAGACAGAGCTAATGCAGCTCTTGTGAGTGCACCAGCATTGTCCTAAGCCTGCCCTTCATCCTGAAACATGGGAAGGAACTCACTGGATCTGGGGGACTGGTGTGAATTAATCCACTCTTAAGGTAGCTCTCCCCCTAGAAATGCCTCCACTGGTTTCAGTGGAGACCCACTAAGGATGAGTTCCACCAAATAAATCCACATCCATTCACACTTGTACACAAATTTTCCTTGCTGGCAACCCAACTCTGACTTTGGAGAATTTAAAATATACAGGAAATTTATCAAGTTCACTTTGGTTATTGGAGTGAGGCAGAGAGGTAGCACTGAATGTGGACACCAGTTCAAAACTGTTCCAGGCAAACAGTCAAATAGTGATACCAAGTTGATTCCTACATCACATGTTTATTTAGCTCCTTCACTATAAAATTTTGCATAATAAAATGACAACCAATTAAAAAAACCAAACAAGCCAGCACAACAACCAAAAGCCAAAACACTGATGTTGAAACATGTACTCTACAACAGATTAATATTAAGATTAGAATTAAGAAATTTGGGAACTATAATCATTTAATCATGACTTATAAGACTAATTTCCTGCATGTCACTCCCAGATAATAAATACTTTTCTTTAGGCTTTGAAAAGCTGTGGAAAAAAAAAAAGTTAATTTAAGGCTCATTAGTTTATTTTTAGTAGCTTAAGATCTGAGGGATTTGAAAACATTTCCCTTTTCTAATAGAACATGCCTTCCTGTATACCAAGGATATCCACTGACCTCACTCCCTCCTGGAAGGTGCCACTGATCCATGACAGAAATCCTGTGAGGGCTTTGAAAGCTAAATAGGAACCAGAAAAAAAGTATTATCATGCTTAGCTGGTTATAACATTGGAAATAAAGTTCAACTGTGAGTTTGGGGGGGGGGAGAAGGAGTAGTGCCTGAAACAAACAAGCACTTCCCGTGTTTGCCTGGAAGAAGCCAATCTTCCCTGTACTTATATAATAAGAACATTAGTGGCTAATTTGCCAGTACCTGAAAGGGATTTCTGTTTTTAGCTCTGGGTCTGTGGCAACTGTTTTGTTTTAAGTGAAAATTAAATGGGAACATACAGCTAAAAAACCGTTGAGCCATAATTGAAGTGCATTAATGGTAATTATGTCTTTCTTTCACTCATCATTTTGACAGAGGAATCCATTACTCCTCCATCTCCATGTTTCCACAAATTATTCTTCCCTGTGGATGTGAAGTGACTGAAGGAAATCATGGCTTTGTTCTATACCTTTTTCTTTAGTGCAAATCTGTTCTCCCTGAACTTCACTGGCAATATAAATGAAAATATCAATAAAATGTATAAACAATTGACTACTATAATAGGGATGAGATGAAGAAGGAATCAAATATCAAAGTGAAACTGTGAATGCTGGTTATTGGGAAGTGTAACATGTTTGATATTGCTTATAGGCATAAATTAATTGCACTGATTTATTTTACGATGCTTATCTCACCAGTTAGAGACGCTTCCCCGAGACAGTAATTTCACTAGGTAAGATTCTTTTAAGAGTTCTAGCACTCTGAGCATATTTCCATCTCTTGGCTCAGGATCTTTTCAAATGTGCTCTGGCAGTCAAGGACACTGGATTATCCCCATAGATCCACGGCACCATTCTTGGCTGACGAACTTTTGTAGACTAATGTAAGGAAATATTTATAAAAGATGTAGAAAAGGTACCTATTGGCATTCAGAAAGTTATTTTACAGCTTGAAGAAATCTGTAACCAAAGTAATTTTCCTTGCACTACAGACTGAGATAAGGTGAATTTTATCTGGGCAATAACCAAAGCTTTTCCTTTGAGAGCAGTCTCAGGCACTTCAGCATTTTTCATCAAGATATTTCTGTTCCTGTGGAGAGACTGAATAGGGTAGAATCCAACATCTATTTCTTCATTTGCATTTGAAGTTGGCAAAAAGTTTTGTGTTGAAGTAGCAATAAAATATCAAGTACTTCTGAAGTCATCATATAAAGAAACTGAATAACCATAAAATAAATTCTGGCTATTCATGTAATTGAAGTTAAACATGCATTTAAGGGTTTTTTTTTCATTTTATTTAAAAATGGTTATGAATTTTTAATAGCTTTTCTACAATATTATTAATAGGTTTTCTACAATATTATCACCTCACACCCTAGGAGTCCATTACTATAGGTTTTTCTAGGCCTATACTGAAGTATTCTAGAAGAAAGTCTTTCCTTTCCCACAGATTTTCCATTGTTTTGCAACTTCCATCAATGACAATTCTACAATGATAAATATGAAGTGCTTAGATGATATCACCACTTTATTAGTTTCTGTAGCTACATTTAATTCATATAGTTACATCATTTCTCACATGGATATTAGCTTTAGATAAAAGATGAGAAGCAGATTCATAGGCAGCAAAAAAATACAATGAAAATGACTGGGGATGAGGCTTTTGGATGCCTAATCAACTAATCTTACTTAATTTCAATAGGAGATAAATGTTTAAGTCTGGTACAAAATTTGTTGCTTAGTTACTAAGATACAGTATATATGCATTGCAATCAATCTTACTTGTTCAAGAGACAAGTCTTTCACTTTTTTAGTTTCAGAACCTGAAGATTTTGCAGAATTTATTTTGTTAAGCATTTTCCTGTGAGATACTAAGAAAATTGCCTTTATATGTTACTGATAAAGTAAACTGGCATATTTCTTAGATGTTCTAGAATAGCATCATTTTACAAGGTGAAGTTACTCAGCAGAATATTTTTTTTTTTTTTTAAAGCATATATCCTGTTCCACAGACACAGATCTCTAGTGGTGCAAAGAAACAGGAACAGTGACCTGAGGTTTATCCTGGGATTCAAATAATGTCAAGTAAAAGAAAACATTCTGCAATACAGGATTATCAGAATCATAGAATAGCATTAAGTTGGAAGGGACCTTAAGGATTTATCCTGTTCCAACCCTCCTGCCACAGGCAGAGATACCTTCCACTGGACCAGGTTGCCAGTGCACCTCTCTTGTAAAGACAGGCTGAGAGCTGGGGTTGCTCAGCCTGGAGAAGAAAAAGCTCCAGGCTGAACATAGCTTAGCACCTTCCAGTACCTGGAAGGGCTACAAGAGAGTTGGGGAGGGAATTTTTACACAGGCAGGTAGTGACAGGACAAGAAGGAATGGTTTAAAACTAAAAAATGGTTTATATTAGATATTAGAAGAAATTCTTTAGTGTAGGGGTGGTGAGTCATGGGACAGTTTGCCCAGAGAAATTGTGGATGCCCCATCCTTGGAAACATTCAAAGGATAATTTCATCAGTTAGTGATTGAACTGCAGTGTCTCCACTGCAACAAAAATGATATGATCTCAAAAAAAACTTATCTCACAGTAGTTTCTCCAGCCTTCCAATCAACTACATTATACTAAAAAAAAAAACCCAAAAACAAAAACCAAAAACGTTTTGTAAACCCATATATAACTGAAAAAAAGGGCACTCTTACTTCAATCTATAATTGATTGGCCTGAATTATCTCAGCAATACAATGATATTACAATAGTGCTAGAAGGAAAATTGAAAGACAATAGAAAAAGGAAAGAAGTTAAGGAAATGCTACCCAGCTAAAATTTCAAGAAAACAAATAATAAAGCATAGGGATTGCAGAGACCCCAACACAATATAAACTTAAACTGTCTTAAACCTGAAAACACTCTTAAGTGCAAAGATCTTGCCTGGGGAAATGGTGGAGTGCAGAGGCAGGCTGTTCCTTAAATGTTCTGCCTATTGCAAAATAGTTTCCAAATGCCATTCTTTAGTTCCCTTGTTATAGCATCTATCACACAAATGTGATAGTCTTAGGTTAGACAAGTTAATTCTTAAGTTGGGCTTGATCTCAAAGGTCTTTTCCAGCCTAGCTGATTATGTGATTCTGTGATCTGTTATCTGTTTTCTGTCTCTAATGAATGTGGAGAGTGATAGCTTTCTTTTTGCCTTTATGGGTCTGTTCTTCTCAGTTTTGTTTTCGTTAGACTATGTGACCTCAGTAAATTTGCATTTTTATTTTATTTTTTAGATCTTCAAATTTTGGTTTCTAGGCTTCCTATTTTAACACCAACAACGTGGGCAAGAAGATTCTTTTATTATGCTATGTCCCCTCTAAAGAAGAAATAGCTTATTAAAATTCAACTCATTAGTTGTATTATTCTTGATTCAGAGAACTGATAGACAACCATCACTCTCCTTTCTTCTTGTCTCTTTCTCTTTTTCATATTTGGGTTCAGTATAGTGAGATGCTCTTCCTCTTTAGATGCTTTTCTCTTTCCATAGCCTATGCACATAGTTCAAAAGCTCTGAGTTTTTCAGTCAGACCAGACTTTTAGTTGGTTTGGTCAGGGTTGGTAACAACTCTGGACCTTAATGTGGTTCATGGAGCTGCCTGGTACATGACTGCACCACTTCACACAGGTTTATGTGCCAGACCAGACTCTAGCAGTAAATACCTGCTCTCAGTGCAGGAGTGCTTGAGTGTATAAAGGTGTAACTACATGGATGGTTTATTTGTACCTTTCTTTTAGACCTTGAACCCTTGTCTAGAGGAGGCTGGTTAGTCCCAGTGAGCCTTCAGAATAACAGAGTTGTATTGCTTTGGGACACTTGTTGGGTAGATACCAGTTTGCTGATTGCCTCCCAGGATGAACTGGGAAGGTGCTCTGAAGCATAAGCCCAGTGCAGGTGATACTGCAGCAATTCAGTCTTGCTCAGAATTTAGTCCCTCTAAAACTTTGGAACATGTCTTAGCAGGTTTTGTGTTTAATTTTCACCTGAGGTTATTTATTTCCTAAAGTCAAAAGATTATTTTCCAATTCTTAGCTAAATCAAGGGAAATTTGAAAATTTCCCTTGATTTAAGGGAAAATCTGATTCTTAGGGTGGTTGCTTTTCATAAGCCTCCAAACACCTTGGAAAATATTTTGGAATCAAAATGCTCCTGCTCTTCTGACTTCAAGCTTTTGAAGACTGTTCTCTTAGTGCCAATGACAGAACTAGTGATTTAACAGAGCAGGAGTAAATCATCATACAATAATTACCTCATTTTCCACATGCATGTACCGGGCAACACATATTTTTTCCTGGTGACATAGGATAAAGTTAATTTTCTTCTCTTGTTTTAAGAGACACATTTTAAGTATTTCTCTGTATATACATTGATATAAATAGAGAAGTGATACCATAAATTTCCTTTTTTACATTGTGCCTCTTTGCCTTACATATCTTTTTCCTCACCTACTGCAGTTCCTACAGGAAATAAATTTCCTCCCACTGTCGCCCACAGTCCTTCTGTCCCACCAAACAATACAAGCTCAATTACATCATTACATGAATTAAATAGAAAAATAAATAAATAAATAAAAATTGCAACCTTTTGGGTTCAGTATATTCAGAACAGATTTCCAACACCTAGTTAACAGTACCCGTTTTCACAGTATTTCATCATTCCAATGGTTTGGTGGCCATTTGGTGGCCAGCACAGATATGTCACATACAACCAACAGCCAAGGATACTGGAAGAGAGTAAATAAGGGCTGGAGCTGAGCTACCAAATTCCAGTTATTTTTTAAATCAGCAGAGGTTTTTTTCCTGTTAGTTCTAGTGTTTGTCTTGCACCTCTGTATCAAAGTGAACTTCAAATAAAGGGCCCATTTATTTTGCAGTAGAGAGAAAGCCTAAAGATTTTCTTTGGTATCTTATACTAACTGTGAAAGAAAAAAGGAACACTCTGGGAAGGTAAGCTAAGGCCAGATTAACTTAAAATATTGTCCAGTGTTTTGGATATTGGATATATTCCAATATTTAGAATCCCAGGCTGGATTCACATCACTCTAGCTTCAATTGACTAAGCCCTATATACTTAGTCTAAGCTTGTCATCTAGGCTGTAGCCCTATCAATAGGTGCTCTGAGGGTGTGAGATGAGAGTAATCCATCTGTCAGGGATTTCAGGAGATTTGCAAGTCCTGCTGTATAATTATGTCTGCTAATTGCTAAGAAGGGACAGAAAAAAATCATATTCCTGTACATCCACCCCACAGATACTCTCAGGTATTTGTCTGTCTGACACATGACTCATTCAGAGGGTTTGCCTGTCCAAGGTAGAAGTCATCTGAGAGAGATGAACATCTGAGATCTAAAGTTGTTGTTTTGTTATTTCAATGCTCAGTCCTGATGTAATAGCCTGAGGAATTTCTGTGAGCTCAATCACATAATGTAAATGTTGTTGCCTATTGATTTCCACCAGTGACTCTTAAATTCAAGGCCTGTTGCTTGACTGCTGTGAGGTGAGGGTTTGAAGTGATGCAGGGTCCCCAGGCAGGTGAAAGGAGAGCTGCTTTATTGCAAACCCAGGCCTTTTTAAGCAGTTAGCTCATTATCAGGTACATTCCATATAAGTATAACAAATGTAATCCAACCAACCACCGTACACCATGATGTGAGCACACTATATAATTTGATTTTCTACCTCCAATTCAGCTGAGTCACTTTCCCATAGTCCTTTTCCTAAGCCAAAGCAACAGGCCTGAGCTGTGATTTACAAGGCCTTCCTTTTGTAGGGCTCTACCTATATGAAACACACTGCATGTCTGTATAGGTCACTGAACTGCAAAAGAGTATTATGTGTCTCCTTATCCATAGGTTCATCATCATTGAGTCTGCCAGCCACTCCACTTTTATCTGCTTGCCCCTGGTTTTGTATGGAGACCACAGTTATTATAACACAGATGTATAATCAGAGAGCACATGAAGTCCCAGGCAGAGACCTTCTTGTGTATGCTTTCATATACAAGCTAGCAAAATAACTATATGAGTACCAAAGTCACAGATTTGGTATATGGAAAGAGATGATATCTGTTATAAAACTCCTTCTAAAGCTGCAGCAGTTAGAAATTTTGTCAGGAAACACAAGTATTTAGTGGGCTTTGCTCTACATGTAATGCCTGAAGTGTAACACAGGGAGGTTAGTTAAATTTGCTGTGATACTAACAAATATTTTCATATCTCTCCAAGATTTTGAAGTATGAAATTAAGTCCTATACAGGACTTAAATTTATGCTACACTGTGAACATCTTGAAACTATATGCTTATGCAAAACAAATGTCATAGTGGTACATTTTTGACTGTTCAGATAAAAGAGAAAAAAATCCCCTTCTTCATCCTCTCTATGTTAAGAGTCAAAGAAAACCTAAAATCCCTGTTCCACAAGAAAAATAAAATCTCAGTTTTGGCACCAAAATTGTCTTAATTATACTTTACACTTGACAACTATTTCCTTATAATCTAAACTTCTGCTGCAAATCTCATAAGCATGAACACAAAAATGAAGCTGATTTAGTACCCCAAATGATTTTTGTTCCCCAGTACAAGATGAATAAAATTTAGTGTTCCTGGAGGTCAAAACCCACACATTGTAGCAGACTTCTTGTAAATCTTTTAGATAAGTTTAGGATGGCTGCTGTTATTTTTGTAACCTTCCTTTGAACCATAACTTCCTCATCAGATACTTCATATTCCACCTCTGAGACATAAAACTCCCAAAAGCTAAACTATTCCTTTCAGGTCTTTCGCAGTACAAAGCAGCCATCCAATCATCCCTAGGGTCATGCAATATTGCTACCTTTTGCATTAGTACTTCAGAAGACAGAGCTCATAGCTTCTAATTTTTCACACTGAAGTTGGCTGAATGTACCTGGAGGAGCCACAGGCTGCAGCTCATTTCAAACAGCACAAGGGCACACACCTATTGTCTTCCAGCTCAGCCATAAGCCTGGAAATAAATCCAGGCACCCATTATATGGCTAATGCAGTATTCAGGGCAGAGACCTGAGATGTAAAATGAGGACTGAAGAACAAACAAACAAGAAGTGAAATCAAGAAAGCCAAAAAAGAGCTTATTAAAACCTCATTGCAATTTTGTACATGGGACTAATATTTTTATGCTCTATGTGAATGCATATGGGTTTGGGGTATTTTAAGGGCTGCATAATAACTGGGTAAACATTTCACAACTGGGAATCATAAATCATTCATTTTCCTGCTTTCTAGGAGTTTTGTGAACTTAAAAGTATTAAAAATCATGAAATATTTGAATTCTGTAGTGCTGGAGGCCATACAATTGTCCAATTATGGTTTCATATTATGGAGAAATAATCATTGTATTATTCACTCATAAACCAATGTTACATGCTGCACAGCTCTTGCTTTATTTCTGTATTTATTTTTTCTTTAAGAATTAGTAATTTTAGCTAGTATCAATTACCTGTCTCACAAAATCAGCTCCAGATACATTAACCAGAGCAAGTTAAACAAGACTATTACCCTGGACCTGAACAAACGGCCTCTTCCAGCCCCTCTAAACTCAAATAATTGCTCTCTCTCGCTCTCTCTCTTTAAAACTGAACCCCAACATCTTGGCTTCTTAGTGTGCTTCAACAATCTAGAGGATGGTGAACTCCCCTAGTCCATGCATGCTATGTCTTCTGTCCTAACTTTTCTTCTTGAAGACTGTGAGATAGATTTGGACCTCCCCAGGTGAGGGAGGTGGAAAATGATTACTCTACTGCTTCCAGATGAATAATCCAACATCAGGCTAAAAAGCAAAACGTGTGTGTTCTTTTCTGCCAGTGGTAGCTTTTTGGACAGAAGTGGTCATTGTAGTCTTCTTTATTTTTTGGTGGCCCTAGGTTATTGGGTTTTAATAGTTTTATCTCAGACTGGATTGTCTGGAAGACTTGTGTGCCCTTATCTGTATACCACAAATTAAGTAATTACTAGGTACCTAAATATTCAATAAATATTGCCATCCCTGTTGCATTTAATAAAAGGTAGCATTAGTTTTTAATGGTCTAATCCTTATGGACCATCTAGGCTGTCAGCAGGTATGTGGGGTTTGTTCCAGCATTCAGCCTTTTTCTGGAAAAGCTGCACAGTAGACAAGTGATTGCTATTGGGATCTCACACCAGTTTTCAACAGAGCTAGAAACTGCTGTGATTGCTACCTGAACCCAATTCTCAGATATTCTACGAATTCTTACTCCACAATGGGGTTTGGTTTTGTTTAAGGTTTAAACTAAAACCCAGATCTTCTCCAGAGTTCCTATGAGAAATGTAATGGTGTTTTTGGCAGAAATGACAAATGACAGTCACCTATTTAATATCAAAAAACCCAAGAATGTGACTGTGATAATTTTAACATGCTGGGGTAGTAGACTGGAGGCAGATTTGTCAAAACTACTTATTTTACAGGGTGACATTTACCATGAACAGGTTAGCAAATGGCTTGAATTTGTCTAAAAGAGAAAACTTGAGCAGTGACAATAAACATCCCAGCAGAGATGAAAGGAATATTTAAAATTGGTTTCATTAAACTGCAATTATGTCTTCTACTTTTGGTTCTCAGTAGCTTCAGTAAGACCTTTGTAGTGACCACACTCAACCCCCCACAGCTTTAAACTAGTAAAAGGTAAAATCTTATCGTTACATAGCCCTGAATTTGCATCAGGTCTTATAAATTTTACTTTGTCCTTATAAGTCAATCCACAACAAGAATATCAGACTGCAGGAATCAGCAGAAAATTCATAGAAATAATCATGTCTGTGTGTACAAAAATATTTTAAGTTACATGAGTAATCCAGAGCCCTTTCCCATGCTGCCTTGTACCCAAACATATCCCTTGGTGTCAGGGTTTCTACCTCCAGATTTCACTACTTATCAAAAGTAACCAAAGCAGCTATGTCCTGTGTTTCACTGCTATAGCCCCTTTCTCTCCACCAAAGCTGGCAAAGCCAGTTCCAAGTCTCACATCCATCCAGCAAGGGGGAAACCTCCTATGACTGCCTTCACCTCCTGTTTCCTGTATACTTTCTACAGTGACGCTCACCCAGAGAAATCCATATACAAAGCAAGATTAACATTAAATATCAGACGTACGTGCTGGGATACACAACTGAAAACATACTATTAAACTGCCAGAAAACTATGTGTCAATGCCTAAATGTGAGATGAACAGTCCACATAGCTGTCTTCGTGTCAAGCCCACTGGATCACAGGCAGCACTCAGCACCTTTGTAAATCCTCTGCACTTCAGCAAGATTTACCTCAAATGAACTCAGCTACAGTACAAAAAAAGCTATCATAAACTCACACTGTACTGCCTGCTGAAAAAAATGATTCAAAGAACAGCTCAATCTGTTCTTAGCTGGAACAAATTGTTCAAAGAACCATACTGGTTCAAAATTAAATGCAGCATTAATGTGGAGTGAACAATTCCCCAATAAAGTGCTTGTTTCTGTCATTCACTGCACCAATTGTACTTGTGCATAAATGATAAATTCCATATTAGACATCTAATCACCAAAACGATGCCTCTCTAATAATAAGTTAAAGAAACATTTTCTCAGATATTATATACTGAAAGCTCATACCAGACACAGTGGCTGCATGTAACTAAAGAGGAGAGGATGTACTATTCTGCTTGTTGGACCCCCTAAATGTATATACTTGGGTTTGGATGTGTCAGAGGGTGTTTCTCTGTGCTCCACATTATTTCAACTCCATTTGAAGTTTGCAGTTAGAGAAGAAAGAGTTTAAAATGGAAAATGTTAAAAATCCTAGTCAGATAGAATTAGAAACAACTGTCCATTTATACATAAAAGTTACTCCTAAAATTGCATGAATTGAATACAAATCTAACTCAGTTTTGTTTACAAATCATGGTGTATCATTTTAACTTAGCTATGCAGCTGGATTAATAGAATTAGTGACAAGATAAAATTTTGATAACTTTGTTTACCTAAGACACTGAAACATAGGCTATAGTTTATTGTGGTTTGGAAAGGTGCCTTGGTGAACCTATTGATTTCTAGGTAAATTTTTCTGTCTATTTTTTTTGCTTTTTCTTCTCAGTTTGAGAAAAGTCAACAGTATACAAGTTCCCAGCACTTGTAGATGATCCAGAGAAAAATTAATTAATTAATTAATCAATTAATTATGAGAAAAGCATTGTCTATGGTCTTACCTTTCTTTTAGACATATGTATTCAAGTAATTGTAAGGATCAGAATACCCAACACAGTTTCATCTCTTAATTCTAATGAAAATTGAACCAAGAGTTAGATAGACAATTGAAATTCCATAACAAATTTTCTTTTCATAGCAAATAAACAAATCCAACAAAATCACTTAGTAAAGGAAGGTGCAGAATTTGCCCTATATTTTTTCACAAAAGAACTCCTCTAAGGACAAAGTGTACTGATGTTCAATATTATGTTCCTACTTTCTGAAAATAATATTTTTAACTTTTCACTTAGGGACAGTTTTTTATGAAGAGACTTATTAGATCTTACATATGATACCGAAATATTGCACATAAAGATAAAATTACACCTAAATATCCAAATGAATACTGAAAATTAAAACTGAATACACAAATCAAAATATTTTGAAGATTTTCTTTGTGTAAAGTCAGATTTTAAGTCAGTGCAAACAAATTCCTGAATTACCACATTTGCTATAATAAAACCTCATTTAATTTGTCTCTGAAAGGCAGATGTCTGCTGAGATGGCTGCTGAGAATGCAGCAGCTACTGAAGTTTTTAAAACCATGATGATAATAGTGTGTCAGTTTACAACTGGTTTTCGCAGCAATCATCAGAGAATCAATTGACTATATTAACAGAAATCTGCTCTACTACTAAGTTCTAAATTTTAAGACAATCAATTCTGCCTTAAAACAAATAGAGAGAAAAATTGGGCATTACAACTCTGAAAGCCAAGTCAAAGAAAGGATTTTTGTCATATTGAAGTCAAAATACACTTAGGAGATACGTGGGCAGCAATAGCCTTATGCCATTTTATTCTGTGGCTTTGGTCAAGGCCACCACTGTAGATGGAAACAATTTCTAAAAGAAAGTGTTTCCTGTTTAACTCTGTCACATGCAAACATTTGAATGCTCTGGCAGTGATGTGCATAGATACACGTGTGTGTGAGCTTGTGTACGTCCTCCAAAATGTGTTCATTCATCAGCTGTGGGCTGTAGTGAAATCCATGCTGTGACACCATGACTATTCTGCCTCCACTAGAGATGTCAAATAACCATCACACTGAAGTCAAACTCAGAGATTAAGTGAATCAATTTCATGGGATAATTGCTGAATTAATGATATGGCCTTAGCACAAGTAAAAGCCCATTCATAATTAAAGATGCAAGTAAACAAAGCTGTTTGAACACTGCTATGGCCAGCAGTGTGGGAGCAATGGAGTTATTGAATGCTGGACACAAGAACACACTGACTGGTCAGGAGGGAGGCGTGTGACCTCTGCCTGCGCAGTGCCACGTGCGTAGGAAAACCCACGCACAGAGCTTCTCATGCAAACATGTGGTTCTGGAGTACTCTGTGAATGTCAATGCCATCCTGCTAACTTGGAGTGAGAGTGAACTCCAGTGTGACTGTTTCTGAAATTTCAGTGGCATCTTCAGAAAAGAGGACTCATTGGAGGGGGAAAAATAACAGCCTTTTTTGTCTTCTACACCCAAGGGTAAGGAAACAGGTTGTGATTCTGCCAGCACGATCATAAACTTTCTCTCTAACTTCAATAATAGTGGCTTTTGACCTGTCAGAATGAAAAGTTCTCATTGTAATCACACTATAACTAATAAAAATTCATATTTCCTGCTTGGTCCTTTTCTTACATGACACTGCAGTCTCTTTTCTTTTTCAGGCTCCTTGTTGCTCAAAAATGTCAGGTTCTCAAGAAAAGCCCATGGCACACAGTGACGGGATCACACTTACAAACCATGCGCCTCTGCACATGCCTCCACTGAGGCTGAATTCAGTAGGGATTTTACTAGTGCTTATTCCTGGAAATATTGGGCAGGATTTTATTTTCATCTTAAAAAGCAATCTTTACAAAGGGCATCAACCTCTTTGATTTAAATTCAGTATAAAATTGCAGTTTCCTCTTATAGGAAAATTAAGAATTCCTTTCCTACCGGTTATATATTTAGGGCAACATTTTCATAGCAGATCTGTGGAAATGACTCAGAGGTCAATGGGAGCTATGTGCAACTAAGGATAGAATTAGTTTCCCAATGCAAAATGATAATGGGCTATTTTCTTTTTCTTCCTTCAACTTTGAACCTTATGAAATTTAAAAAGAGATTTTCTTTACCTTTCATGAGGACAAGCATTTTACATTTCCTTGACAAGCTTGTAGCTTTATTGGCATAGCACCATTACATGGAATAATCATTCAGAAAGAAACCTTCAATTAAGTGACCTGCCTTCATATGTCCTTACATGAGCCAGTGGTACGTTTCCCTTCCACTGTTCAATTCAGCTGTGTGTTTGTCTAGACCTACCCAGAACACACTTGATTGTTTGTACAACAGAAGTCCATTTTTTTTCAATAAGGAAACAAGAGAGGGAGAGCATAGGAGGAATCAGATGGCAATACTAAACATGCATTAGGGTCACTGAAAGGAGACTTCTTCAAAGCAGACCAAAGTTCCCAGTTCAATTCTGCAGACATATTCTCTGCACAGGAGCCAAACAGGGAAAAAAAAAAAAAAAAGAAAAAAAAAAGAAAAAAAAAANNNGAAAAAAGACAAAAGAAAAGAAATGTAGCTCATGCAATTCATCAAGTCATCAAGATAAAACAAGGCGAAAAACCTTACACAAAATCTGCCCTTACAGCCATTGTTCCAATACAGAATTTCCTGGCTTTGACACTTAAAGCTGCAGCTAACACCAGAAAGCAGTAAAAAATCTAAAATTATTTAGGAAAGTCAAGAAATAAGGATCTCCATGTGAAGACTGAAAAGAAAGACAAGACTCTGTCACCAGAGCTGAACTTTCATTCTACGAGCTTTGAAAAATGAATTCTAACCTCTAATTGGACTCAGTCCTCCAACCTGGTTTTATTTTCAGTATTATTTTCTATTTTTATTTTACATAAAATACATAAGCACAGTGCAGTACCCAGTGCTAGACTTTGCTTCTTGGATGACATTCAGACCATCACAAAGACTGAGACTGTTCTCTGGCTTATAACAGGTTCATTTTTGTGGAACAGTTACCCAACATCATTGGTTGATGTTCCAGGTGAACTGGGTTGTAACTTCTATAAATGTAGAGTTTTTCTATAAAAGGAAGAAGCTGACTCTGAAACTATTCAGACTGAGAAAGATGCAGAATCTGAATCTTTCATTCTGACATCAGTCTTTTGTAGTATCAGCTACTCCATGAGGAACAGAATATTATGTAGTCTGCATATATAATTGCCCAGATGAGGTGCATAGTGACCAGTTATTTCACCCTCCAAATCTCAGCTTGTCAGGGTACAGCTCAGGTTTGCATTTTCAAACCCAGACTAATGAATGAGGCAAAAATTTTAGCTAATGTTGATTTGATGTTTCTGACTGACTCTGGTGTGTCCTCTTTTTCAGGCTTTCAACTTGATTCCCTGAGACCTAATTCGTCCTGAATTAAGTCAAGAAACTGAAAGATAATTAATGGTGAAATTTAAAGCACAGCACTGCTGAGAGACAAGGTTGGTGGAGAACACAGGTTTGCCAAAGACAGAAAGGCATGCTGCTTTTTCAAATACTTCTAGTCCTCCTTGATCCATAGTATATTGTGTTTTGCTCCATCACCCTCATAGATGATGTAAACTGAAATAATTTGCTGTGTTATTAAGAGCAGGACTGTTACTGGACTGCTCTGTGGTAATCCAGGGGCATGGAGCTGCAGCCCAACAGGCAAGTGTCTTGGTTTAGAAAGACAGGGGTGTCTGCTAGGGAACCAAAAAAAAGAATGGAAACTTCCCTTGGACTTGTTATTATCCTAAAATAAAAGGGGGGGTCTCAGGCAACAGTGTGAGGGTAGGAATAACAGTTCTTTACTAGTTAGTCCAACAAGGTAAAGTAACAATAATAACTATAATATTGACAACAAACAGAACTAGAGAAGAAAAGGGAAAAAAAACCCAACAACCTAGTTACAGTTTTCCTCTGGCACCCCCCACTCCCCTCAGTACTGTTACAAGCTAATAGAGCCAGCAGCAGTCCTGGGAGGATGAGATGTATCCGAGGGTTGGCAGTGGCTGGAGCTGTTGGAAAGTGTCCCAGCTGGGCAGGGGCTGCAGAGACACAGCGTGGGGAGACCTCGAGCAGAACTGAAGAAGCTGTGAGTGCAGGGCAGGGAGAAGGAGCTCCTGGCAGGGCAGGGAGGGAACGGGTTCCCAAAATCCCGGGGGACACACGAAGAGACGGTGGTCCAACGGAGTTCCAGGTGAAGGATGGTGAGAGCTCTCCGCCGCAGCGAGGCCGCGCTGAGACGAGCAGCCCCGGCTGCTCTCCCGAGAGCAGAAAACCGCCCAGAATGAAGTGAAGATGGTGCCTCCCTGTCTCTGCCTTAGCTGCTTCTTTTGTTTGGTCCTAAGCACCCATGAGCACCGAAAAGCACCCAGCCATCAGCTTCTTAGCAACTTCTGGGAAAAAAATTCTATAGGGAAGCACCCCAACCCCCAACAGCAAGGTTAAGTGCTGAATTAGCTGCAAGTAGGTTTATTGGGACCTATAATAATCTAGACCTCTGTCTGTCTGCTTGAAAATTCATTGCCATAAAATAACACACATTTATGAACATCATTGCTGGGGCCATAAATAGATTAAAGGATTATTCCTCAGTATTCTTTAACATTTGCTCTTCAGAATTTGTTAGATTATTTATATTTAGTGTCATAAAAGGCTTAAATACATTTAGTATTCTTTAGATCTCACTGACTTTTAGAAAAGATTTTAGGAGCATTTTTGTGACGGGCTTTTTCAAAAAATAGAAAATTGTTTCATTATTAGCTTCATTTGATGTGGACTAACTTAATTTTCAGCTTTACAAAGCTTTTTATTTTCTGAGCACATTTTGGATAAATTCTGATGCTCTAGCCTATTATTTTCTTTGTGTGTCCTAGACCATATAAAACTTTTGTTCACTGACTGCTCTTTAGTCAATTGGTGATTCTGCCCTGGTGTGATCCTCCTCTACTTGGAGGGTATAAAAACTATGATTAACTTCTGAGCTGTGGTGGTACGGGTCTTGGTATGATATCCTTTACATTTCCAGACACAGAAGGTCTCTCCTAGCTTGCTCTCCTTGCTGAGCCACCTGGTGATGTTGTGCTCTGGCAATGCTGATGTTGTCTCCAGCAACACGGCTTGCATGAGCCTCAGGAAGCAGATTGCTAGTATTGCCCTGTCATCTATATCCCAGCCTAAGACAGGCTGAGAGAATTAGGTCTGTTCAGCCTGCAGAAGGGAAAGTTTCAGGAAGACCTTAGAATAACCTTCCAGCACTTAAAAGTTGCTGCAGGGGAGCTGAAGAGGGACTATTTACGAGGTGGTTCAGAAATAGGACAAAGGTGAATGGCTTTAAGCTGAAGGAGGGCAGGTTTAAATCAGATATTAAGAAAAAATTCTCCATTGAAAAGATGGTGAGACACTGAAAGAGGTCACCCAGAGAAATTGTTAATGCCTCCTCCCCAGAAGTGCTGAAAGCCAGGTTGGATAGGGCTTTGACCAACAGGTCGATAGCAAGGTATCCCTGCCTATGGCAGGGGGGTTGGAACAAGATGATCTTTAAGGCTCCTTCCAACCCAAACTATTCTGTGATTCTGTGTGCTTCATGGTGACTGGGACAGAAGGAAGGAACTGTATCTTCAATCTGTGTAAATGTGAAGCTTCTGAGTGAGATTTCTGTTTTCTGTTTGATGAATTATACAAATTCACTATACTTTTTGTGGCATCAATGGAAATTAAAATACTTTTCAAGTATAGTTGTTTTCCCTCCTCAAAGAACACGTCAGGTGGATGGCTGAAGGCATCTTCATGGACTAAATTGTGCAAAGGTTTTGAGATGAACCTCACTCCCTTTTACTGACTATAAGAAAAGCCTATGGTGATGAATCCAAACCTAGAAAACTTACTTTTAATTACTTCATTTAAGACAGATGAATCTCATAGTTTTATAAAGCGAGTCAAACACAGATGACTAACTACTTCACTGGGCTGAAAACCGGCCTTGCAGCAATTTACATTGCCAGTAAAAAAAATGGTTATTTTTTAACTATGAACTACCTATCGACTGTGATCTAAAGGATTAGTTTTCAAATAGAATTAGAAAGATGTGACCATGACTGTTAATTTGACACAACTCACATCTTCCCCCCTTGGCTGTCAAAGGTCTGAACTAACAGGGTTTTATCCAACTAAAACAGAGACTACCTCCTGGGAATGTTAGCAGGACACACTGCCTTGTCACTCTTGGGAAAAGGCAGTGCTATCACCATTTTTGTACACGCACTGACCTGTAATATAATCATTCTTAAAATGCAAAGGACTTCAACAATTTGTGGATTCTGACACAGTCATGGAATCATTAAAGCCAGGCTGCCAGCCTTCAACACTCCAAATGTGCTAGAACAAATCCATAACAACACAGCAAGGGCACACAGACACCAAGTAGCACTGGGTCACAGTGCTCCTTTATTGGTTCGCTTTCACACTGAAGGGACATAGACAGGCAACCCTGATCTAGAAGGCAATTAATGTTCCTTAGAGCTACAGAATAATGGAAGTGTCAGAGTTATGGAGGTGGCAGACCTTTCCCTAACAGTCACACCCAAAATGGTTTAACCCCCACATCAAATAAAATGTTTTCTGTAGTAGTAAGTAAAGAAATATTAATGGACCTACCTGTGTAATTAAGAACAGCATCAGAAGAGGACTTTCAAATGTTAAATTAAATTATCAGATTTTTCAGGATATGGCTTTTCACTGCAAGAACTTTTAAGATTATGTTTCAGTGAGATAATAAGGTAGCTTGAAGTAAAACAAGCTAGCAGCTTTGCAAGTGCTTAATCTTTACATTTCTGTTTTTCCTAGTGGGTGGGTTAGGACTGGAAAGACAGCTCCCTAGTTTCACATGTCGGTTTTAAAAAACTTGTTACAACTCTAGAAATAATTCCTGGTAATTTTTGATTGTAAAAATATGTATTTCTAATGTTTCTATGCTGTAAGTATCAGCTTACATTTACTGTGAGTAATGGTGATTCTGTCATGTCAGGACAATAGATTAATGGCAGCTGATATTCAGTCTTACCCATCTATGTCTGTGAAAATAACTTGAAGGTGAAGCACACACTTCGATTTTAAAGTAAGAGGAACTAGTAACAAGCCCTGCTAGGATTATGATTTTCAATTGATGGTTTTTTCTGTCTTCTCCGAGGACTTATCTCTGCTTTGAAAAATTACAACACACAGTTGGGTTCTTTATATAGTAAATATTTTGTAAGACGTGTAATGTCTTTATATATGGTCCACATACGTATCTCATTAGAATTTATAAGACCTACTAGTCTTAACAAGACTTCATGAAAGAGCAGAAACAAGCACCTATGAACATGGAGCACAGCACAGTTCTTGCTTTTTCAAGTGTTCCTGGTTCCTTTTATTTGCATGAGGGGGAAAATATAGTTGAGCAAATTACATCTTCGAGATGTAACTTTCCATGGAAAGCAATGGCAATGCACCTGATTCATTACATTTCAGCAAAAGCACTATACCATACCAATCTTAACCCAAATTATTCCAAAATCAGACAAAGGGCTTCACATCCTGAGCCCAGTTATTTAAAAAAGAAGCAACAATATTCACAGGATTTGTTCTTTGTATTCTATCCCAGTTTCTGAGTCCTCCATTGGTCATATGTTCACAGCCATCCTGGCCAGGAGGGAAGATAATCTCTCAGGCATATGATAGGTGTGCTCAGAGTCATGTGGTGGGAAATCAGTTGTGCCTTCCCCTTCATTCACACACTCCACCCCCACTCCCCACACATTGCCACTGAAACTGGCTCTGGCTAAAAATATACTTTATTTTAACGAATGAAAGCTCTGATTGTCCTAAAATAACATGAATTCCCATCAGGATCAGGGAACCATTGTGCTAAGTGCTGTACAAACACGAGGAGATAATGGACCTGATTCATCCCTGAATTACTCTGGTTTCCATGGATTTACAGCTGTGCAAGTCAAAGGCAAATGTGATAATGAGCATGCTGCAAGAATGCACAGCTTAGGGCAAGTTTCCTTCTGGCCTACATGCTTTGAAATCTGTGGAATTAAGGCAACAGATGACTTGATGTATATTTTAAGGTTACATCTACTCTCCTGAACTAAATAGGACCAGACCTGATTCAGTGTTGCTAGTAGCTGCCCAGTGCTCTCTCCAAGCACTTTGGAAGAAAACTGAGGCTGTGGACCTGCCCAGCAGCCAGTCTGAGTGGAACCAGGATGCTTTGAAAACTAGAGTAGTTTAACAGGGCAGACCATGCCAACTGGCCTCAGGGGCAGAGGTTCAGGTCCTGGTCCTGGTTATTTTCTGGTACACCTACAGTCTGAAAGTCTTGTTTCTACTTGTAAGAGCTTCTGTACACATTTAGTATCAGTCTATCAAAGTTTTACCAGAGAATAGTATTTAATAAAACCCAAAAGAACCCAACAACAAAAAGATTATGCTTGTTCCTTTTACATTTTTCCTTATGTCACTGCTTGTGTCCCGGGTTCCTTTCAAAGATGTGTTTTGCTGCGGACCAGAGCAGCCATAGTCTGGCAAAGGAGCTGCAGGGCTGCACAGCTGGGCTGGTATGGCTCAGAGCATGCAGCAGCACCAGGCAGCACCAAGGCACCAGACACTCACCTGCTGCTGCAGATCCCCTCAGAAAATCCAGGCTTGGTTTGCCAGATTTGGGACCCATTTCTGTTTTACCCTGCTGCCTTTACAGCACTGGCCCAACACTTCATAATCACTGGCAGGTTCTTGCCCTGCCCCAGTCTCATGGGTTTTTGCCTGAATGATCATATCGCATCCCAGTGCAGTCAGATCATCACTTAGCACAGGTTTACAGGGCACTTAAACAGCTAAGCTCTGGCACAGGATCCAGTGATATTACATAGTAACTTCCATTTCAACACCTGTTTGTGCAGTTACTTTTCCACCTCTCCTTCTCTCTTATAACCATGTCCCCATGCTCTTCAGAAAAATGTAATTCATCAGTGGAATGAGTTTGTAAAGCTGAGTCTGATGCAGGTTTCCTTCACACACAGGCGTTCTTGTACTTTTCTCCATCACAGAAAAGGTGACTGGGAAGGCACTCTCTATTCACCATAAAAAGGCTCAACTGGTCCATGGCACTGTTCATTTTACAGCAGGAGGAATAGAGAAAAGGAAAGTCCTAAATCTGATTTTGTTTTGAAAATTCAATCATTAGTTTTACATTTCAGAATTAGGATGTCTATAATAATTTAGAATACATTTTAGAAATGATTTCTAGCAAAATTAATTTGACAATTAATGCTGTTTAGATTATTTGAAACTATGTTATGCTTGGAAAAATACCCTAAGTTATTACTGTTGTTCTCAGGGACTATATCCTAAATAAATGTACCAAGCACTAATTTCTGATGGAGACAATAGATATAACACATGGCTTAATGCCCCCAGAAGAGGCTGGTTGAGCACATACTACCTGATGTGAATGTCTTGTATCCTGTGCCATGTCTGGGTAATTTCTGGGAAAACACCATGGCAAAATTACTTGAGGAAATGTGCCAACTATTTAACAGCATGGATAATAATGTGCCAGTGCTGCTCTGTTTAATTTACTAATATAATACAGCCAGTGAAAGCAGAACTGAGCCAACACAGGCCTCTGTGAAAACCCCTGATTAACTGAGGAGAGGCTCCCAAATGTGAACGAGCTGGTCAGACACTGCTCACACTTTTCTTCCTCAGACTGGAAGGCAAGTCTCTATAGCATCTAAGAATTTTTCTTTTTAGGCATTTGAGACTTGTCTGTAGTTTTGTTGCTGAAATTTTGTGCTGTTTCAGAGATTCTTATCCAGTTTTTGTCCTGCTGTTATTCCTACAGCAGAGAGCAAAGTGGCACGGGTCCAGGCAGGAGGTTCATGCAACACATGAGTAAATTCTTGCCATGTAAAAGGGTACTTGGCAAACATAGACAAACAAATAAACAAAAGAGATGTAAATCTATGCCATTATTTCTTTCAAAGTTCTTTGGTGCCATACCTTTACCACTACCCCCCAAGAATCAATATTCCCCCTCTATTTGACCTTCTAATTGCTTTGCTGCCAATGAAAGTTTGTCTTGGTCCATGGTGGTCAGAAAAAAAATTCCTGACATAAAGGTGGAGCTGTGCAAGTTAAGGTTTGGTGTGGTTCATTTTCTGAAATAAAAAAGAGGAAGAGATAATTCAGACTAAAATAGGACAGGTTTCTTTCCCATGGCAAAATGAAAAATAACCTGTTATTACAGTCAATTTGAAGTATCCTGTTTGTCTAAACTGGTTTTTTTTTGCTATATTATTAATTTAAAAATATCTTCCTAGCAGTACTCAAAAATAAAGATTTAGTGTTTAAACTTTTTTAGTTTCTCTTTCATTAAAAAAAAAAAAAAAGCTAATTGAAATTGGGACAGTAAATAAAAACATATTTTTGAGCACATTGATGGTTGCTGAAGAACTCTGGGCTGACTGCATACTTCTCAGACACCTGGTCTACTTTACACGCTTATAATTATGTTGAAAGAATAGTACCAAACAGTGTATCCCTTTTAGCATAACTTGCTGCTTAGTCGAACCTCAAGTAGCAAGTCTTGGTTTTGAATGCAATTTTCCCAGTTGGTGCTTTTCAACAGATTCAGTTGTTGATAATTCAGGACCTCTTCATGACACTTGTATTTACTGGTGCTGTGTTGATAGAGTATATCATACTCTTTAATGATTAATTCTTTCAAGGTGTTGAAAAACTCTATGCGATATGGATGAAGAGAACAAAGTCTTGCTCCTCCTAACTCTCTGGTCCAGCCTTTGCCTTTTCATTGGCTCTACTGAATCCAGATAAGCTTGTACACAGATATTAGGCTAAGGAAATGTGTTCTTTTGACATGTTAGATAACATTTACAAATTCCTGCAGTTTTATTACAATTAACTATTTGCTAAAACAGTGTAAACTCCTCAAACTTGTTTTTAATTGATTTATTCTGAACCAAAGGCATTTGGTAGAAGAATTTATTCAGTTAAATTAGCCTTCAGGCCATGTTTTCATTAAATTGGTCCACACACCCCATTGAACAAGCTCCCACATTTAGAATATATATGGATACATTGAATTTATCTGCATTCACATCACAGCAAATTTTCTTGAAACAATCAGAGTAAAACTGAGTTTGATATGAGCTACATCATATTATGACTACATTCCTTCTCTAGGGAAAGCTTTGCAAAATCATATAAATAGAATGATTCTGAGAAGGTAGGAAGCATTAACACTGTTTTGCACAGACCTCAGGCTGAGGTAGCAGAATGAGGTTTTCCATGTATCCCCTGGCAACTGGGCAATTTTTATTCCACCCATAAGCACAAAATTAAAAAAAGCTAATTAGAGAAGATCCACCTCATTGATCCTTATATTGGATGGACCTTTACCTAGCACTTTCCTCATTTATTTTGCACAATTAATAAAAAGCAGTATCTGAACTTGATTTTCTTTGTGTTCTTAGAACCAGTTTTACCCCTTGTGCAGAATTGCTGCAACTGAAGGAACAATTCTTTTGTTTTTCACTTAAATAAATTTCATTCTAAAATAAAAGAAAATATCCTTAGGAGGGAAGAGGAAGGTGTCTAGATGACAGGCAAAATAAGGTAACAAAACCCTAACAAAACCCTGCCTGTTCTTAATTGAAAACAAACCCCAGCTAAATTAGATCAGCACTTTGGGTGGTTTGCAATTTGCGTTACTGATTTCAGTGCTTATGGGCTATTCCCCACGGAGAAATGCTGTGTGTGAAGGTAAATCCACCAGCTGAGGAACTCACCTCCAGAAAACACACTTATGAAGAGCAGAAATTCACCACTTAAATTGCATGGGGAGTTTTTCAGAGATTAGTTTGTTCTGTAGGTTCAAAGCCAGAAGAGTGAAATTTGTCTTTCTGTATTTCAAGATTTAGCTTTATTTTTCTTAAACACTTTACAGGCACAATTGCAGGACAAGATATTACTTTTCCGGTGAGTTATCTGCGGACAAATGTAACTGGCTATGCACAAGGTTGTGTTCTCCAGTGTTCAAAGAAAAATTTTACTTTGAAAACTTGTTCATGTGAGTAACATCGTGTACCAGAATATTTCTATTAAGAACAAAGTAAGATCACTAAAATGCAGGAAGCTTAAGATCTAGAGCTGCTCCACAGCATTGTATGTTATTCTATAAATGAAACATTTAAGGACAAAAGCCAGCAGTTCGTCTGTGACCTGTAACAGACCATGTAATACATGTTTTACACTTCCTCATGTATTTCTGAATTTGTTAAAATTAGTTGCAAGAAACATTTATTTGCTGATACAGGACAGGTATTGCAAAATGAATAATCTTTTCATGAAAGTGATGTAGATTAGGTATACAATTAAATGTTTGTACAAGAAAATAGTAGGCCTTTCTTAAATGATGTGTCCATCCTAACAAAGATAGCTATTTTCCTTTTTCCGGCAAGTACCAAAATAACACAAACCAGATCCACATTTGGAGTCAATGTATACTCCTGAGGTCCAACCTTCCTATTTTATAAATAATATAACATTGCAAACAATAAAAAGAATTCTATTCAAATAAGCCAAATATCTCAGTAGTTTTTCTCTTGTTCAGTTTGTACAAAGTCACTGCCTGTTGTATAAATGGATTAAAATCATTAGCCTTTTTAGTGAATGCAGAAGGAGAGCTTCTGTTTTTCCTAATGCAATATAAATCATGAGTAAGCCCAGAGAGTCCCAACAGGGCCAGGCAAAAAGAACCAAGAAGATAAATCATCATTCAGTAACTGAAAAGGACCAAAGGATTTCTTTGACATAAGCAGAGATGATTGAATTAATTTTGCTAGTTACAAGTTAATCAGTGTAATTCAGCCATCCTGATCTTCCTGTGGAGTGGAGAGAAACAGACACCTCCTGAAGGCACCTCATTGTACTATCTGCCTCCGTTGACTCTTTAGGAATGAGGATAACTAATTGAATCTAGATAACCAAATTGCATGCAGCTAAATTTAGATGAGATCAGTTGTACATTTTGTTCATTCCCTGTAAGATGCTGAGCACATGATTCCAAAGGATGACTTGAAAGGTCTGCTCTGGCTTCCTGCATGACTTATTGCACCCATCCTAAACAAGTGACACCTCTGTTAGCATCACCATTTCAGCCTGATTCACATTATATTTTTGGATTGCCTGTAAGTACTGCAAGAATAAGAATTTGCCACAATTTTAGGCCTCCAGTGGTTCAATTACTCTCAGTGTTACCTCCCCCCATATAATTGCTCCAAGTAAACCCCAAACTCTCTCTAATTTGAACTTTTTAATTCAGCAGGAGTATTGAGTGCATTCAGCCTTACAGAAATTGTCCCTTTGAGATTCGCTGATCTTTTCTCTCTTTCAGAAAATTTCATTATGATCATAGTGCTCTTTAGTGCTGGCAGCTTTCTGTATCCCACCATGTGTACTTTAGAACATAATTTAATATCTCCAGGTTCCAGGAGTGTCTTTATTCTGCAGTATGATTTTGGCCTTTTTAGTTGGAGTGAAGACAGTAAAAGGCTTAGAGCTGATAGAGTTAAGCACAAGCCCCACCAAAACTGAAGAAGGTCATCTGTAAAGTTCTTAATTTCATCTGTAATTTCTTTAATTTTTTTCTTTATTTCTTTTGGATTACTGCCCCATCATATGTAGTATTTTTCTCTGTAATTCATATTTACTTCACAGAAATAAAAAACCCATCAAAATAATATTTAGGGAGGTGCCTTACTGAATTCTACATGTATGTTATGGAAAGATAAAGACATAACTAAATTAAAAATTAGTAGTTAAATTAACATAGACAATTTTATATCTCATTCTCGTGTCCTGAAATCTCTCTCAAACTTCCATGCTCCAGTTTGGCCATTCCCTTCCTGTGGAGGGGAAGTTAGGAGTGTATCTCCTTGAATACATGAGACAAGTTAATTGCCTAGAAAGTGAAGGAAAGATTCAAAGAATTTTATTATTTTTTTTCTTTTTTAGATTATTCAGTTAGGAAACTGAGCTCAGCTTTTTATATAGGTGTTTGTGACTGGTATTTCTAGACAGTATCTTCAGTATTTTATAGCTACATATATAACCTAATATATACAGCATTGGTCCTTCTGCAAAACAAAATTAAATTACATTAGAAATTAAATACAGACAGTCACAACCAAAAAAGGGAAAAAAAGAGCAATGCAAAAGAAAGGAAAACCTTAAAAATAACAAAAATAAATAACATAAAACTAAAATTAAAATTAGTAATGCAAAAATAGTTCTCCTCTTGTCGTAAAATAGGCACTTTTCATCTTTTATTGGCAATCAGATAATTTATTTTGCAAATTAAATTTAGAACTAAGAGTACTCTCAGTGTTAGTGCCAAAGTATTCCAAAGAATACAGCTCCAAGCTGGATTCTGAGCTAACTGAAGTTGAAATACACAACAGTGTACAGACTACAAATGCACACTTGTGGAGCAGTATTATCCCCTGTGAGAGATGGAGGAAGCCTGTAGACTTCAGGTGCAACTCCTAACTAGGCTGTCCCAAGTGGTATTAGAAGTTTTCATAGCTCAGTTCACACAGTTGCTCAAACTGGAGTATAAGGGTTCTAATAATTTCCATGGGAAACAGAATAAAGCCTATAGCGCAAATTTTAATTTAACATCTGGTACAAAATGCATCTCAAACTACTTACCCAAAGCCAGAAAAGAAGCTGGTGCCAGAGCAGAAAACACCTCAAATCTTATCAATCCCACTCTACCACTGAAAGACTATTTTTTAAAAGCATGATACAAGACTACTTTGTCATTGAAGTTCTTTTATCGTTTTAATCTAGGAGTTTTCACCTTGTGTTTTGCAGTGGATTGCTCCTGTCATGGAGGAAGCTGTCCAGCGGAGAGGAAGCCAATTGTGTGGTTATGAAACACCTCTGATTCATTTCACAGCTGAAACAACCTACAGTGACACTTGCTGGATGGAGCAGAGCCACCATGAACATTACACTTAATGTAAGTGAACTCATATTATTTGTAAAGGAATTTCAAAGCTCATGTCCCGCTCCTGACCCTCCTTCTAATGTTAACACTTCCAAGTTTTTACAGATTTTTCTCTAGAATCAGCAAAGAGGAGAGGTGTTCCTTTCTACTGCTTCTCAACAGATTAAGGGATGTGAGGATGTTTTTCTTTTTTTTATTCAATTAAATCTATGATTTTTTTTTAACTAAAGAGAGGTGGGCACAATCACGTGTTTACAGTAGAACGATGATACAATGGAAGAGGAAAGATTAGTAGTTTTACAAAAGGATCTTTCATGTCCTTTCTCCTTGGCTTGTATCATTATCCTCAAAAGTAATCCCCCATTACCTCTAAAATCCTCCTGCTGAAGATTTGCTTGCTTGAATTAAATAAACCAGTATTTATTTACCTCAGTTGATGATTTGTTGTAAATGATCGCAACAAGCCAATTAGGTTACCAGTCTTTTCTTTTGCTTTACAAGAAACCAACCAAACAATCCAAAAACCCCCTCCCCAACACTGAGAGGATTCTATAATGAAGACATTACTACACTTGTGGCACAGGGAGTAATACCTGAACTGCATCCTCTGTGGGTGCAGCAGGCAGGGTAGCTGCAGGAGCTCCACCTTTAGAGGGGCTGCAAAAGTAGTTTTTTGACAAAAAATTTTTAGACAAAATGTCAGTGCAATGCACCCAGACAACATCCTGAGTGTCTACAGTTGCTCGTTGATGATGAGCTGTGTGGCTTAAAATCTGTGTCTGCATAACTGCCCTGGCAGAGGAGCCAAGATCTGCTCAGACACTCATGAACTTTCTTTAAAGTAGGAAATCTCAGGATCTATCATAAATCCAATGGTTATTACTGAAGAAGCAGCAAGGTTCCTAGGCAATCTATCTCCATAAAATAATTAAAGTCAGACAGAGGAAGTCACTTTCATGTAAGCTGTAGTTCTTATTACCCACATGTAATTTACAACTGGGTCAAGAGAGTCTGGGAGCCACAATTGCATTCCTGCCCTTCCCATGCTCTGCAAGGCATTGTTAGAAGGTTTTCCTCAAAACCTCTTTTTAGGGTGGCTGAGCTCTAGGGACCATGGTTTATGGTTAGATCTATGAATAGACCTCAGACCTACAGGGTTCAGCCTGCTGACTGATGGAATTTATATCTCTGAATGTATGGGGCTACCCAATCTACTGTGTAAGGTGATAGTTCAGATATGTGAAGGATAGAGCTCATAGGCTCTGAAGTCTAGAGCATGGAAGACCAAAGACTGCTTTAAAGCAACTTTTCACGTTTCCAATATAATGAGATTCTGGCAAAAGGTTGCCTTTAACTCTGTCTACACAGCCTGCAGTGTCTTGCTGCACATAAAATCAGGACTCCCATGATGGAGGATACGTCTTTGTGGTGTATGTGCTGGGACATCACTGTCTGTCTCAAAAGAATCAGGGGCAGGCTTGCTTCCAGTGTAAGGTTTTTACTTTGTTATCTGGAGCTTGTCTTAAACCCGTGTCTCCAAATAGCTTGAAGTGAAGGGAATCTGAGCAGTCAGAGAGACACGAAGCACAATGTATATTCACTCCTCAGAAGACAGAATGGGCATGCTTCCCCTGATCAGGGGTGCCATCACAAACATAAAGACAGTCTGAGCCTCACCACAAGAGAATTCAGCACTTCGTTCAGGGGTGGACAGATGGAGGAAGACAACTCAGTCCTTGTGAGAAGTCCAGATGTCCATCAGTTTCTGAATCTGAGTTCATCTGTGAAGGAACTCCTAGTAAACCTATGGAGAAGGAACTTAAAGCTGTTGTGGTATCTGTGTAGATACCTTTTTCCTGGGCTTTAGGATATTCTGAGAGAAAGATCAGCACTTTGGCTGATTCCTCCCTGCCATTTTATATGAAGCATTTAGAACAGAATGTAACTCCTTAGCTTATCTCAACTGACTGTATTAAGAATAATTTTTCATTTTTTCATTAAAGAAATACGATTGCTTTGATCTTTAAAAAGGGGTACACAGAGTATGTGGGTAATATTTTGTATCTGGCACTGATACCATGGCTGCTGAAATACTGTGTACAGTTCTAGTTCATGAATAATACAGAGATTCAGGATTTTCCCTGCTGAATATCTTAAGGGAGCATTTGAAGAATAATAAAAGGATTAGAAAAAATGGCACATAATAAGGAGCTTAACCTGCTTTCATATTTGGTAGGAGATGGAGGGGACTTGAAGCACCTGCTTCAGGGATAAAAATTTGTTCATAGAGTTCTCCAGCCTAACACATCTAAAGGCTGAAACCCAAGGCTTGAAATAAAATTGACTAAAATTAAATGTCCATTTCTCATGTTGAAGGTGCAGAAAAAGAATTACAGAGAAATAATGGATTCTAAATCGTTAGAAATTTGAAAATGGGGATCATACTAAAGACAATGTTTTATCTGGTTTGAGCTAGAAACTAGTTAAGAGGTTCTGTGGCTTCCATTATGGGGAGGATTATACCAGGTGATGTGTATGGCCTCTTTTGAATTCTCTGTGAAGTGGTATCCTTGGTAGCACCATTTAACCTGACAGCTACACTCAGCAATAATTCGGCTCAAGAAGTGGAAAATAATTATTAGTTAGAGTGAGAACTAGAGAAGAGAATAAACAAAACATACTTTTTGTTTTGAGTTATCTGAACTGCTACTTATGAAGTAAAAATTAAGATTTTCTGTAGATCTGGTGGGGGTTCAATGGCTATGAAAAATGACCTGAGTAAATTTGATCTGGTTTGTTTGAGAAAGATAGAAGTCATCACTGAAAAGCTTATCAGTAAGACACAGAACTCACTAGACTCATAGTTCAAATTCTCTTTTCACATGGGCCTTTTGTGCCTCCAGTTGGAGGGGGAGGAGAAGCAGCAGCATGGGAGCACTAAATTGAAGAATCCTAAACCATAATACAACCCAACCTGTTTTATGATTCTATGTAACTGTTGGATGTGTCCTGCTTTCAGAAAAAATCCCTTCTCTATGTCTCAGATTTGGGCTTTTCATTTTCAGTCACTGATTGCTTGATCTAGTGTGTAACTATTGCTATATATTACTAAATATTCTACCTTGTATTTAGATATAATTGTATTTCAGTACATTGGGATTCCAGCTGAGGAGTAAACCCCTATTTTTGGTGAACTTTTTTGTAAAGACTCAGTTTTACCCTGAGCAAATTGAGTAAAATGTACCTCAGCGAGGAAGTTGGTCTGGCCTTCTTGGCACAACGAAGCTGTGATTACCCATCTGATTTTGTGATTTACTGTTAAGGTCATAGAATTACAGCATGATTTCTTAGAATGGTCTCCTGAAGGTCATTGTGTCCAATGCTTCAATCAAAGCAACACCGAGCAGAGCAGATTTGCTCTTGTTCAGTTAATTTTTGAGTACCTCCAAGACTGCAGTTTCCACAATTTTTCTGGACAATCCATTCACTACCCTAAAGGAAAAAAAAAAATAAAAAAACAAACAGACAAACAAACAAAAAACCCCCCAAACCCCCAGCAAAACCCCTGATGATACTTCCCTGGTCATTTACTGTATTTATTCACTAGACCAAGTAAACCCAAGTAAATGTGAGAGTGACCTTTCATCCTTGTATCAAGATGGAGATAGATGATGTTCCATACCATCAGAATAAAAGGAATTTGATCTTGAAACCACCCTTCATGGTTTAAACAGCAGAAAAAACTAGCTTTGGGCCACTTAATGCCAATGTGATGACTAAAGCCTCGCAGCATATGCTGTATTTCTAACTAAAAGTTTACATGTTGATTTTCTTAGACTTTTTATTACTGGGGATTTGCTTTCACTCTAAAAAATCAGCTTCTTCTGCAAATGCCAAGGGGGATTTTTTGTTTGTTTGATTTTTTTTTTTTAATATTAATAATAAAGAGCTTGAAATAACAGTTCAGCAGTGCAAAGTCCAGCAAAAAATCTCAGCAAGAAATTCTACCCTGAAACTACCTTACACCCAAATAGCTGAATCAAAGTCCAAGAAACAGTGTAATTTGTTCAGACTAGGTTATTATCCAAGACTGAAAAAACTCACCATCTTTTTCCAGCCCAACCCTTTGCCCATGAAGGACTCTGAGAGGAATCCTATGGACATCACCTCTGAAATTCATTCATCTGCTCCTAAGTGAAAAAAAATTCTGCTGAAAAAAAGATGACAAAATGGAAGTATTGCACTTAGGTCTCAGACAGACTAGGATATTGATCTGCTTTTCAATTGCATGCTTATAACAGGAATTTTATCAAGATCTGCTAATGACCAGAATGTTTTACTGTAAACTCTATTCAGTGGATGGTTATAAATGCTGGCACAGCATCCCAACACATTTTTTCTTAATAAAAATGCAAATAAATAAATAAATAAAGTGTCTCTTGAGAACTGCCTTGTGTTCCTTAAAAGCTCTGGCTTAGAAAGGGAGTTCATAAGGAGGTGTGAAAATTTAGCACTACGGTCTTAATTCTGTGGTCATTCCCATGGCTGCTCCAGCTGTTCCAGGCAGTGAGAACTGCACCCTGGAGAAGGAGGGCAGGACAGGAATTAATGGAGCAGTGTGGCTTTGCACCAACCAAGGAGCACATCGGATGTGCCTCACACACTAATGGCACCACATAAATAAATAATGACCCCTTCTCCTCAGGGATGGGGGTGGTGTGATAAAGGATGAAATCCTGGCCTTTTACAGCTCATGCCAGACTTTTCCTTGACATCAGCCAGGCCTGAGTTTCACCCCAGAGGGAGTTATTTCAGACTTCTCAGCAACTTTGTGCTACTCTGAGAAAGCATCCCTGGCAGTCAGGGCAGTGAACATTTACACAACTGCAGAGACCCACTGATTTAATGCCCCAAATTGCCACTGGGGTGAGTCACTTCAGAGGCAGGTCTGTGGCTTTAAATTGCCACAGCATATTTCAACAGGTTTCAAGGGACTGAACCCAACATTTCCAAAGATAAAGAACTTATTTTGTGGTGATATAATTCCACCATAGGAGTTTCCATGTTAAATACACTGTGGATATGGAAAGGAGGGAATCTTAGGTGTAGTTTTAAATGCAGTTGGACATGGGTCTTGAAGCTATTCCCTCATTGTAAGTGAATGGTTGGGGTCCTGTCTTGGCTATCTTCCTGAATAAAGCCAGAGCAAAAATGATCTATCAAAATTATCACACTTGAAGAAAATAAAATTCCTTAAGCAGGACCGGTTAAAAGAAAGATGGTTAATCTCATACACATCTGCCTTTCATTTCCCTACTAAATGACCTGTTTCTGCTGAACTATGTATTTGGGAATTTTCTGGATCTATAAGGAGATGCTTTAACAATCCCTCTGCCATAATGGTGGGACCTGAATGTCAGAAAATACCAGCATTATAATTTTGGAGAAGGCATAATGAATGATACTAATGTCTGTAATACACTTATTATACTATTATATTATACTATTTTCTTGCTTGAAATTATTGCAATATAAATTAAAGTCATGTCCTGAAGTTCCAGGGAAATAGAAAGTTCTCCATTACTGAAAAGAACCGCTTATTATTCCCACAGTGAGTTTCATTTGTGCAATCTATCCACACCAGAAGCTGCAACAGTTTGGGGTCCACTTTGGGATTTTGGGAAGATCTGGCCATACAAAAAAGACTTTGACAAGGCACAGATCTGTCCACAGCGAGGGCTTTTTTGCAGCCCTATTGGAGGGTCCCCATTGGTCCCAGTTTGCTCCAGTGACCACAGACACTGGTGGGGTTTGCAGGGCTCCAAGGGAGGGCTGGGGCTCTACAGATCCCCTGTGTGACAAACTGCAGAGCTGCAGTGCAGCAGGGACAGAACGTGCAGCTCATGGTAAAGAGGATCAGCATTAATGCACTGCTACCGTGGCACTGCACAGGAGGCCCTGCTCGGTTCTTTACTGCACATACCTTGTGCTGGTCTGCTCTCCTGGGCTCAGGAGAGCTCCTTCTCCTGAAGAAAGGCTTCTGTGTTCATCTACAGTCTCAGACAGCTGGTGGCTGGAGGAAGCTCAGCTTTTAAGCAAACCTAATGACTTTATGTTTTAGTTTTCCCAGTTTCTAACTGATGTCTGCGACCAATAAAATTTTTCCCTCATGAGGGGCAGTGTATATTGACTATTTCCCCTTTAGCCACAGTTAACTACCAGACAATTGGGTTACATATATGAACAAGTAAGAATTACTGATTTGTAACAAACCTGTAAACCATACATATTTCTATTGAACAATAAACAAGATTTAGATTCTTAGTTTTCAAATTTTGTGTGAAAGAAATAATTATAATTTTATTATGAGTAGCACATTCAAGGGACAAATAAATCAATGCCACTTTTTGTGTAATTTATTACGCATAAAGAAAATCAGAAAGAAAACCAATTATAATTATAAAAAAAAATTTATTTTGTGTTGAAGGTCTTGGTTCAGTTGAAGATCTCTGCCTGTGCAATACCAAATTCCAGATAGACAGAAAACTTTTGAGATCTTGAATATTTCTATGGTGTCCATATTACATATAATATGCAGTAAGTTATAGGGTAAAAATAGCAATATTCACAATCTATCATTGGCTTTTTCAAGACAGGATTAAGAATTAAAGGAAAGTACTTCAAACCTAAATTAGGAATAGTATGTGAGGACATGAGTCTTAGATTCTTTATTTTTTTTTTCTATAATAGAATATCCCATTCCCCAGAACAGTTTTTTCTTCTCTAAAATCCATCCTTTTCTTAGATTTTACAGCTTCACACTTTTTGAATTACTCTGTTGAAAGAATGATTTGTTTCAAAATACTACATTTCTGAGTACATCATAAAAATATATGTCCCATTCCTAATGAAGTAACTTTACTTAAAGCATGGAAAGCAAGCAGTAAATTTTAATGCATTGGAGTATAAAAAAAGCATGGCTGCAGTTTTTGATTCAAAAGTCTGTCAGGGCAGTATTCTGTTTCCAACAGCAACTGCCTTAGGCAGCATTGCAATTTAGGTGAGAAGCAAATAAAATATCAAATGGTTATTGATGTGGAGTAAATCTCATATATGAAGAATATCTAACTGGTACTATTTTTATTTATAACAATACAAATCAATGTTTGCATTCATATTAAAAACAAAAAATTAGTTTTATGAAACTCTCACTTATTCTAAAATACTACACTATGCCTTTGAAGTGGCTAAACCTGGTAGACCCTCAGGAGACTCTGGGTCAGCCTTACATGCAGCTGGGATGGAGAATTCAACATAGCTCCATTCTTAACACTTTCCCAGATGGGTCTATTTTTCTTCAGTTGTTTAAACTTCACACCTTCACTGCATAGGAGTTTAACAAATTTTTTTCCAGACTTAGGTATGCTTTATAGATATGAATGATATTTCTGATTTCCTTTTCCCCAAAGCGTATGCACTTTTAATTATTTTTTTACACAAAACCCTCCAGTTTGCATCTTTATCTTCCCTTAATGTTGACTTCTGAGAAACATTTCAAAGTCAACCACATAAACTATCATTAAGTTCATGTGCTAACACCAACTGAAATGAAAAGGTCTAGACTTTGTCTTTTAAAATATAACATACTTTGTGCTCTGTAGTTAAAAAAGACAACTATGCATGAGCTTTCACCAGCTTCTACTCAGTGCATATGCAGAAGCTTTATTTCAGAAGCATAAAAACTTGAAACATGTATTTTAAAAAATGAAAGCCTGTCTGGTGCAAAATCTGAATCTGTCACAGGAACTAGATAAATAGCTCAAATGGGCCAGTTCCAGCCAATGAACAGAGTGTTTAACAACAGTGATTTATATTATTTCCCTTTCATGTTATAATAATTGTCAGGAATTGAATTTATGTTGTGTCATTTCCTGTTCTAGCTGCAATCATTGCTTCAAGAAAAAGGGTTTTAGAACTTTAATGCCTTCACTGTTCTTGGAAAGATAACAGTAAACGAGACTATTTTATGATTTCATTGCTTGGTTATTCCTGTTCTTTCTTTCTATAGCCTTCAGGGAGAACGAGAAGGAATGGGCAAGATAAAGAATTGTCTTCCCATCGAAAACACAAAGAATTGGATTGTTATTGCTGAAGGCAAAAAATGAGCAGGGGAAAAAGATGCTCTCCAAATTACTCCATAACAGGAAGCCCTATAAATGTCTCCCATCTCTCTGCTAGATCTGCATCAATTTGCACTGTGAGCAGCAGAAAGGGCAGATGTTGGATCAGAGAGGAAACATTTACCTAAACAATGAAAAAGCACTCCCTCAAATACTTTATACCCAATGCAAGCCAGATTGCACAGAGCCATTACTTGCTAACAAAGAGGCAAAAGATTTCTATTAAGCATGGTGTTGCTTGATAGCAGCAGAAGCAAAGAGACAGTGAGCATGAGGAGGGAGACATGAATGCCTGATAGGAATTCAGTCCAGAAGCCAGCAAGAAATCATTAAGTATGTACATGTTTCATCACAATATCTAATGTGATAATATTGTCTTTATTGACATGATACACGCCTTTCAGCTCTTAAGTGGAGTTCTTCCTACTGAAGTGAGCATATCTGAAAATGGGATGTATTGACTCATAAAATTCAGCTGAAACAAAGAGTAAACAAACTGTCCTAGAAGTTCTCTTGTCACCCTGGTAGGAAAGATACATAAAAGAGTGAATTTAGTTTATATTCTGCAGAGTTGAATTAAAACAGAGGCCTACTCCAGCTAAAATAATATTTCAATTCTCAAATAATATAATTATAGTATCCTAGTAAGAAATGAAATTATTATTCCTCCAAAAATGAACAGGGCTACTGTGTCTCCTGTTCCATCTAAGTCTTCTTCTTCCTGGGAAGAAAATGTTTCTTCTTCATCGGGAATGAGTCACAAAGGCATCTCCAGCAGCTTGTTTAGCTAGACAGACTATGCCAGACTAGGGAAGCGAGGCAGTCCCCCAGAGCCTTTAAGCAGCAAATTCCCATGGAAGCAGGGGGTGGAACTAGATGATCTTTAAAGGTCCCTTCCAACACAAACAATTTTATGATTCTGTGATTTTGCTGCATCTCTCTCTTTTCCATGCTGAAAGCAGGAGTTGGGCATTGAATGACTGTGATGACAATGTGCTCCTCAGGCTGTTGATGGTGGAGCAGAGCCAGCTGTCAGGAGGAACCTGTGCAGGAGATCTGGAGCCACATGCCTTCAAGGGACTCCCTGGCACAGCCTCTCCCCATATAGAGTGCCAGAGGACAGGGAAGGTTTGGGGAAGGGTGGTTGGAGGGCAGTGGGGCTGGATGAGCACCCAGCCTGCTCCCATCTGTAGGGCCAGGGTGGAGCCAGGAGCAACGCAAGCAGTGTTACCACCTCCTTTACTGTTTCAGCTGCTCTCATTGTCTGCTTCCATAGGACAAATATTTAACAAATGGCTGTCTACCCTCCATTACCTGAATGAAATGAGAATAAGCTGGATTTTTGGCAGGGTGGTTTCAAGTCTCACAAGCACTGATCACCCCAGAAGTACTGACCCCACCAGATGTCCTCTGCAGAGCTTCTCTGCACATGGGTAATAAATCTGATGCATCAGGAGGACTCCAGATTTACTAGAGTAGGATGTCTGCTCAGTGTACATGTTGTATGTGCATCGTGTCCCAGATACACATGTATAGCTGGTCTGCCCAGAGTCAGTTTCCCTGGAATTTGGGGGCTGCTCAGAAAGAAACTTGGTTAGATCTTCTGCTCCAGGAAAACCGCTGCACATCTGGAAATTTGGGATGGATGGACAAAGTTAAATGCCACAAACAGAAAACTTCTGGGGAGAATATATTTAATATTCTGGTACATGGTATCTCTTTACCCATAAAACCTCATTTCTTTCCCCTTCTTTCAGTTTGTCCAGGAAATAGACAGCAGTGATTCATAAACCCCATGATCTCCTACCTGTGGAAATGACAATGATGCTGAAAAGACTGAAGGAAATTTGGATAGCTTACACTTCCTACCTCACCCAGTTTCAAAAAGGCCACATTGTGCCTCTGGTGTTGGATGTTGTTTCAAATGTCTGTAATCATACAGCTTAGCCCTAAAGCTGTGGCACAGTATTTATGTGACTTCTTTCATATACCTTAGTATTTTGATCCCAATATAGTTTATAAGGTTTCCTTATAACCTTAAGCTCTTTCCTTATAAGCTCTCAGCTTCTGTTCTGATCTTTGTCCTTTATTTTAATCTCAGCTGCATTGAGAATAATAAATGCAGAAACAGAGAATCTGTCCTGGCCAGATTCTGAATATGCATCCCAGATTCACACACTGATAAATCTGGTCACTTCTAGTGGAATTACTGTAAAATTTTACTGGAACAGACTCAGGATACAAAGGCCAGAAGTTTAAAGCTCAGCTCCCACTCATGCAGCTAAGTCAATGACCCTGTTGCATTAAGAGGACATGGAAAGTGACACTGCTGAGGGTTGCTTTTGTCAGGCTTCTACAGCACAATTTGTATGCTCCTAACACTGCTCTGGGGGAATACCCCTGAACAGAAACTGAGTCCTTTGCTCTTGCACAGACTAAAAAGCCTTCCTCGATTCTCAATCCACAGCTAAATAAAACACTAAGATTTTCAGGCGCATTTTTCATTAGCAGCTCACATTCAGGGGAATGAAACCTTCTACTTGATGGATCCTTTCCCAGGCATAGTTCATTTTCCTAGCTGCTTAAGACATTTATGAAGGGAAGAGTTGTAAAGGATCTATTTTGCTCTTCTCTTCCTTCAAACCTGAACTGATCAAACCTAAATTGGTAGTGCTCATCTCTTTGAATGCAAAGCCAAGTTAAGAAAATAAAGGGAATTTGGGATTATAATCACTTGGAGCACAGTGACGGGCACAACCTTTTACCTGTCTTGTGTTTCCTAGTATGGACAAAGAACTTGATTTTTTTTAGAGCTTGCAGCATAACCTCCTCATTATCACATTTGTCGAAACAGATGGGAAAGCATTTGGAAGGGCTGCTTAGAAAGTGGTGCTTTCTACAAAAAGAAAGTTGTATTTAAACACTGTTATTCAAGTTGTTGGGGAGGCAACAAATTCAGCTTCCCAAATCTGATCCATTTGCATAATTCATCTTTTGTTCTTCACTTTTCTGCTTGCTGTTCACATTCCCGTCTTGCCCTTTACAATTCCACTGTGTAGGATATGTGCAAAATAATAGGACCAACATAAGCACATGTATTTCATAATAAAAACCACCACTTTACAAGCTATTTTTTATGGGTTTTTTTGGTGGCTTCATTTGGGCTGGATTTCCATTTTCTGAAAGATATCTGTTTGATTGAATAACCTCTCGAGTTTTACAATTATCCCATACTGTTCCATGTTCTTTAGCTTTCCTCCTTATTTTCTTTTTTTTACTTTTTTCTTTTTACATGCCTTCTGTGACTGTTAAGAGATATTCTAAGATTTTTAATTTTGCTTCTTTTGATTTTAAAGCTTTTTTATTATTATTTGAATGGGTAGGCAGCTGGTGTTCTGTGACAAGAACAGTAATTTTCTTTCTGATGAATAGTTTATTTGAGGAAAAATGCAATTCTGGTTGTCCCAAAACTATTAACAAATTTAGGTCAAATTCATGAAATAGTTTTGGCTGGAAAAACAACAACTTTGAGACGTTGCATTAACAAAACTGCTGGATAAGGAATCAGCTACCTTTCATCTATAGGTTTTGAAGCTCTCTCAACTTTATTTCTCTGAATTCCCTCTTTTTGAGGGATGCTGAATGTAAATCTTAGCAGAAAGCTTTAGGTATCATCTTGTACTCTGGGGCAGTGTCTCAGGTGCATCCCCAGGCCCACTCTTGCGCGCAATGTGTCTGTGTTGACTCTGGTCATATTTAAATACTTAATGGAAAAAGAATCTGGTCCAACAGGTGGGATTGAGGAAGACCCAGATCAAAGTTAAGCACAGCCATGTGGTTGAAAGCTCCATATTGAAGGGGGAAATGTGAGGTAAAGATTCCTCAGTGAGGAAAGGATTGCGTCCTGTTTATCTACCCTAGGACCATTCCATAAAAACTCTTCCTGTGACAGTTCTGAGGCTTTAATCTCTGGCATTTTCTTGCTTTTCTGGAATAATTAATTGAAAAAATCCAGTTCAATAATTCTGCTGTATATTAGATTATTCCAAGATTGTTTATTGTTCATGAACTTAATTTGAGAACATTTTCTGCAGTATATAGGAATAGTTATGGCTTAACTCTTATATGATAAGTGATTTCAGTGATTAGTCAGCAGCCCATATCTACCAAAGGATCAGACTGAAAATTACCTATAAAGTCTCAGACATAAAATTCATACAATATACTGATTTAAAATTACCTAATTTGGCCTCAGACTGAAAAATGACGGCCTCTTTACACTGCCTTGGTGCATTACGTTGTCGTTTCTTGGGGTTTTAGATTTCCTTAATAAGACAAAAAAATCCCAAAAAACCGTGTTCGATCTGAAATAGTTCAGCATCGCCATGGGACAGGGCAGAACTTTCTTTGTTGTTTACTTTTCATATTCAGACAAGAACATCAACATTATTACTGCTAAGTAAGATATAATGTGTCACAGGAAATTAATGTCTTCTTCAGTATAGGATTCTAAAGTTCCATGTTTTATTAATTATCATATTGGTTAAGTTGTAAGTTGGTTCTCATTAGTGGTTAACATATGACACCAGTTTGGCATGAGCTTGGTATCTTCTGCTCCCTGGTTCTGTGACTGTTTGTTTCTTTATACATGAGTACTAAACTTAAACTACAGTTAACTTCAGAATGACAACTATTGTCTTGCAAAATATCTTGAAGATATTATTTCTTTATGTCTCACTCTTGGACAGTGGTTTGTGTTCAACTTCACTGGAGCAGTTGACCTGAGTGTTGACCATGACAAAGGCCAAACATGCTTGCTGTGGAGCCAGGAGTCCACACTAGAATGGTACCCAGTCATCCACATCCCAGCTGATCCAGCAAAGAGAATAAATATGCGTGCAGATGAGTGTATTTGGGCATCAGGCAGGGCAGCAGTTCTGCTGCGGCTTATGGGGAAACTTGTGTGCTTAAAACACACATGGAGAATGTGTTTAGTGAACCATGTCACATTCTTGTTACGGGCTAAAAATTCCAAAGTAAAATGTGTAGACAAGCCTGGTGTGAGAGCCTATTTAAGGAAATTGTCTCTGAGTCCTGGAGCCATCTGTGATATAAAAGTATACTGCACGGACTCCTTGAATAAAAGGATTCACTGGCAGGGCTTGCTGGAAATTGCAGTCAGAGATGTTTCTCATACAGCAGGCATATAGATCTCCCATATGATGAATCAGATTTACTCAGAATGCCTGCTGTTCAGAAGTGATTTCAGGCTTCAATAATGTCTTACTGGAGGTCTGGTTTGATTCAGGGAAGGGAATGGGGGTCACATGCTGCTGGAGTAGGCCTGATGCTTTTTCGGAGTGACCTCTAGAAACAACAATCATAAGGGAGAACCAGTTCAAGGGTGGTAGGCTAGAGCCCCTTAGAAACTAATGCCAGCTCTGCTTGTGCACTGAAGTTTCCCTCATAGGCTGCAGCACTGATTTAGTTGGTATGTTAATATGGAAGTTTAAATTAAATCAGGCTTGTGTCAGTACTATCGAAGAGGCATATTCACTTAGCTCTGCAGTTTTATAAAATGCAAAGAAAGAAAACCATATGGCAGATTAGGGCAAATTACTCTAAAATTGTGGCTGAGAGCCAAGGGAGAGTGAGCTTGAGTGAGTGTTCACGTCTGTTTGAAATATACCCACTTTCACTCTGCTACTTTACACACTTGGAAGTGGAAGGCTCATTTCCCTGTGAGCTGAAATATATTAAATACTCCACATCTTAAAGAAAATAATGTGTCCAGTATTTGTGGAAGTTACAATAAAAGCATAAATATTATTTTATATTTTAAATTGGGATTTGATTTAATACCAAAGACTGAATAAAAGAATTTAGAGCAAGCCCAGGAGCATCAAGGGGGGAATGAATGCATGTAATAAGCAACAGTTAGTAGTCAGTCCTGGCTATTATTACTGCACGTATAGCACAACAGTGACTACAAGATTTATGCAGGAACTGAGATCATGCAGCACTGAAAATAACTATAATAATGGTCCCTGCTCCAAAGAGCTCTCAGTGCAGTTTTATTTTCTGAGCTGTGAGAAGCAGCAATAAGGAAATGAAACAGAAAGGATAATAAATAAATGACACTTTGAAAACTTCTTTAGTTTTAATAACCTAGAAAGGTGTCCTAGCACTTTTTCACTTAGAATAAGGAGAAAAAATGAAATATTATGTTTTCTTGGTAGTAATTTGGCTTTGCTCCAGAGTTCCTCCGAGTAATTGCACACATTTTCTGTGGATGCTCCATGGATGGGTGGGACCAGGATGAGGCAGGGTTCTGAGGAACAAATATTCTGCAGTATTTACCACTGAATGAGTACTGAAATGCACAGTGATGGCAAAGAGCACCTGGGTCCTCAGCAGAAGTACCCTCCAGGTTGCCAGAAGGGCTTTTCTTGCATCATGAGGATCCTCTGGATGACAATGCTTGTGTTCTCTATCCTGCAGGTTCTAAACCCTTCATCTTAGAGAAGTGTCAAGCCAGAAAACTCAGGAGTTGCAGCTCCAGAGATAGTAATAGGAGTCCAGAACTACTGTGTAGAATCTTTGAATTTTTTTTTTTTTTCTGGAGGCCCATCTCTTCTAACTGCAGTCAGGACTGTCCAGCCTGTGGCCAAGAGGGCAGTTGCATCTGCCTTTCAGTAGTGAGGGCTCTCCTGTGTGTTTTGGAAATTATGCAAGACAGCCACCAGGGCTAGATTCAATTCTACGTGTCAATTGAATTGATGAGCCAAAAGGTAGACCCCTCTATATCAGCTCTTACATCAGTGGTGTTACAGCTCAAGCTGGGTACCTCTGAAGAGGGACCTTGAACAGAGAAATAACTAGGCAGTTATTCCCTTGAACTCAAAATTCCCCACCCTTCATGTGACAGATGGGATTTTTGGTAATATTTGGGTCTGGGGTCTTCCCATGCCTCACTGGGTACTGTCATCATCTCTAGGAAGTGATTTCCTTTCCTATCTTTGAGGGAGCAGCTTCTGTTAATGAAAGCAACTTCCTTATCTTCTGGCTTGAATGAGCTCTGGGGTTCCTTTACACTTGACTGTGTAAAAGCGCATCACATCTGAGTGAAAATTCACAGCTTGTGGCCAAAGGTTGCAGGAAATTTGGCTACTAATGGTTCACAAATTCTGCTAAAGAAGCTGTACAGAAGTATATACCAAACCACACAGTGTGTGCCAGCTCAGCAGGTGACTGTACCAGCTGCCACCCTACCATCATGACACTGGCCAGTCTTCAAGCTGCCACCAAAACAGCACCCAGCTCTCTGCTCCAAACCTGGAAAATCTTTGATGTGACTACTGAGATGGTTTTGGAAAGATTCTGCCTTGCACCGGGGCAGTGTTGCTCTGTGCTGGCAGTATGGGGTACCCAGCAGATGCTGCTCTGGTTTCCATGGTAACTCTCTCTGTGCATTTATAGTCTCTCACTTACAGCCTTCATTAGATTTAACATTGAGAGAGACATTGATTAAAACATGACATTCGTAACACACTGAGAAAACCATTTTTGTACAAAACCCTATTATGTGGCATAGACAAACTGGGTGATGGCCAAATCAGCTAATAGAAATTTCAGATGACATTGAAACAGACCACAAAAGGAATGAATTCATATTAAGTTAAATGTTTAAGTGTGTCTCTCAAACTTAGTGATGCAGACTGGAGAAATGTGGTGCATGAGTATACCAGGGACATCTCATATGAAATATGTCTGTGGAATCCTAATCTGACCTGAGGTGACCTCATTCACATATTTCTCAGTAGTGAACTTAAAAAGTATTGAGGCACTACCAAACCAAGATGTTTGCTTAGACAGGGATGCAGCAGGAAGACAAGAAGAGTATTTTTACCCTCATTAGTTCCCATCCCTTGACCAGGTAAATCTTGCTGCAGAACTTGTATTTGGTGCTCTGTGATGGAAACAGCAGTGCAGAAAGGCTCTGAGCTTCCAGCTATGATCCCTCCACCCCCTGAAAAGGTCTTTGACCATCAGCTGCTGTCCCAGGATTTTCTGCTGTTCATTTTCAGTAGTATACGAGAATTATCTTCCTTTCTCATTCATCACTTTGGGCTGAAGATCTCCAGTGCAGATTCTGCTCCACAGCAGAACTTGACAGGGGAGGGGAAGAAGGACAGCAGAGACCTCACTGAGGTAGCAGTGTCCCAGTGTGGGAGTGGGACAGACATGTGCATCACAAACTCAGAGTGCTCAGGTAGCACAGGAGGAAAGTGATTAGCACCAAGAGTAGCACAATTGAAACAGTAACTAATAAAACCTGGAAGGGGGTGATGGAATACACAGAACAGCAAAACTATCATGGTTTCATTGCACTGTTCATTGCCAGTTCAAGTTCCTAATGAGACTCATTTCCATCTATCTCCCGCTTCTGCCTCATTCTATACCTGGAAACAGAAAAGAAATACCTGGATTTCATGAAAACCACCTCCCACCCAAGGTGATGCATCTGCAAATCCTTTCAAAGAGAACAGTCATAGGGCTGCATAGACACCCAGGGGTCATCTCACCTGGTGTTCCTCAACTCTTTCAAAACTTACTTCAAGACAACTTTTTTGAAATGGTACCAAGGATCACCTAGTACAGTGTTGCCATGATGGTTTTCATTTATATCCGAATAAAATTCAGCTGCCCTGTGAAAAAATCTAACTGATTTTTTATTCACTTAGTGACATTTAGTTTTCTCCATTTTGTTTTCCTGCTTGTATGCCTGAAAAAATATATATGTGTGCACTTATATTTAAATTTTGTTTATATTGAAACAATTTAAATTTATATTTAAAACTGAAGTTTTTTTCTAAACAATTGTCAAATCACCTTGTGATTTCTTACAGATCACCAAACACTTCACAGATCAGTCTAAGAAATACTGATCTATATTTGATGTCTGTATTGAGGGGAGATGAATTTGACCTTAAGGGTATCTGTACACTAAGAAATTAAACATGGCCAGGAAGCTGTGCTGGGGATTGGAATTCAAGCATCCATATAAAAAAATTGCTAAAGCTTTACCAAATAACTGCTGGGCACAGCTCAGAGATCAGCACATGTGAGGAGCCATTCCCAACATAACTTTTCTGCATGATCTCTGACACTTAAATTTGGTGAGATGCAATACAGACTGTCTGTCCTCTGTATCAAAAGGTGTCACCACATTTTATGCTGTCACCTGTCACTATAGAATCAGAATATTTCCTAATAGCTCAGTAGAAGTGAGAAAGAATCTCCACCAGATTTCATGGTCTCTAGGATCAAATTGTTTGGTATAGTGTTTTCATCAGGCATTTCTTTCCTTTTAATGAGTTTAATTAGACATTTATTTAATGATATTTAGGAGCTGAAAGGTATACTAGGCATGCCAGTACTGCTTTTATGAAAATTAATTTGGTTAATTTGGTTTATTTCAGATCTCTAGATATAAATGTTACAGCCCAGGCTAGTGATATAGGCTTTTGCTTTACTTATGGACCATGATAGACTCCTCCAGAGAGTGATTCCTCCCAGCAAAAGCAGACATTTGAGAGATGCAGAATTACCCCAGGAAGGATTCATAGACATTTCTTGTCTGTAAATAAGGAGACATGAGACCAAATTTTCAGGTGAAATGTATTTCAATCATATACCATACATTTCAAGCAAAAATAATGAAAAATATTTTCAGAAAGGAAACTAATAACGGAAACAGAAAAGGCTATTTAGGAAGGCAATGTTATCAATGCTAGAGTGATTTCCCCCATATCTTGCTTTGAAATAAGGTTAAAATTGTACAGCTTTATCTCCACAGCAATGAAAAATAAATAAAATATTGAGAAACAATGAGTTTGAATCCTGACTCTTCTTCAGCATTCTACATAAAAAGTTTGCATTTGTATCCTTCTATGCTTCATCTGCTTCATTCTGTCAAGCATTACTTGTTTACAGTAAGGAATCTGTCTATGTATTTGTCCAGTGAGCAGTGCAATAGTGTCTCTGTGGTCAGTTCTTCCTCCGGGTACTACTATAGATGGTGAAAAATAAATAATAACCTTCAGATTTCTATCTGTTCCCAAAACACTGGTTTATATCTTAAATATATTTCCTTTGACACCTTTATTTTGCAATTGGGCAGAATATTAGATTTATCCAGCTGCCAGATTAGCCCTGTGTGTAGCATGAATGTACTTGAAGAGCTCTTATCAAGTTTTGGAGCAGATTATCTCCGAAAGTTCAAAAGGTTCCCATGAATTGCACTGCAGCTGTATTCTCCCAGAATACAAAGGACCCATGAGTTATAGTATAAACCAACACATGATTTTTCTTGGTAAAGAAAACCCTACTTCCTGTTGATATTTTCTAATGGATCTGAATGAGGAAAAGAAAACAGGACTTGGGCAGATGGTGGGGACAGGCTGAATGCTGCTTATTCTGTTTCAGAACATCTATCAGACTCACTGCCAGAAGCAGTGCTCACAGAAAAAATGGAGTTTCTGTGCTATTTTTCAAACCTTTGAATTCTTGAGCTTGTCTGTGAAAATGCCAAAGCACAGGCTACACCTCGATCCATTGTAAGCCCTCTCACCCACAGCTACACTCCAGGCTGGAGGCTGGGCTGCAGAGATCACCACAGCCAAGAACAGGTGCTCTTATTGGCAGGGGACAGAGCCAAAGAGCTGCCAAGGGCCCTGTTGAGTTCAGGGGGAGTCAAGGTCTTTCAGCATCTCAGCTGATCAAGTCCCAGGAATTTGCAGCCTTTATTCCCTTTATTCCTCATGCCACCCAAAAGCAGTTGGTTTTGTTCCTTTCCGCGTGAGCGAGCGCTGCTCCAGCCGGGAGCGTTCTGGAAAAGGCCTCAGCTGGGAAGTACTGACTCTGTGTTATTGCAGTGAATGTCACCAGTGGGAAATCATTGTCCTAGGAGTCTGTCCATGTCCCTCCATTATATGTGGTTTGAATATATTAGAATAAATTTAGGAAGCAATTAATTTCAGCAGTAGACAGTACAACATAGACAATAAACAATAACACTCCACTTTTCAGACATACTAATTGTACTCAAAGACTAAAGTGAAACATGAGGATTTCCAGTTCTAGCAATGCTGTTTCCATTTTCACAGGGCCAGCCAATGGGTGTGGAGGTGATGGATATGCTGTGTTGAACCCAGCACACATCTTTTTTCCCTCAGTTTCTTTCTGAACTCAATTGCTCATTGTTTCTTTTTGCCTTCCCACTCTTTCTTTGTTGCCTGCTGGAGGCTTTCAATGAGGTACTTGACCTCCCTTTGAGGGTCCAGGTATACTTTATTTCCTGTTCAGCTGGTGCCAATGCTGCTTCATGGACCACTTGACAGGAGAAATCCCAAGAGCCAGACAGCTGGCACCATCTTTGCCAAAACCTAAAAATGCTGCTGTCACAAACTTTTAAGCCCCTGTCTGGAGGCTTACAAATCCTCCACCCTTGCCCAGACTGTGACAGCATGTGTAACTACATGCAGCATGCTTAACTGTGCTGGTGAGTGAAGGGGCAAACTCTTTCCAGGGAAGTGTGCCATGGATGCAAGAGGCCATGCACAATATACTCTCATTGAAGCCACTTGGAATTACCAGTAACATTTGTGTCTGAACTGTTTTTCCTTATGGTTGCTAGGAGAGAAGATTTGCTATAAGAGATTTGAGAAAAGTAAATGTTGTTTTTCTGTTTGTTTCAGCCTGTTTACTTCCTGAATTTGGCAGCATTTTCTCTATAGTCAGCAGAGCAGTTTCCTAAGTCCTGGCAGAAATATTTTACCCTATTGTCTGTTTGAGTCTTTCACAGAGAAACAGGAAAGAGAATATTTCTTTTTTAAAAGTTTTCCAAAGCCTGTGAAATGCAAACAACAAATTATTGTTGTTATTCTTGTCCTTCTTCCTCTCCATCCTATATCTTATTACATTTTTATCACAGTACATCTGCAGACTTTTCTACATTTTATCCTTCATGCTGATATAGCTGTCTAGGAAAAAACATAGTGGTATAATCCCCAGTGTAAACAGCTTTGCTCTGCTTTAAGCATAGCTTTTCAATTTAACTTAAACCTCTTCTTAAGAGGTATAAACAGACAAAAAAATCTACTCTGATATTGGATTAAGACTGATCAGTTTGAGGTTTATTTGTATCCTACCCTCAAAATCTTTTGCATATAGACCAGATCCTATCTGAAGCTCCTTTGAGTGAAACTGTGTAAGCTTATACCACATTCTTTGGGCAAGTATAAGCTTGCCTTTGTCTATTTCCAGACTGAGAAGAAACTATCTGACCTTATTATGTGATGTTTAGCCTAAGGTAAGAAACCTTTTTGAGTCACAGATCTTAATTTGTTATAAGTGTGGAAGCAGATATATCTTTTTGTTATTCCACTCAGAGTAGACACAGTGGATGAATGCTCTTCACAGTATAAAATGTAGACATATCTAAAATATCTTTAATTGTATCATAGGCTACTATAACAATCCTTTACACATTCTTTAAAGAAACATCATCAGAGCAGACAACTTCATTAGTTATGACAGAAGATTCTGATGTCTATCAGTAATTTATAGCTGCAGCCCTTTGGACAATGGCCAAGTAGAACTCATGGACAAAAAGACACTGCATACAAGTACAGTACCTGATTTGAGCTCAGTACAGAGGGGATGCTTCTGACTTCTTGGATTTGCTATGCTCAAGTACATCAAGTAAGTTCAGCATCAAATACAACAGACTTGATGCTTTTGAAGTAGTCAGTGCTGCAATTCATGCTGCAAAGAGCTGCTTCTGGGATGCTGGCAATTTTGGATAACTGAGTGAAACATATCAGCTCTGATGTCTGTCCACCCTGCACTCTTACTCCACTCAAATGTAAGTTATAGAATCATAGAATATCCTTAGTTAGAAGGGACCCAAAAGCAGTCCAACTCCTGGCCCTGCACAGGACATCCCAGTTTATTGCACCATGAGCATTGCCCAAATGCTTCTTGAACTCTGTCAGGATTGGTTCTGTGACTGCTTACCTGAGGAGCCTGTTCCAGAGCCAAACCACCCTCTGGGGAAAAAAACTTATCCTAATGAAAATACAAACATGAAACCAGACTTGTTTACCATATTCACCAGCAAACTGCACCTACTTTGTGCTTTTCTGGAATAATGTGTCACACACCCACGAATATTGAAGTACAGATCTGTGAAGTTGTGCAAAATGATCCACAAAACAATGGAGAGCTCTTTTGTATCCTAGTAGCATTAATTCCTCACTTCTTTCTCTTTGATAGCTTAAGCTACCACTTATTTTTCCCTTTTGTTTCTGCAAGTGGCAGGGCGCTGTCAGTAGCTATGTAGCATTTAACCGTAGGTGTCCCTGACAGACCTGCAAGGAATAGCTACTGATTGCTTTCTGCCTCCTGCAAACCTACTTAACTCCTAACAGCTTACCCCTGGCTTTGCTTTGACACCACTGTTAGATGGCCCAACTTCTGCAAGAGAAGTGGACCACTGAAGATATTCCAAACATTAAGGATGGAAACATTTTTATTTCTCCTCACTCAAGCCAAGCAGTGATTTGAATACATAAATTAAAACGTATTCCAGATCACAGTTTATCAGCATGTTCAAAGATTGGAAATTGAAACACAGGCAGTGCCTAGCTGTAAAGATATGTATTCATATATATCTATACTTCATAATCTTTATTAATGTATGTCTACATAAATGTGTGTGTGAATATGGCTGGTATTAGAGATGAACCTGCTTTGCATTTTGGGCTTGGAGCTGGCTGATAACTCAGTGTGTGTTAATTCAATAGCTAGTTAATGGTTAATTCAATGACTAACTCCATGGCTAATTCAATGGTTCATTCAATGTGTATCATACTTCTGCAAAAGGTCTTTTCTCTTCCTGCTCATGTGCAGACTGTTTAACCTTGATTCCTTAGAAGAAATATGTCTTCGAGTGGATTCCTTGTCCTGTGCAGAGGAAAGGAAGATTTTTTTGGATAATTCAAGACTTTTTCCTCAGCTGGGATTTTACAGACAGATACATTCACCCTGAGCCTGGGTGACTAAGATGATTTTCATCATATACATTGTATTGTATGTCAGGAGAACTCTCATTCAGAGATCTGCTTCTCTTTTCATTACTTTCAACAAGTCTGGATTCTAGTTTCAGTCTTGTGTTATGATGAAAATAGACCAGATTTAATTTTCATATCTATGACAAACTTTTCTTAGCTTATGACTTGGCATGCCACATTTTGGGTCTTGAAACAAAACCAGTGATCATTTCTTTATAAAGGACTATCTATCAGGGATTAAAGATATGATGGATTTTAGGCACCAATGGTGTGGAGAGGTAACAACTAGATTTCCCTTTGTTCACCTTATGTCTCATGAAGAAGAAGCAAACTCACAGTTCATTAGCAAATGAGACCTAATTAAAAGAAAACTATTAATTTGTTTGTCTTTTTCAGATTAAAATCTTCTATTATTATTTTCTTTTTACTTCTTTAACAGAAAGAAAAATACATCTTGTGGATAAAAATACCCCTAAACTAGTATTCAGAACTGGCAGCCTGTTAAAACTTTCAGACTGAGAAAACCTCATATAAAACTTTGTAATGTGTTTGAACATCAGTTTCTCAGAGAAAAGCAAAGGCTCATGACCTTCTCCCAATACATATCAACTGTTGGGCTCCCATAGAGAGCTGGTTTGTGTGCCACCTCCAGTGCAAGGCAAGGGAACACCACTCCCATGGCCAAGTGTAATCTCTGCATGTAAGAGCCCAGCAGAGAGAAAGTGTAGGCAGCACTGCTAGGAGAGAGAGTCATCACCTTTTCCTCCAGGAAAATCAGCCTTCCTGCATCCTGGAAACATCCAGAAGCTTTTAATGGCCTTTAAGGATATCAGCAAGCCTACAAGAGCACTGCATTCAGTGCTGAAGCCATTCTGGAGATTTTTTGGCATTCAGATAGCACTAAACTGAGCTGCAAACCAATCTTTTCCCTATTCTAAAACTGCCCCTAACTATAACTGCATATTACGATGAAGGCATTTCATGACTTTGCACATGTTTCAGCAACCTGTTCTTTCAGTTACCAATTCTTACAAAATGTACCCACTCAGCTTCTCTGTAAGAAGAAAAAAATAATGTATAATAATAGAATATCACTATGTGGAGCATCAATTTTCCTAATGGCTAAAGTAGCTAAAACTCGCATTAATTTTCAACTCTAGGATGCTGTACTTAACTCTCTTGATGTTTGGCCAATAGCCTGCCAAACTACGTGTATGCAAAACCATGGTAAATCACCCCAAATATGCAGAGTTAAAACCGAAATCTAGTCCTTTGTCTATAAGAAATGTTATTAAAACAAAAAATCCCATATAAATTGCTGTCTAGCTCAAAATATTGATTATAGACTTGCTTCTTGTTCAGTAATGAAATGTTCAGAGTGTAGTAGAAATGAATGGGAAGAAAACATAGAAGAATAGAAGAGTAGCGTTTGTCTTACAGGAGCTGCTTTCAAAATAGCTCCCACTATGTGCATCACCAGTGGAAATGGTTGCTTTGAGTCAGATCTGAAGACTTTTAAGTGATGATTGTATATTTTCTGATCTCCATAGGTATCTTCGTGTATAAGTATTCTCTTCTTGGCTCATTAGGTTTAGTTCCTGACTGGAGAAAAATATTCAGTGATGGCATAATTTAAATACTGTGGGCTGTAGAGCTTCAAAAAAAAGAGAATTCATTCACAGTAGATGACACAGATTTGTAACCTTTCTTGTGGCTTTTTCATGGAAATGAAATGCAAGACTGACTGACTTAAAATAATTAACACTAGAAAATGAGGGTTGATTTCCAGTCAAGAATAGGGGGCTTCAGTCCTGAGTTCTTTTCTTTGTTTGCCTGTTTGCTTTTGTTTTGTTTGGGGCTTTTTGGTTTGTTTTGGGTTTTTTTGGTTGTTTTTGTTTTTCGTTTTGTTTGCTTGTTTGTTTGTTTGTTTGTTTTATTTTTGCTTGATTGTTTGGTTTATTTTTTGGTTTTTGATTGGTTGGTTTGTTTTGGGGTTATTTTTGTTTGTTTTTTGGTTTTACAACTCTAGGATCTCCTAGATTCACATTTATATTGCTGTCACCTACATGAGTTTGGGCAGGCCATAGTAGTTTTAAATATTCTTTAAAAATTAGTTAAGCTAAGTCTTTAAAAAAAAAAAAAAAAAAAAAGAAACTTAAGATAATACACATACCACAAAGAAATTTCTTGCTCTGTCAACAGTAGTTGGTTTAATTTGTTTTCATGCCAGAGTCTAAAAGTAAACACTCACCACCTCCACCACCCTCTGCCAAACACAAATGGCCCTCAGCTTCCTGAGCATTTCATGTCCTTTGGGCAGGCTTTTCATTTTTCTTTTTTTGGTAAGAAATTAGTGAAACAATATGTTGAAACAATATGTTTGTAGATAGTAACTTCCCATTGCTGCAACCTGCCTGAACCAAGGAGTAGGATGAGCAAGGCAGAGTTCCTGCTGCTGTTCAGAGACACAAAAAAGACACTTGAGTGGTGCAATGCAAAATGGAGGGTCCATAGCTAATATTCTTACATCTCTTTTGCTCAATGGAGCTACTGTTGGAACTGTGGTGAATGTAAAAACTGGAATAGACAGGATCAATTTTATTTATAAAATATTCAAACATACTCTAACTTCAAAGTGTGACATAAGGGCAAAAAGCAGAGACTGCCTCATCCTGTACATACACATAAATGTGAAAGTAATTTCAGGGTCAGGCAGTGTTGTTCTTTATCAACATTAGATTAGACTAGAGTATAACAGTTTATTTTTTTATTCTGTCCAGGAGATGAACAAGTGAAGATAGGAAAAGCCAATGACAGAGGGCTGTGTCAGCCCCTCATGAACACTCTCCTGTACCCAGGTACTTCTGTGGAATGCCTTTTCAAAGGCATTCAAATTCAAAGACAAAGAATTACACTGGACTGATTTTCCTGGCCGGTAGACCCAAACGACACCCTTTCCCCCAGATTTGTCACAAAACTGCTGTGAAACAGCAGTGTGACTTGGAAGGGTTAGCTGCTTCATCGACTGCGCCTCACTTTGTCACACCTCCAGCTTTGCAGTGGGATCATCATACCAGGCACTGTCATAACAAGCAGAGTATGAAATGTGAGGGTTCTTCTAGGCCAGGTGTGTAGCTGAAGAGATTTTTGCCCTGGAGGCAAATCTGAAGAAGGAAAGGGAAAAAGCAACAAAGCAGATCAATTTTCTTATGAATAATCAATTTTAAAAGTAATTTATTAATTAATGCAATGAAAAATGCAAGAAAAATGAAAAATTAATTTTTAAATCTGGTTGTTTCTTGTTTCAGCCTATTTTACAATTAAAAAGGTAAAAATAGTAATTATATGGATATTTCATTTCTTAACTAAAAATATGCAGCCCATGCCGATCATCCACCTCTGCTTAACTCTTGATAGTGTAAGCCATGTCTGACAGCCATTTGTAACCAAGCTGTCTTTATTTGCAATTTCACAAACACTGTCATGGAATTTGCTAAACTGCAGAATTTCCAGATTTAAATTTCAGCAATTAAAGACACAGTCTTCACCTGAACCTACTTAGCTTCTGAATTAAAAAGGTATTGTTATTTATAGGAGAAATCATAAAATGATTGAATCCATCAAATGATTGAATCCATCAAAACAATTTTTCTGCTTAGAAACCTCTTGTTCTAATCCTGGCCTGGTGTGATCCCAGCTTGCTCACACATTTTCAGAACACCATCCACAGAGCACTGGCATAGGGGTCACTATAAAATGTTGTAAGACTCTTTTAGAGAGTAATTCACACAACACAGTGTTATATTCGAAATACAGTGCCTGCATTCGAAAGCAGTATGTAGTGGTAGTAACTACATAAGTAATGTTTTTCCTGAAACAAAACCTTAAAAAAGATTATAGCAAAACCTTAAAAACAAAACCTCAAAAAAGACTATAGTTCCTACAAATTAAGCTGCAAGGAAAACCTCTTGGTGGATTCATTTCACAAAACCTGCTCACACTGAAAGGACATTGATCATGTCTCCCCAAACCAAGGTGCACGTTTCCATGTAAGCTTTTACCATATCAAAAGTACATCATGCTGCATAAACACAGGTCATGTGCTCAACCACTGACATAAATGAAAGGAGTTACAGAGACATGACTCAGTTGACAAGAGAAATGCCTTTGCTTTCATAATCACTAATGTTTTAACACAACTATCCACTCTTTTAATACAGAAAAGAAAAAAAAAAAAACAAACCACAAACTGCACATTTGAGGCACCAGGAAATGATTCACCTCATAAAATATTTAATCTCCACACATCAAAGTATTACATGCATGCATTGCACTCCTTGTCTTCTCCAGTCATTTACACTCTGCTAAAACAGACATTTAGAAAATAACTAACCTCTGTTAGCCAGCTACAGGCACTTCACTAATCATGAAAGAAGAAAGTTCACTAAGCTTGAAATTATTAAGCCCAGGAGTGATAGATGTGACAGGAAGTTTATTAAAGACCAAGAACAAAGTTTCCTTCACTGGGCTGCAATGCAGATCTCTTATCTGTGGTAAAAATCGTCACAACATTTGTATGATGTGGAGATGCTTTGCATTTTAATGTCTTAGTGACATCAGCAGGAATCCCATGAATACAGCTTAACCATGACACGAGTTTCAAATTGGAAAAAAAATCATACTGCTTCTTTTGAGTGAATCTTAGGTGAGTATGAAAAGCAATAAAATGCATGCTATCCCTTTGCATTTTTACCCGTTTTGAAAAAGCAAGGTTTAGAATAACACCTCAGTCTTTCCAATGGGCACTTTGGCAATACATTATGTTTACTTGGGTAATGCAAAGAAATCCCATCTGCATCATTATTCACACTTGGATTCTTTCTCTATGGCATTTCAGTTCCTCAGCTGCTTGTTAACAACTTCATTGGAGAAAACTGTTTTCTCGAGACTTGTCCTTTGCAGAGATAGGTCTAACTGTCACATAAGGTTTCTTTGGCTTCATTTAGTTTGAAGAACTCTTTAACTATAGAGCTGTCAGTGCTTTAGTTCTCAACATCCAGCTTTATTATTTCTTTTCCTAAAAAGAGTTGTCATTTGCAGGCTTAAGAATGTAAGAATTCTTAAATTCAACTTAAGAATATTTTTCATACATTTGGTTCATCTTTCTACTTGTACTCCTCTAAGAATGGACTGTGCATCTCTAGGTCTGACATAAGAAAGACAGTAATATTTCTTTGTGTCACCGTTTGATTACAAAATACTTGGAAAGCATTGTAATAATAAAAAAGTAAATTTAGGAGCCTAAATAAATTGAAGGCAATAAAAGAGAAAAGAGGGCAAAAGATTATTTTACAGATTTGAAATCTGCTGGTATTTTCTGAAGCAATGTTGTTGTTCTGATCAGGAATATACTTTTTTTAAAAAAAAAAAATCATATTTTTTTTCTTTCTCCTGCTATTTGTGGGTAAAACACATGGTAAGAAGTCTGCTAGTGATCATATGTCTGATCTTCAGAATTTCATTCTCACAGATTGAAGGATAAGAATTTGCAGATGGGTACTTGACTTCAATAATGTCCATAGACCACCCTACAGTTTATCTAGTGTGAAGATTGCTGGCTGGCTGAATTAATTCCTGACTAGCTGCATATTATTCTGTGCTCTGCAGTCATGCTAAAGCAGAAGAGATATCTAATTTCCCCTCTTTCTTTCCCTCCACAGCTGTCCTATCTATATAAAAATGATGACCCACTTGCAGTCTTCGCATGTTGTGACCAGCAATGCTGGTAGAAAGAAAGTCCAGAACATGGAACCTTGGCAGAGGGAACAATTTGTTTTGTAATATGGCAAATTTACAGACATTTTTGCATTAGGAACCTGTTTATGAATATCTGGGTATAGTTGCCTACTTGATGGAAACTAAAAATAATTACTTTAAGAGTGAGGACAGTTGCAAATATTTCTCTTTGACATCTCTGGTTTCAAATCCTACTCTAGCCAAATGGGGATTGTCAATCACTATCTGAAAAGAACCAGAAAACAGAGGAGTTAAAACAAGTCCTTTTTTCTCTTGTGAAAAGCAGTATCATAGCTGGCTAAATAAGGTCTATACTGGAGGAGAGGGGAGGGGAAGGGGGAGCATGTGCTTGTGTTGTAACATGACTCTTTACTCATCAGATGGCACCCATCATCATCACAACCACAGCCTTTCAGTGTGCTGGAATAAACTAATTATCTCACTGACAGCTCAGGTTTTAATCCCCATTTGTAAGCATTTGTCATGAGCCTTGGTCAGCCAGTTTTTAAAGATTGCCATGAATTATATATTTCTGTCTTTTTAAGACTGCCTAAATAAGGACAATTACAATGCTCTGGAATGGGTTTCAATAAACACATTTGTGCTTGTTGCTGCTGCCAGACAATCTGAAGAAGACAAAGCTTTTTACAGTGCTGATTGTAAATTAGAGTTCTGATATTCAGTTCTTCTAGAGCTGAAGACTATTCAATCCCCAGGACAATATGCAGGGAGAGATCCTTCTTATGCTTTGAATCAATGAAGCCACACGTTTAAAAGGGTTAGATACTGGACCCACTGAATTTATTGACTTCAGTAAAGTGAATCCAAGTTCACATTTCCTTTAATTCCACCAGTCTTAATGTGCAGTACATACACTTATTGAACAGCAAATGAAAGCCAGGCTTCATCCCCCATGCCACTAAGTGCCACTGCTGGGCACTTAACTGAGATGTTATTAAGACCCTGCCTACCTTTCAGCTATTCTCAGTAAAAGCAGGAGACATTTGTCCCTCAAAGACCTGGGCACATGGCACAAAGGGCAGAACTAAGCGATAAAGAAAAGGCAGATTTTGATTTTTTTTTTCCTAAGAGGGGAAAGCAGCCTAGTAGTGAAATTTATTGAGGAATGCCATACACTTAATGACTGTGGTATTATACAGTAGTCATTAATATTGTACTCATCAGCATGATGCAGGGCCTTTCTCAAAGAAAAAAAATCCCATACAGAAATAGCTAAATGAAACATCTAAAAATCGTTCACTTTGCTGTCTCTGCTCAAAGTTCACTCTTCTATAAACTCGTAATGAATCAGTGAGGCAGTCTTCTATATGGTGTGCATTGATATTTAATATAAAGCTTCAGGAAATGCCTTTAGGAAAAAAGAACTATTTTGCTCCCTTCTTTATATTGTTTAATAAATTAACAGCCAGATTCATCTCTGGTAAAATTTTCTTCACTTGCATTAAATGGAATTACAGCACACAGGAATTGGCTTAGGGGCTTTATATTTTAGATCTTCAGCGATCTTTCTACATAGCATATACTTTCCATGTGTTTTATACCCATTTTTGGACACCTGGAAGGATAAACAAATAGTACAAACAAGTTGCAGGTAAAGGCAATGTACCACATTTAAGTTATATTAGTTACTTAGGCACTACTTCCAATAACTCATCAATAGTCAGAAACAAAGGCTGTTCTGTATTTATGAACTAATTTTGCATTACTGTTTCAGTGATACAATTGCTTTTCTGGTTACCTACATAAGCAACCTATGTGATACTAAGTGCTTTAACTGAAAATATATTCTAGTATATAAAAGCAGCAACACTTGTATAGAAAATAAGCAAATAGTATAACATTCCATTCTAACATTTTTTTCAGGTTGGAGCAGGTCCTTCCTATTCACATCTCAGCTGCTGTCAAGGGTGAGAGCACTTTCCATTCACTATCAGGTAACAAGAAGGTATTTATATGTTTTTATAAGTCCGCTTTGATAAACAGACTGTTTTATGGTATTTTCTTCAGTCCTTGAATATTATTATGAGTCTTTTCTAAACTACTTCCAATTGTTCACTATCTCTTTTGAAAATGTAAACACCAAAAGTATGTCTACATTACTTTTTTTCTTGAGCAGGAAAGAAATGGTTGGGCAGTTAAATTCAGTGAGCAGGGTCACTTGCAGAGGAAGAATCAATTCCCTGACTATATTCTTTGGCTGTCTATTCACATATATTTCTAGAATTTCATGTTTAACTGTATGTTAGTTATGGTTTATAAGTCCATAATCTGCTTTCTGTTGCATGACTCTCCCTGTACTTCATATCTTTCTTCACTTTGAAGGTGCATTTCAAATTTCCTGCCCCATATAATTTTATGCTGATTATTATTCACTATTTATTTCTTTTTTCATTTTTGTACTATGAGTGTAAGCTGCATAGGACTATTGATGGACCAAGGATACAAGGCTGGAGGGCAGGCTGGGGTAGAAAGCGATGTCCAGGTTATGGTTCTACATGGAGAGGGACTGCAGTAGAGATCAGGGAAAGTGGTAGCTGAGAGGATGTATTTATTAGAAGTGGTGATCACAGACAGAGTAATCCATTTTTCATTTTATGTGCACTGAATTTGAGTTTCAGATGAGTACACGTTAAAAGATGTCAGAGAGAGGAGGCAGAGCACCGATTTGCACAGAGAGGTTGTATGTGCATTAATGTAATGCAGGTCCAGGCACAGGTTTTGTCCTTGAAGCTCATCCACCCACACTGACAGAACACTCAGCAGTCCCTGCCAGCGTTTTGAGCTTGTCTCTGCTTCAGAAAAAAGCCTGGGAACTAGCAAAGGTTGGGGACCACTCCCAAAGGGCAAATTAGATGAAAACATCCCGATGTGAAAATAAGGAAAATGTAACACTATGGAAATGGCCAGGCCATGATAGTTGCCCTCAAAATGAGAGAGTGGATAGGGTTTCTTTTTTTACTGATGTAGCCAAGTAATCATGTCTGGAGTAGATTGTTATATTTTTGTCTACAGAGAATTCATAAGACATCTAGTACACAACAGAACCGCTGTGTCAATGAGAGAACTCAAAGATGCAATGCAGAGGGATCAGAAAAATTGAAGAAGAAAGATGAAAAAAATCTTCAAAGATCTTCAAACTGAGTACTTGGCACTAGAAACAATTTAGCACATGTCAACTTTCTTAGAAGTTTTTGTTTCTGACTGTACTGCTCACCTCAGTAGTTTGCAGGGCACATTTTGTTATATTTTTTAGAAACCTCATTGTTAGTGAGTTTATAAATTTTCAAGACATTGATGAAAATTATGAAAAAAGTTATATCTAAGGCAGAAATACAGACATCTGCATGAGGATTCTCCATTGACAACTATTTTTCTGATCTGTCAGTCATCTCTTAATCTCTTATAATGCTTTATTGTTAGTGTACTGTGCTGTATTTTGAATAATACTTTGAGGTAAAGTGAAGTCACTCACCCTTCAGGAGTCCAATCAGAGGTACACAACAGTTTTCTCAAGCAATCATAGTTTTGTCAAAATATCACACCAAATTCTTTGAGAAAATTTAATTTTCAGAAAATGTCTTTGATCAATTATGCTCCTCACTTTTCATTCCTTTTTTACTAAATCATGTGTGAGTCCTCTCTCACTTTCCCACCTAGGATTTGTACCACATAATTCAGCCTATGATTACTCTAGAATTCCTATTTCCCTTTAATGTATAGTGGTACTACACAAACAATTTAGCAGTTTCATGAAGTTGTCATACTTGCTCTGAAAATTAAAAGTAAATAATATCAGACAAGGTATAGGAGAAACAAAATCTTTAAGGAATCTGGTTTTAGAAATTATTTGAAAACACTATATTTAGAAGATGTTTATTCAAATCCTTTTTATATCCAGTTGGCTGGTGGATGGATTATGATAAATACAGAACCACCCTCCCCAATATATATACTCAGCAATTCTGTATTTTCCTTATAATTAACGCTTGGATCATGTCCAAGTGCTTCACCATTAGAATTCCAATTCTTTCTCCTCTTCATCTGGGTTCCTAGCATTAGTATGCAGATCTTTGACTCCTCATTTTCCTTATCAAATATCAATTTAGTCTGTTCAGTTTGATTGTACATTTTATTTGCATCCTAGTGAGGAGATTTGATCCTCTAGCTGTGACACATAGCATCCTATTTTTACAGCTCTCTCTCTCATTAGAAAACAGCCCAGTGCTCTGCTGAAGTAAAATTTCTACTGTGCAAATTTTTGTGCCTTCTCCCTGTCCTTGCTCACTTTCCAAAGTCCCAGCAGCCATCCACTGTACTTTCTATAGATTGAAAACCTTGACACAATTCACTGTCAAAACCATGTGAAAAGTGTAGAATTATTACAAAGGTGAGTAAGTAATGGTTTGAAGCAAAAAACAGGACTAGCTGAGCTTCAAATGCAAATATTTAAATAGGGGCTCTAACTCATATTCATTACACAGCTAGATTGCATGCAGAGCATCTGAACAGAAATATGTGCACTCTAATTGGAACATACCAGAACTACATTGCTTTTTCATGCTTAAGCTTTGTGCCAAGTAAGTAAAAGACACTGCCTCCTTTTCTGCCTTTACTTTGGTTAGTAGACATTTTGACATTGTCCTGAATGGGGAATGGAGCAGGGTTATATCATGATACATGGTTCTCCTCTGGGGCTCAAAGTGTTATTGCCATGACCAAGCTCATTCAGCTTCTTGCAGCAATGACAAAATTGTAAAGAAGCATTTCCTCTACAGAAGAAGAAGAGGGAGATGGCTGCTGAACATGCTAAGTTGATGTGACATCCCCAGTATCTGAAAATGTCCTGAAAATGTTTTCAGGAATGTGATATGAGGTGCCAGCAAAATTGGCTCTGCTGGCCATTAAGTGTTTATAATTGACGAAAGTCAGCAAGATTGAATGACTTTCAGTGAAGGAAGAGTAAAACTCAACATATATATTAATAGTGTTCAAAAATTAGAGAACATTTAATATTCACTAGCTAAAATCCATTAGCTAAAATCCAGATAATTTCAATAAGCATAAATTGTAAGCACATCCTTTGCAGAGAATTTGTGCTTTCAAGCTGTCTTAATGCTGCAAAATTTAAAAAAGCTGTAATTGCTGGGGGGAGGGTGCTGATACACTGCAGATTGTGTACTGTCAAGTGTCCCTGAAGGCAAAGTTATTTCATAAATTTTAGCATCTTTAGGACTTCTTCCCTGCACCCCCCCAAATGCCAGCAACATCAAAGCAAGATATTGTAAAGGTGACAGATGTGATGTTATCTGAATTGCTAGAAAATTATGTTAAGAATGTACAAATCTTTACAAGATGCAGCTGTCTCATCTTTACATTGCTATATTTTTATATGAATTGTTAGGATATAAGAAGATAATAAGCACTTACTAATTTAAATTCTAATCTGAACACAATATCTTTATCCCGAAAACTAGGTGGATGTCTCATCCAATTTCCTTTGCTTTTTGTTCCAAAGTTCTTGAAATGAGAGCAGTTTATTATGATGTGTTGAACATCTGATCACAGCAGATTACCTACTGCTAACAGAAGCAGAAAATGGGTGGTGGTGGTGGTGGTGCTGCTGGTGTTCTGTTTTAGGGGTTTTTCAACACTTGTACTGTGCTAAGGGGCAGGAATGAATCAGATTTGGAAAAGGGCAGTCATCTTTTCTTTTAATTATACCCATGCTACCCACCTCCATCTCCCCTCCCCTGCATTTTAGGAATACCCATGATGATCTGAATAGTCATTTTGCAGCATAAAGATTTCTGCAAAGGACCAGAATCACAGCCACACAGTTCTATTCCCAGCACTGGAAAGCAGGGTCAGTGCAAGCATTTGGCATGTAAACAAGACCTCTCTGTTTATACACATATTGTAAGTATTAGGTGCTAGTGAGTTGTTTCTAGCAGAAGTAAAACATCCGGATACTATTATATGTGGGGGAAAAAAATGGTTGATGATTTCTTTGGAAGTAATGTTCATCCTTTTTCTCATCTTTACAAGAGAATGCAAAACTTCTGCAGCCTGGTACAGGTTGCTAAGACTGTTTCAAAGTCCTAAGAAAGGTAAAACAAATTCACAAATGCAAGAAAAGACAACCAAGAAGGTGCATTGACCAAACACACCTGAGTTATGCTTCATACTGTGCAGCACAGACGTATATTCCTATGCTTGGTCAGAACACAAATGTTGCCTCTGAAATGGACACTTCCTGGAGCTTTGGAAATATCACCTCTGTTTTAAAAATGGCAGTTGAGTGAAATCATAAAATAATTCTTTAGACACTTTAAACACAAAATTAACTAAAACATCCAGCACTTGCACTCCCAGTCTTTTCTGATGTGGCTTGTACTGGCCACTGTGAAAGAAAAGTTGTTGAGTGATCAAGAAAGTCACTGAACACTTCCTCTTAAGAAACTGAGAGAGTGGTCCTTATTAGTAACAGAATTAAGCACCAAAATTTATCAATTGAAATATCTCTAGAGTCAAACATAAAGCAAAACCCAAAAAAGAAATAACAAAGAGATTTCAAAAATTCTTAGGAAGTAAAACTTCTATTTACTAGCTTCTGTTGGCCTAGAATGCAGTGTCAAAATATGTTTCTATTGTAACTTATCTACATTCATCCACATAACTTATAATTTGAAAAGGCTCTGAAAAGAAACAGTCAAAAAGTCTGCATGCCGTTTCATCATCATTTTATTTGGATGAAGCTACCCTGTTTTTACTACATTTTAAATGACCCTTTTTTTCAAACTTGTCAGGTTTATCACCACCATTAACATTTCAGAAAAATCACCTCTGTGACTTCAGTGGCTCTTCATTGCTAAAACACAGGTAAAATGCTGTCATTTTCAACACAGAAAAGGCCATCCACCTACCAACGAAATGTCTGCTGAGAATCTCCAGACCAAACTGTACAGTAGCTCCAACAGCAGCCAGCAAGTTCAGAATAAAACCAGGCAAGACAGCTGGAAACCAGCCAGGTGGCAGTCCTAATTTACACATAAGCAACAGCTCTTACATTTAATAAACCTGCATAGCTCCGTGGCAGTGTGCCGAGGTACATTAGCTGGGAGCCCACATGGCCACTTTTTTCAGTGCTAACTCTCTTTTTCATGTCTGCTGCCTTCCCAAAAGCATATGTAGTGTCCATCAGCTTGACAGACACACTCCTCTTCCATAAGCAGAGCAGCCGTACGTGTTCCAGAGCAATGCATAGCATTCCCAGTGGGATCACACGGCTTCTCCACACTGTCATGATGGCTTTCACGGTGCTGCAGTGCTTCACTGCTTTCTGAGGGAATAATAATTCAGGAACTAGTGCTTCTTATCTCAAACCAAACGACAGATTAGACAACTAAACCTTTTTTCAGAGTGGTCTCAGATTTCTAATTTTATGTTCAGAAAAGGTGAAGTACTGTAGTTAAAATGGATGTTACTGCTCAATGTCATCACAGACAAAATAAGCCAGGGAAAAGGGCACAAATAATACAGTAAAATCATATGCACATCTGTGATTTGGATTTCTCCTGGAGTAAGAATACAAGAGTTTTTTTGTGATTTCTATTGCCTTCCAGTATTCCCCTCTCAGATGCATTTTACACCTTCATTTGTCTGCTGTTTTCTCCATTGCTGCTCCCAAAAATTCCACAGCAATGGGGAAAAAAAAGCAAACAAATAATTTTATGAGCAACTATAGCATTGGAAAAAAATTTTCAAAATAATTTTCTTGATATTAGTAAAAACCTGACTGAAAGACTCAGAAGCATAATGGTATAACAGTACAGCAGATGGTAGTTCATACTTTGTAAAGGTACCTTTCTTGGCCACACCACATCTATTTATACTGACAAGCAGAAATTTAGATTAGAAGAATAATGACAATTTGTTCTGTCTGTGGCAGGAAATAGTAATGAAACAATTTGCCAAGAGACAATTACAGGGCTGATGGTAAGTGTCTTCTTGTTGTGTGAGAGAAGAGATAAGAAAACAAGACATACATTTTACGCATTTTTTCTAAGCATTCTTCACATTCCTCTACCTGTCGCTGACAGTGGCTTTAATAGCTGACCAGCATTCCTTTAAGGAACAAACAGATGGCTGGCATTTAAAAATCTCCCCCCTTCTGTGTTTGGATCAGGACCAGGTTCAGTGCTGACACCATGAGTTATACTTTGAATGGAAAGAACACAATGGTCAACAGGATAAGAGAAAGAGAAACAATGCTTTCTAATAATACCACATCCCAGTCTTTTCTGACGGTTCTCAAGTAGTCACTGTTTGACACCAGAAATCACTATGTGATGATAATAAGCTTAGGTTTTGCAATCACTAAAGTGGCATGGCTCTGGAAAATGTCCCTTTTATTGGTCTTGTTTTTTTGGAAAAAAAAAAAAAAAAAAAAAAAAGTATGAGAGTATGCCACAAATGTGACTAACCCAATCATTATACCTACTTTTACTCACAGAGCAGACAAACACTGCCATTCATTCATCCTACCTGTGCACCTGGTTACTGACATCAAGAAACAGCACTTGTATGTAGTAAAAACATGAGTATGATTTGTCAGTGACGTTGTAATCAGTAATCAGAGTGTGGGGACATACACATTCAATTTGACTAAAATGGCACATTTAAACGCTGCTTCAAGAGACAACCGCTGACCCCATTTTCCTCTTTTAATCTAGCTGAGCTGAAGTCCACACTCACAGGGGAGTACTGGTGTAGGGATCTCCTGGATCGAAATGCTCCACTCATACCTCAGTTTGTCCCTTTGACTACTGTAACAATTAGTAGAAACACATTTATTACAAAGTAAGCAACAACTTCTGCCACCCCTTTGGACAGCAATGATGGGCTGGTAGCAAAGATGTGGGGTCCATTCCTTTCTCTAGCAGTTGTCAGGTATATTGAGGAGCCACAGAGATTAGACCAGACACTTTCTCTTGTCCCTCTGCAGAGTTGCTAGACTGAAGGATCCCTAATATTGTGCATGTTTCTTATACTGGCTGCTTATTAGTCTACTGAGATCAAAAGAGACATTTATTTTGTCTGTTCTATTTTTTTTTTCCCTTCTATTTTTGTTATTTGTGTCCCCTCATTCTTCTGTTCTGGAGTGAACTGAACTCTATGGAATGTTTTGAGATTTCAAGCTTCTTCAGACAATTACCCTAAAGTCAAGTTCTAAGGCTGCAATACATTCCAAATGAAACAAGAATTTTACGTAAGTGCAGACCAATTCAATTTACCTACAGTCATGGTTCTAGCATAAGACATTTATTCCATTGGTACAAACCAGCTTGTGTCTAAAGGGTGTTACATTTGCTGATATTGTGATTATGCATAAAGTAAAAATCCATCCATGATAGATTTGTGCTTATAAGGTCATTAACATAAACTGTAGCATTTCTTTAGGTTGAATGAAGATGTGATGGATGAAAACCACACTATTTTAACACTTAGACTCACCAAGTGATGCTTTCAGGAATCTGATTGATGACTTTTATGAATCAAAGACATACATACAGTTACATAAAGTTAAATGGCTCAATTATCATCTTTAATATGGCTCCTTTTAAAAATACACGTGGGTGTGTGTCTACCTATGTGACAATTATAGTTAAGAAATCATCATCTCTTCTGTTTTTTTTGGTATGACACTTTTTGCGTACCAAAATTCAGATGTATAAGCAAACAAAAATTCTTCATGCTCTATTGAATAAGATGCACAAATATGACAAATATGTTAACACTCATATTAGTATGATTATTTGTTTGCTAGTGCAATGATTTTGGAATTGCTGTATTGGTTCACATCAATTTGAAACAGAAAAGATTGTTGTTAAAAAATATTTTAGCATTATACACATTTTACAATACAGTCTGGTGCTCACTCCTTTTGTCCTTATTCAGACTGTAATCAAAATAGCTTAAATAAAATATTATGAAGTCAGACCCCAAACATTGGTTCATTTAATGAGAAAAAGTGAATAAAAAGTCTTGAGCCCATAAAATATGGACTAGATATGCAAGTAGTACTAATGACTTTGAAGAAAGCCTTTCAATGTCCCAAGCAGATATAAAATTTGGCAGTTTTTTATTTACTCAGGAGATAAGAACAGGTTGAATAAACTGTTAAGGCTCTTTGGTAGCTTAGACAAACTTTTTTGTCTACTGCCTGTTAATTTGGAAATAGTTTTTTATGTAGGGATAGGCACTACAAAACAGCAACTACAGCTGCATTGGTATGTGGATCAAAATGTAACCTGAAAGGTTTTTGGTCTTCCAAAATCTCACCTAAACTTGATATGCCCTGATTTAATAATCCATACCTGTGATCTTATGATTCTTTTTCTTGTTCACAGGTTACTATTTTCCAAGACAGGTAGATAATACAGATTAACGTGGCATCTGAGAACACTGACATCTTGATGGAGAAACAATACAAATGTTTTTGGCCCCAGGCATGATGATTTCAAACAATATGACCATCTCCCATTCTCTGGGTGGCTTTCAGTAGCACATTCAGGCACTCCATTACTTGACAACATTCCAAATCCAATTAGTTCTCCAATAACATGTTCTACACTTACCCATCAATATTGTATCTGGTGACTTCCCAGGGACAATAAAAACTGTTAGCAAGGTCTGTAGTGTTTATCAGGGAATATCTAACAGTACTCAAGTGTTCCCAGAAGTGAAAAAGGAGAGCATAGAATCTCTGGAGATTGAAACAAAGAAATGTACATCAGGGCACAAAACACAGAAGAGAATTAAAATGCTTAAGCCTGTTGTTTATTAGTAGATGTTCTCAATATTTAAAACAAAGACAGGGATTAAAAAAAACAATAGTAAAAGAGGGGGAAAAAAGGATAAAATAAGGATAGTTTTTTTTCTCGCTAGTACTAAATATTTCTAAAGATAGTTTATTTTTCTAACTCACAAATTATACTTGGAAAACTGCACTTATTTTATTCAGTAGACTGTAACTGCAAATGCAGCTGTTGAAAACGGAATTGTTTATTCTATTGCTGTGCTTTCCTGGCTCTGACCAGATGCAACCAGCTGTTAACCAGTTGCTTCTCTCTGCTCATCTCCTGGCAACATGGTGATCAACAAGCACTACAAAATGCTTACAGCTAACCAGAAATAGGAAACAGTTTAGACATTTACCTCCAATCCAATGATCCAGTGATGCAGTATTTATTTAAGATCATGAATCTGTTCATAGTCCAATTTGTTACCTATGCACCCTCTTTTTTATAACAATTTACCTAGTACAAGTACACTCCCAAGTTAGATTTTTAGTGCTTAGAATTTTTTTAAATCTAGGCCCAAGAACATGGGGGCTACTTGAAAATAAAGAACATGAAATTCCTTCCTGACTCTGAAAATCTGTTTAAAAGTGACTTTCCAAGCAGGAGGAAGACTGGTATAAAATTAGTTCTTTACAGGGCATTTTCTTATTTACTTCATCCTGAGATCTTTCTTTTTCTTCCAGCATTATTCTGCCTCTTTTGACTGTCTAATCATTTTATATATAAAGTGTAAGATGTTATTCAGAATGATTTCGGTGGAGGATATCCTTTGCTCTGGGTAAACCTGGAACTCTAGAGTAAGAACTGGATGTGTTGCCATCAAAATAGACTATGGCATAAACAGGCAACAGCTGAACTCAAAATGCACAGTTATTTTGAAATGTGAATTTTCCTTGTAAATTTGATATTTCTTTAAAATGGATTTTTGAGCATAACAAGATATCAAATTCTCAATTATCATTCAACACCGACACTAACATGACTTGGAGGAACTGAAATAACTACGAAGGAAAGACGTGCATGCCAGCAGAATAATAGATTCTGGAACAAGTGGGGAACTGCAAAGATATGGATGTGGCTCCACTTCAGTTCACACCTCATGGTGAGGTTACTTGCCTCTGCAAATTGAACTTTTAAACAAGCATCAACCCAAATCATCTGTATTTAGTCATGTTATTACTGATTCATGAAAGAATAAAGAATAGAAGGCCTTTTCCACAGAAATTACAAATATGGATTTCAAAGAAAGAACTCGAGCTGTCTTTCAAGCCAAAACTAGTTTGACTAGCAGTGAAAAAGGTTGACTGTTTGCAACACTTTATTGATTGATTGGTTGGCTGATTTCAAACCAACCAAAAAGCATAGCAAATCCCTCCTTCCTGAAGAAGCTCATTCGGAAGCTTGCCAAACCCCATTAATGTTCATCGACATGAGGTTAGGAAAGCACACCTGGCATTTGCTGGATTCATACCAAGATCCAGATCCATACCTTAATGATTTACTACAAATGCACAGGAAGCAGATAGTTCTCATTTTGTATCTCTTTACAACTTAACTTGGCCACCCATAAAATCTTTTTGAGAAGAAATGGTATGCTCCATGGGCAAGAGATTTCTGGTCTCCTCTGGAATGACATACCCGACCATAATGGTATGGAAATCTCTAATTCCTAGAATCACATCTTTTTCTTCTTGTCCCAGAATTTTTCATTCAATATCAATTGAACAAATTCTGTGTCAGCAACAAGTGGATAAAGAACAGCTGTAACCTTTCCTTTATTAGCATTTGACTTCCTCATTATTATGAGTACTTAAATAAAATCTGTTGCTAGGAAAACTAGAGAAGATTTAACCTCAGGAAGACAAGAGGTATAATGATAAGAAGAATTTAATTCCAGTGAAAAGCATTTCAAAAGTTTTTAGCTAAGATAGAGGGGCTTTAATGATAATTTACACCTTCAATTAACCATTAAACCTGCTGCATGAGCAATGCTTGCTAACATCTCAGATTGGACAAGATAATATTTTTCAGATTATTATGAGTTATCTCAGTCATTTCATTTCTTGCCAAAAAACCAGTCAATTTAGGCGGTTTATTGTGGTTCTGGTTGGTTGGTTGGTTGGTTGGTTGGTTGGTTGGTTGGTTGGTTGGTTGGTATAGTAACANNGTTGGTTGGTTGGTTGGTTGGTTGGTTGGTTGGTTGGTTGGTTGGTTTGGGGGTTTTTTTGAGTTATTTTTTCTTCTTTATTTTAATGATCATGGGCATCTAAAAGTTTAGAAGCACCAATTGTGAGGCAATGCCTGTGCCACATCTGTGTCATCATTAGCTGCTTTAATTTAGACTCCACTTTCAAAACTCATTTGCAATCAGCAAAGAATCTGCACAGCTCTCCAGACCAACTCCTACATAATAATCTTCTCATTCTTACAGAATACCTTATAAAGTCACAGACTCCATTTTTTTTTTTTTTTTAAATACAAGGCAATCTATATTCTAGGATCCAATTTCCTGGGTGTAATTAACACTTTGGATTCAGAATGGGGTCAGCAAATATACTCTTACACAGTAAATTCCCACAAAAAAGACAACACTTATTTCCATAGGAAAATCCATTCTGTTAGGATTTCCATGGAAAATGGACTGAACATGACAGAGCTCCTTTAGTAAGTAACTTCTCAGTATTCTTATTAGTGTTTTTTGAGATGTCTTCTATAGTAGAAAAATAAACCACAATATGCATGAAAAAATTAATACAGCCTTAAACCTTACCGAAATAAGACATTTAATTGCATATGAATTTTCTCAGTGTACAATTTCATTTTCCAAACCCAGTCAAAAGCCATTTCAGGGACTGAAAAAGTTGTATCTCAGAACTTTGCTTATCACAGTATTACAAACTTTCACAGGTTTTTTTTATGGAATTTCATAATACTTTGTAATCTGATAAAAATTCATGCTCCTGACAACTTGTCTCTACTTGAAAAATCTTAACATTGGTTTCTCAATCTCCCAATTATGACAAAAAACTCAGAAAGCAACCCCAAAGAATGAAATCAGTGGCCAAACAAAAAAGTAACCTGAAGTATATTTTAATGATTTTAGGACATCTCAGGACTATGTTGAGACTTGATTCATCTTTGTATAGATCGACAGTGATATTCCTTTGCATAGCAGTTAGGTTAGCTGCTTTCATCTCCATCCCACTTTCCAATGCCAAAGTCCAATGTTACTTTTCTACATCTGGGTTTTTTAAGCCTCATTGCTGAAGCAATTCTTTGTTTTCTAAAGCAAGTGCTTTTTCTAAAGATTCAGAAATGACATTATTAATTCCTAACTCTTTAGTATATTCATAAAGAAAGACTTATATATGACTGCAAACACTGATACAAGAAAAGGCCCTGAAATATGATAATGATAGCTAATAAAATATGAAAGCAAAGCTTTGCTTTCCTGTTGCTTTGCATACATAGTAATAAAACTACTTCCCTAGTAGGATATAAAGTTAACATCTCTTTCCAAATTGCTTCAGCACTTGTGCTCATAAATGGTATGGAATTAAGCCTAAAGCAACATAAACATTATTTTATGGCATAGTATGCCCTTAGTATGGAAATACTGTGTGTTATTCAAGAAAGAGGCTCTGTAAAACCCTTTTGAAGGCTATGGTCCCACTTGATTGATGAGTTAGGAGATCACAGTGAGCGTTGTCACATTCAAAAAGTCAGGGCTGATAAGCCTGCAGGACACAGATTTAATCCTCAGGAGGAAGAACTAAAAGCTAACAGAGCAACACTGAAATGCAAAAGGCAAGAAGCAGCTGGCTTTAAATTAATACCTATTTAAATGTGGTAGATGGAAACAGTTAACTTTTAAGGTTTTAAGGTTTTAGAGGAATTCTATTTTTACCATATCACTAATTACTGAATTTTGTGAATTACTTCTTTTTAATTACTTTATTTAATTATATAATTACTTTTTAAAACTCTATTGGCATATGCATTTAAGAAAAGAGTAACCATAGATGAGTTCTCCAGCACATCCTACAGCTGCATTTCAGGGTGGGATGCCAACATTATGAAGCTTATAAGTTATAAAGCTCTACAAGGCACTTGTGAAAAAGAGGTAGCACTCTAATAGAGGAGGAATTTCAATTTGAATGTACTAAGAGTGCAACTCAACAAGAGTGCTGTTGTTAATGATTGCAGAGCCACTCCAGAGTAAAGGAACTGTATCCCCTCCTGAAGTGCCTTTCTTACTCTTCCTCTCAAGGGATGAAGGAGGCAAGGCAGTTGTATAGGATGCATAAGAATGGCCACAATAACTTGGTTTCCAAATTTAGGTTCAAGCTATTAAAGGGGCAGTTAACGTTGCATAAGTCACATGGTCATTCTAGAAATGAAACAACTACAGTCATTCTTCAAATGAATCTCACTGATATCCTTTTGCATTTGCACTCCTTTGCTTGGGATTGCTCACCTTAGCATATTGCTCTGTCAAAACCCACACTGCCTCACTAATGGTTTACATGCATATTCTTTCAGTATTTGAAGTAATGGCTCCTCACCTGAGAACATGCTTGATAAGACAAATTAGCCAAACTCCAATTAATTACTACTTCTTTGAATGGCAGTAATTTTTAGAAATTCCATCTGACATTAACATCACATTCCACTATGCATTTTACAGACACATCAAGGTTTAGGACAGTGCTGGAGAGTCACCTGAATACAGTGAAAGTGAGACACAGAAGGAATGAGTAATTTGATCAAGCCTACACAACAAAGCTCAAAATTTACAGGAAAGGCCAAATATCCTAATATAAGGTTTAAACATTAGAGCATGAACTTTAACTGACACTCATAAAAATAAAAAAAAAACAACCCAACCCCAGGAAACAAAAAATACCAAAACTTTCAGAACACAATAATTAAAGACAAAAGAAATCTTTTTAGAATAAAGATAAGTGTTTTCTTTTCCAGTGACAGAACCCAGAATCCTTTTAACTAATTTGTTGAGGAAATATGCCACAGTGGAATTTAGTATGACTGATTAAACTATGTTTATACATTTTCCAGCTTTGGGTCCCCAGTCCCATTGCCCCATCTGTGACCTTTCTAACTCAGGAACTATTTTACTTGTTCTACAAACAAGCATCCATCCATGCCAAAGAATATCATGGTTGAACAGAAATTATTTGAAGTGCAAGCACAAAACAAAGAGCACATGACATTCTGAAGCACATGTATTTGTGTGCATTTGCTGAATATACTATATCAAGTGTTATTTCTGCCACTATATAAAGGCATGTTGTAAAGTGAGTTTTAGGAGATTGATCCCTCTCATTTTGAATGAGTATAACCTGTAAATGTATCCCTGACACACATCACAATCCCAATATTTTTTTCTAATAAGGTGTTCCCATGCAAAGTTGCTGTGTAGGGGAAAAGAGCAGTTGGGAAAATCATTTACCTTTATAAGTCACTTGTATGAAAGACTCGGTGTGTTACTTCTCACTGTTGTTTCTTCCCAAATATACCTCACTACCACAAAACCACTTACACATGACAAAGGTAATGTGTACACATTCTGTTTGGTAGTTTATTCATGACTTTCCTTGGAACTGTTGCTAATCTGACCAAGATCTGTTTGTTGGAGGATGGTGGGCTGAACATCTGATCCTGAAAGTATCAGCAATTCTCCAAGCCACACCTTCCTTCTTCAGGCTGACAGTTGTAAGCTCAAATTTAGAGTGTACAGCACAGACATAGTAGCAATGAACTGGAAAATTATTCTATGCAATTGCACCATGAACCTTTTTACCAGATTTAAGCCTCAGCTACTAACCCAGAAAAACACTGCATACATAAGATAGCTAAACTCGTAAAGAGAGCAGGACAAAGCAACCTTTGGATACGAATGTGGTTATGCAGTTTTTCTTGAAAAAATAATATAATTCCAATGGAAGCCTTCCCAATCTCGCTCAGCTTTATTATTACTAATATAGTATACTACTAATAATAATGTACACCAAGAAAGATGCATTTCTTTTTTCATTGTCCTATCAGCTCATCCCTTTGTCATCCCTTGATCACTTGGTCCTGCTTTCATGCAGAAAAATTGTGTGAAACTGTAGCACCATGGCAAGAAGACTGCAACAAAACTATGAAAATGGAACTGTCATACCACCATCTCTAGAACCCTGTAGGAGCAGTTGTGTCAATTACCAAACTTAGAGGAAATTACTCCCATTCTTACTTGTTTTAGGGTCCCTTTAAGGCCAGAGCAGTATGAGCTGACTCAGTGTAAATAAGACTCATTAAATTTAATGCTGATGATGTCTGGACAGTGTTAGCACAATGAAGGTTTTGCTTGCCCTTTCACTTCTATTTCTACTGCAGCACCTTCTGTTTCCTTCCTGAGACTAAGGCAATTTTTAGCTATTTGTGGGCAAATAAGTGCAGCCTTAACCTAGACTGGGAAGCAAGGAGCATGAAATAGCTGCTGTCCCATCCTTTCTCATTATAATTGCTAAAGGCAAATTATTTTCAAGCGGGGGGAAATCTGGTTTTTTTCCATACCAATATTTTGCATGACATCACACAAACTGTTCTGAAAACATAGCGTAGAATTTCTACTGTGAAGTATCTGTGGTAACAAGAGGAGGTTTTCATTCAAAATGTAAATCAACATTTAAAAAATGTAGTACCAACATCTGGAGGACTGCAGCCTTAGGCACCATTACAAGAAGCAAGAGATTTGGACAGGATATATTCAATCTTGTTTTAATGGTATGATGCTCTGCCAAGATAATCTTCTAAGCTTTGACATATTTTATGTTGAAAAATATTATCATCAGGTGCAAAGGAAATTCCTCTTCACTAAGGAGAGTTTTGTATCAGTGTATCTGATGACATAATTATTATGTGACTACATATTTCATTAACGACTTTCCTGACCTGAATAAACAAGCAACAAACATTCTTCTGATGACAACTTCATACACTAGTGGAATTAAACAACAAGCAAAGTAAAGGACTCAGATTCTCACTAACGGCTTTGCAAGAGAATTATTTTCCATTGGCATGCTGAACTTTAAATCCATTGCTCCTAATTAAAGCAAGTCAGCCGCTGAAAAGCCTCTTACTCCAAGCCTCTCTGCCTTCAGTCTTCCTAAGATTCTCAAGACCTCAGAACATTCCAAAGTCTTCAGTTTTGCCACGCCTCACTTCCCACTTTGATTAATAAAACAACATTTGTGGCCTCTTGCTGCGACTGCCATGATGTTATGTGTGGCACCTTTCTCCAAAACTGTCATTATGCACATTCCTGTGGACTGTTCAAAACTTGCTGACACTCTCTAGGATTCTCTGTCCATCTTTGTCCTCTTGGTTCAGCTGCAGCTTTGAAGTGACTCCAGAAAACAGCTAGATGTGAGGATGTACTCCCTTTTTACCCTGCACAAGGCTCTAATGGAAGATATAAAAAGGTCATGTCTGGAAAAAGTGAAATTATAATATAGCTTTACATGTTTGCCTTACGAGCCTTTAATCACCAAGCAGACATTTCTATGAAGGAAGAAAAGGAGGATATGAAATTCAAGTAGAATTACAAGGAGCATACAGCTCACCCAATGCCAGAATCTCCAAAGGCAACACGTAATCACAAGGGTGACCTAGGTACTGCTAGATTCAGTTCTGCAATGCCTAACTACTAGACATCCTCAAATTAGGATGCATGCTGCTGAACACTTCTACTTAGGGGCAAACAACTACTTCCAAAGAGACCTGAAACCATTTTTCTTAGACCTTTGGAGCTCTCTGTCCCAGATAGGTTATAGTAACAGGAGATACTTCAAGTAAATAATATCGTGACAATTGTGAAAAAGGTTCTTACATTGTTTAAGTCAGCAGAAGTTTACCAAAATCAACAAACTAAAAGTTAACTACAAAGAAGAGAATTAAAATTTTAGAATCATGTTCAAGTAGCAATGTTTTATAATAAATCCATCAGAAACATTAATAAATCCCATTTATTTATTGGACTAAAGAAATTTAGTCCAAGAATTTTGATGGGACATTTCACTGATAAGCACTTTGCACCATCCCCCCCCCCCACCCCCCAGTCTCAGCAGCTGTTCCTGGGATGTCATTCCAAAACCTGCTTTTCAACATCTCAGACACTCTCTTGGGTCATCTTTGCCACCATAAACCACAAGCACCACAGATGTAAGAAGTCATACTTTTTCTACCTAATTCAGTTGTACTTTTTCACTGTAGCATTAGCATACCACAAGTATTTCCCAGAAGTATTTGTCATTATAGCACAGGGCTCAATTCATTCACTAAAGGAAAGGTTTGCAGAGCTCCTGGAAGTGGCCAGCTTCAGATAACAAGACCATTGGATTAAATATAGGTTTAGACTTCTTTTTTTAATCTTTCCCTTTATCTCTATCCAAATCCTCACTCCCTTTTGGCTGCTGTCACTACAGCACTTCAGATTCTGGCACAGAACTAGTAAAGGAGGTATTTCAAGAGATGGTAAGTCAAGTTATTCAACGCTTTCCCTGGCTTCCTTTCTCAGAGGTTAAATATGTTTTCAAACTAGGAAAAGAAGTGAAAGTTCTTTCAAGTCTCACATCTCACAAGGCAAGACAAGCAGAAGGGGGTTTTCCAATACCAACCGCTAACGACATGCAAGCCTCAGAAGAGCTTTTTTCCTTCTCTGAACCACAGGATATGCACAAAGGCTTACTCATTATCTTTTCATGTCATCTCCAAAATGACAGATACAGGGCTATCAGCATAATGGGACACGGAATGTACACATACATCATGTTTCATTATTCACCTTTACTTTTAACTCAGATTCCTAAGCCAGCTCCAGGAAAAAATGCCAGCACTTATGTGCATATGAGAACTCTCTTTATGTTAATTTCAGGAGAACAAGCTTTCACAAATAACACAGTCTAAATATGTAGTTACTCTCTGTATATAATAATATCCCAGTTCCAAAGAGGATGAAACATGTATTTTTGCAAATATATTGAAATGCTTTGTATTCATATTACACCCATCAAGAAAATATCTGCAATGACACAATTCACAGACCAAGTAGAAATGTCATTGCACCTCAGAAGGAGCTACAGAAACTGAGTAGACATTTTTATAGCCTTATTAAGCAGTGACACATCTCTCTCTACAACTATCCTGACCTCAGTTCAAACCCAAAAGTAATGCAATCAAAATAATATAGCAAAATGTGTATGTAACCATCCCGATAGATGGCCAAGCCAGACTCAGCTGTTTGTCAAAATACTGATCACCACTTCAGCATTTCACTGTGCATGCCAAATGTATCTTTCATTTTTTTCAGCAATTGCAGACCAATGCTCAGCACTTACTGCCAAACATGATGATGCTCTACGAGAAGCAGTTTCAACTGCTGTTTATATGTTTCATTAACTACTTTGAAGGTTAACACAAGATATGTGTGGGAAGGAAAGGGAAAAAAGTAGTATCATCACTACAAATATTAGGTTACTTGTACAAATTAGTCTTAAGGAAGGCTAATGAAAGTGGTGCTTTATCTAAACAAAAGCAACCACAACCAATACAGACCAGTAGGAGATAACTCTATAGTAGGATGTAAGATTAAATTATATAATGAACATTATTCATAAGGCATTATTCATCTCACCCTCAAGCAGACATCTAAAGAAAGTCAAATGGATTGTGGCAAGTGTTCTCCACTGACTAGAAAAGTAGCCTACAATGATTACCATAAATGTACATCTTTGCATTGCAGCCATCCCTTAAGGTGAAATGAATTCCTCTGTCTCATTCCAACATTTATCGTTACATTCCTCATCACAGAGCAACCATTACTGCAGAATATTGTTCTCCCATCATGTTAGTAGAAACATACTACAAAACAGAAGTCTAGTCATTTTTCACTGGCTTAGTTACCAACATGCAATTTTCCTGAAGTTCTCAAAGGGCTACAAGAGGTACCAACCCCCACTACCCCCTTTTATAGGAAAAATGGAAGTTAACATGAAAGTTGACATGAGCATGATCTGCTACAGCTCCAAAGGTTAAACTAAAACTAGAATCAAAACCCCAGGACACACTTTTACATCCTGCATTTCATCCTACCTTAGCATTATGATCATCTACCATGAGTCCGACTCTACTGCACACTGTTCAACGAAGTCATAAGCCTGAAAGGCGAGTATAAATATTAACAAGAAAAATAAAATAGACAGTGAATGATATTAAATATTTATTTTAACAGCTTAAGACAAATACTCTCCCTGTTTACACATGGTGCATCCACACAGCATGCACAAATATGATGCAATGGTCTGGCTGGCATAGGTTAATGATGTACTATGGAAGTATATGCTGAGCCCAGGTTATTATACTTATGAAGGGGGAAAACTTACTATCCTGAGCACTGGGTCAAGCAAATACAGTTTATATACCTTTGGTACTTGAGCTATCAACCATGAAATGTGCTTCACAGATTTATCACCCTAGTTCAATCTAGGTGAACTGGGGATGATCTTCATGCTCTGATGCCCCATGTAGACATAACCTAAATCCTCTGCAGAAGCAGATAACTAATATAAAACTGACATCATCCTTTAAAAAAGAACAATATTATAGACAAAGACTCAACTTTTTTTTTTTTTTAATTTCTGAAAAAGAGAAACAGTTTTAAAATTGGCATCAATACATACACAGACATACTTCTGCATAAATACAGCACTCTTCTCCTACTGATGTTTACTTATATTCACTTTGCTGCTACTTCTTGTAAGTACATTAAACTACCAAACTGTGGCCTTCATTTTTAATTGCTTAGACTCTAAATATTTCAGTAGTATTTTTTCCAGAGGAGTCAAAAAACAAGTCCTCAAAATGTTGACACACTGCACACTTCCAACCTTGTATCTGTCCTGCTGGCCTGCCAAGAACAAGTCTTTACCAGCAGTCTGAAACCCTGGCACACAAATGTGATTTTCTGCACTGATTAATGCTCATCTAGCTGCCTGCACCCAGAATACAAGTCAAAGGAGCAGGAATGCCAGCACAATGCTAGTATGTTTGAGACAATGATCTTGCCAAAAAGTAATGTATTTAGCACTCTAGAAGTGATGAAATGAAAACTGTTGTTAGAAGGCTTGGGTAATTTTAGAAGAGAAAAAAACCGTAAGTTTTCACAATTATTTTCATCCTTTAATATAAATTTCCTCTCTTTAGAAATAATGTACATTTCTGTTTTCCTCTGCTAATGTGGCTCATCTATTCTAAACTTTGATATTAGACAGAATTACATTTGTGAATATCAAGAACATTTCAGTTCTGTCAAATAGAAATTGTTTTTAGCAGTGAATTATGTCACTGGAAAACAAATACCTTCATTACCAGAAAGCCTCAATACCGTAATAGCTCATAAATATTAGATTACAGATGAAAAAACATTTAACATGTGATGTCTGATCACATGAACATAGCTTTGCACTACCAAAGTAGGATTACCATTTTGGATGTTCAATTAACAGTAAAACAAGGAAGTCCCTCAGATACCATGATCAAAAGAGAAATTAACATCCAAAAAGTATAACAGTGGAAACAGCATTAAATATATGTTTTTCAGTTTTCTGAGCTGTAAGTCAAACAGCAATGCTTTTAAACTCTCTTAATTAAAAGGTGCTAGGACATCCTGACTTTAACTGCTTCTTCTTCATTGACATTTCAAATTACCTAAATTGAAAGTACGCTATAAAATAATTAATTTTGCTAAAAGTGAAGGCAAAATAAGTGAGCAGTTTTAAAGGATTTTTTAAATGATGCTTTATAATATAATTTAGCTAAAACTCCACATAAGCTTTTCTTCTCTCAGTCATGCCCTCTTTGTTGCAAGACTAATGTGCTGCCCTGTCTTCTGTCTTGTATTGTCTTTTTCTCAACTTCACTTTAGTTTAGCCACATACAGTCTGTAACCTGTCAAACCTTTTCACAACAATTATGTTCAATGATCAGAACAAGACAATTCTTTCAGTCTCCTATTGATCACAGCTCACTTCAAAGCAATTTTCTGACTTACAAGCTGTGGTTCACACAAAACTCCCTGGTATTTGCCTAGAAAACATATAAATATATCAAACATATGAATAGATCACAGAAGTTCCTGAAACAAATGCAAACCTGTCTCTGTTGAGTCTGGTTTCTCATCTCTAACAATCATTTGTTTTACCAAGAGGCAAACACCTTTATCAAGACTGGGGTATCCATGAATAGTCAAGGAAACAGCAGGAAAGTTTCATAGAAGTCCATGGAAATCAGCTAAAGTGAAATAAAGGACACTGCCAGCACTCTCTTGGGAGATTATGAAAGACATGCAGAAAAGGAAGAAATGGTAAGACATCTTTGGATGTCATAGGCCTTCATACCACCTTCATAGGCCATTTCTGCTTACAGTCAAAGATACATCAATAATCTCTGACATAAATAAACAGATCTTTGACCTGCTGATTTTCTAAAGCAGGGATGGTAATAATAATAAAACCATCAAAACTCCATAAAGGCCTTTAAGATGCCTGAAGATATTTTCATTACTGCAGTAAGTGTTAAGCATTTCCTTTGCTGTTAACAGTTTTTACAGCAAAGCTTTGAAGAATGTCCCACAGGTTATCAGTAAAGGTTCTATATGCTGCATATAAAATAAGAACCAACTAAACAGTCCAGAAAACTACTTTTAAGTTGTGGCCAAGGACTAAAGCTGGAATCAGAAAGGACAAATCTGTTAGTGGGCTCATCTGGCACAATCCCAGTGGAAGGAAGCCATCTCAATTGACACCAGCTGAGAGTATAGTTTGATGCATCCCCTTATTCACTCTTTAGTCCATATTTTTCATTTTTTTCCTTTTATGTTCTAGTCACCAACACCATTCTGGCCAGTCACTAATAGTCCTTAAAGGCTAATCTTCCTGTTAGCTTGCATTTGAAAATGAATCTCAGATGCAGGAAATTAAAGCCTTCCTCTCAAACATAAAGCAGATTCCAACTGAAAACTAAAGAATTCACATTTCAAGCCACTCTCCAAGGATGTCTTTCTCTATTGGTAACATTTGGAGATGCTTGAAAGGAGCTAATGAGGACAGGTTTATGTGACTGGTTATAATTTTACCTTCCCAACTGCACATTTCACATTTGTCTCAGTGAATTATCTGGTAAAATATTTCATTTTAATGAATAGTTTAAAAAGCTTTGCAACCAGAGAAACATTTTGAGCTAAAGTTTCAAAAACAGTCAGGAAAGTGAGCTTGCATAAAAGTGCACAATTGGCAAACTTCTCAAAAAAAGATAAAATATTTAAGCACATATAAAATGTTGCAATGTTTCAAACAAGTAAATGATTGAATATATGATGACAAAGCAGATGGATACAGGTAGAAAAGAAACTGGGTAAGAATGAGGAACAAACTATATAAATAGCCATTTTACAAGCTGTGTGAACAGCCTCAAAGATCTCCCAGTGTTCACTGAAGAACTTCTCCTGTTCCAGTATTAAAAATATTTCAGCTAAACCAAGCTTTTAAGAGAATTAAACTAATGGAGAACAACAAGTCTTCCTGATGAAGTGGCATTGTGGCTTTTCCATAGACCACTGTGAGAAGAAAATCTTACTTGATGAAGCTGTGACACCTCACCAGTCCTCTTCCCACGTGCCTATTACCTGCAGTGGGTCAAGGGAAGCAGGAAACTGCCCTTCAGTGTAGTTCTCTGAATGCTCATAAATATGAGCAAAATATGAGTTTACTAGGCTTTACTAAATTAACTTTACAAAGATTTCTTCCCTGGCTTTAACAGGCAGTGTAGAGGATTTTGACTGAAGAGGCTCAAACCCTTGACTTTCAAAGAAAAACTGAAGATCTGTGATGAGATTGTTTATAAGGACATTTAATCCTGCAAGAAGTCTGACATATCTGCTGTGGCTGAAGGACACAGTAAAACTTTACACCACTGACATCCTCAGAATTTCTGGTAAATGACAATCAACTGTTTATTTGCAGCTTGGTAGTACAGATCATCGTCTTGGCATGCTGAACACATATTACACTCACCATAATTTATTTAAAAAAAAAAAAAAAAGTGGAAAAGCAGCAACTGGGATGCACTACTTTTGTTAACTTTTTTTCAGAAGTTAAAAAATTATTCTAATAAAAAACAAGTTTATCATTTCTCTCATGTCCATGAGACCAGGTAAATGGAATGTTGGAAGACTTTCCCATGATCAAGGAGAGTTGGGTTAGAGAATACTTAGTCTGCCATTACCAAATTTGCAGATGACACCAAACTGAGTGGGAGTGTCAATATGCTGGAGGGTAGAAAGGCTCTGCAGAGAGACCTGGACAGGCTGGATTGATGGACCAAGACACACAACATGAGGTTCAACAAGGCCAAGTGCTGGGACCTGCACACGAGTCACAACAACCCCTGCAGTACTACAGGCTGGGGAAGAGGGGCTGGAATGTGGCAAAGAGCAAAAGGACTTGGGGGTGCTGGTCAACAGCAACTGAACATGAGCCAGAGTGTGCCCAGGTGGTCAGGAAGGCCAATGGCATCCTGGCCTGTACCAGAATAGAGTGGCCAGGGCCAGTGATTGTCCCCCTATACTGGGCACTGGTGACGCTGTACCTCAAGTGCTGTATTCAGTTCTGGGCTCCTCAGTTCAGGAAGGACATTGAGGGGCTGGAGCAGATCCGTGGAAGGGCTGTGGAGCTAGTAAGGGTCTGGAGCATAAGTCCTGTGAGGGGTGGCTGAGGGAGCTGGAGCTGTTTATCCTGGAAGAAAAGGAGGCTCAGAGAAGACCTTATGTCTCTCTACAACTGAAGAGAGGTTGTAGCCAGGCAGACATCACCCTCTGCTCCCAGGCAATAAGAAGATATAGTCCTAAGCTGTGCATTAGGGACATTGGGAGGAAATTCTTCATTGAAAGGATGATTAAATATTGGAATGGACAGCCCAGGAGGCAGTAGAGCCACCATCCCTAGAGGTGCTTAAGGAAATACTGGAAGTGACACTGGCCATGCTCTGGTCGATGTGGTGGTGTTCAGTAACAGGTTGGACTTGACGATCTCAGAGGTCTCTTCCAACCTAAATGATTCTGAGAGTCTAGATAAACAGCCTCATTGTGGAACATGTCACTTAGTGGTCTTACCTGCAACTTCTTGAAGTTATTTGTTTTGTTTTGCTTTAGAATACAACAATAAGATAAACAATGCTTAGGTGTTTATCTAGCCATAAAATTTGAAAATTTGTTGCAAGAAAAGGATGTTTTCCCTGAGAAACTCCTATAAGCTTCTGTCAAATCTAGAAAATACATTTCTAGGCCTTCTGGTTTTAATGAAAATTTTCAAGGCTCCCTGAGCAGCTAGAAAGGAAGCTGAGAGAGAAGATTAGTACACAAACACTGGTCTGACCAATTGCTTTTGAAGAACCCAAATATGCACAAAAAGCACTGAAGGAAAAAAGCTCTTTTTCTTTTCACCACCTTTTGAAAGATGGTTTCTGATTTATCTAGGAACACTTAAAGGCGGAGCATTAAGCCACCTTTACCTCTAGATAAATCCAGTATCTCCTCTGTTTTTAGAAGCCATAACACTATTCTATTATCAGACTATTTCTTATGAATCATATGGCTTCAAAATTAGTTCTAATTAAATAGAATTAATCCTCTGATTACTAGGTACTTCATAAAGTGCTTCTGGATGCACAGGTGAGATTGGCTAGAGACCTCTGTGGTAATTGTAAGTGAAATAATTCATGTTTTCAAATATCTTGGTTCTGTGAAATATTATAAAAACACTAAGTATTGTGGATGGTAATTGAGAATGTCTGTGTCACAAGAACATCTGTATTCTTTGCAGGCCTTTAAGACACCTAAAGGCTTTTGTGACTCTGCACTATATTGTCATTTAATGGGTAATGCTGATACACTCTGCAAAAACTTCTGGGAAAGCAATTGCTACCTCAGCCTGTTACAATCAGCTTACCAGGGAGATCTACTTCAGTTCCTATTAGTGACACTGGGCAAGTCCCTAAGCCTGTCTCACCTGGATGTGGGTAAACTGGCAAGAGAAATAGTTTAGATTACACACCCTCAGCAGCAGAACTCCCTCAGCAGGGAGCAGCAATCTCCCTAGCAAGTTTACTGAAAGTATGCAGGTATAAACCTGCTGCTCTAAATCTGGCAGCTTTTGTAACTGTTATGTTGACTTTAATACTTACCTCCAAATACTTAATCCACATGAAAATCTTACTACTGCTATCTAACAGGAAGTGTATTAGGTCTTTTTTAAGAAAAAAGAGTTCTTAAAATGCCTTAATATATTTGCTACTCAGCTGTTTTTTATTGGGACCCACTTCTACTATCAGTACATCTTAATCCCCAAGTTTTTCCAGTGAAACAACATAATAATAAATTTACAATAACTACTAGTAATTTCAGATTTTCATTTGCCTTGAGGCTTCTTGATATATGTCATTTCAGGGACAGAATAGATCAGAAAAAGAAATGTAAATGTTGATAAAAAAGCCTAAGGTAAGTGTTAGTCAAAACACCACAAGGATTTGTGCAGTCCTTCCAAAGCTTTCCATATCTTTCTCAGCTGTAGAAGACAAAGCAATAGATCTGGGGTCTTAACAAGTCTTTTTACCTAAACAGAATTACTCCTCATACACAGTAATGTTTCTCAGTGTATTGTTTTCCATTTCCTGTTCGTGGGAGGGGTTGTTTTTTGTTGATGTTTTTTTAGCAATGAAAGTCACTTTAAAAGATTTGTCTTATTAATGCTCTCATTCAGGGTCCTGCAAGAGATATCACACACCACAAAAGAGTTTTCCTAGAAGTTGATGATTTTAATCCCATGCACATACATATGGAAAAATTAAAAAAAGGGAAAATTTTAAAAGGCTGTTGAGGAAATACAAGTGAAAATTGTAACGAATTAATGGTAAATAAGGTAGCAGCCCATATCCACTTCTGGATGGGTATAACAATATTTGCAAATACAAAAATGTTAGACACAAGACAGAAAACAAAATTAATTACAGGAGAAAATCATATACAATAGTTTAAATCCACAAAGGATTGATGAGGATTAATAAATTGTTCCCACATTCTGGGACCCACATACTGTTCATGTCGCCTCACAAGCTGCAACCTGTTTAAGGTTACTGAAATGTGAGCGGGGGGAAAAGAATCCAAACCACCCACACTTTTTTTGGCCAGCCAAATCATCTAAAAAGAAATCCATAAATCTTTGTGCTTTCATAAGACTTTACATCTCCAAAGTACCGAGAGCACATTTGCCAATCAATGAATTCCCCTGTCTTGAATCCGAAGTGCCTTAGAGGAACGGGGGTTCAAACCACCACAGCCCAGGAAAACCTGGCCTCAAATACTTCATCAGCGTGATGCCACAGGGGCTGGCACCGACCCCGACAGCAGCCGGTCCAGCGCCCCTCTGCTTGATGGTGCCAGCCCTGCACAGCTCCCTCCAGCCAAGCTGTGACTCAGAGCAGGGTATCCAAAGGTCACCTTCAGCACCCCGCTTGAATCCTGCGGTGCAGAGGGTTCACCTTGCAGGTGCCTGTTTGGCTCTCAGCCAGAACAATCCAAGGCTCCTGAGATCAGCCACCTCCTTGGTGAGGGCAAGGCAGGCAAGGGCGAGCTGGGCGGGCAGAGCCTGCCAGCAGCTCACCGCCTTGGCTGGGGCCATCGCAGAGCAGGTGCCACCCTCGGTGAGCCAGCCCCGCAGCTGTGCGGCACCACCGAGCCTCGGACACCGCCGGCAAGGGCCCCGCAGGGCACCGAGAGGCTGCTGGAGCCTCCAGGTTTTGACCGGTGAAGCGTTACATGGATGTGAGGCGGAATCACCATATGGGAGAAGCAGGACGTTCCTGCCCAAAATTGTCGGAGGGGACGAGGCGAAGGGACACACGGCACATCTCTGCCTCACTCACACAGGGTTTATTTCGCTCTCTCGCGAGCAGCCTCCCCCTCCTCAGTCGCTTCCATGGACGCCCAGCTCTCTCTCCCACCAGCGCTCCCGCCGTGTTTGAACAGCCCGGGCTCGCCCCCCACCGAGGCGGGACAGGGAGGCGGCCCCGCCGCCACCACACACAAAGCGGCCGCCCGCCGCCACCGGCCTGCTGCGAGCGACGCCCCAGTCCCCGCCTCAACCTGCAGCCTATGAGCAAGGAGGCACCGCCCCGAGCGGCGGCGGGATCGGCATCGTACCCGTGCCCGCCGCCGCGCACCGCCGAGGAGAGCGCCGCAATTCCCGTCCCGTCGCGTCCCGTCCCGCGGCCCCGCGCCGGGGGAAGGAGGCGAGAGAGCGGTGGGTGCCGCCGCCGGGCAATGCGCGGGGGCGCCGGCAGCGCCGCCGCTGCGCCGCGCGGCCGCAAGGTGTCGCTGTCGGCAGCGGAACGCGGGCGCGGTGCCGGTGCCGAGCGCGGGGCCGCCCGCACGGGGCCCTGGCGGCAGCGCGGCGGCGGCAGAGCCCCGCCGGCCTGCGGGGAGGCGATCGCTACCGATCGTGTGCAGAGCCCTGCGGCGGAGCGGCTCCCTCGCCCGGCCACTTCCCTTAGCCCTTGTTTGTTTATTTTCAACTGCCCCGGGGGGTTGCGCGCGAGGTCGCAGCGGCGGGAGGTGGGGAGGAACAGCTCCGGAGGCGACGTTCCTCCGAGCTCGGAGCCGGGGAGGGGCGGCACGGGGGCCGGCGGGGCAAGGGCGGCCCCGCGACATCCGAGCGCCCTCCCGCAGGATAAAGAGCGAACGGGGCTTTTGGCGCCAAACGCGCCGTCCCGCCCTGCGCGCGTGGAGCGGGGGCGGGGCCGGTGCTCCCGCCATTCTCCCGCTGTTTCCCAGTGCTCCCTCCCAAGCGTGTCAGGTTTTCTTTTTTGCTTTTTTTTTTTTTTTTTTACCCTCCCTTTTTTTTTTTTTTTTTTTTTTTTTCTCCCTCTCTCTCTTTTTTTTTTTTTTTTTTTTAATGCCTTTTTGGGGGGTTAATAGTATCCAGCCGCTTCAAAGCCACGCAGTGACAGTCATCTGTCTGCGAGCGGAGGGTGGATGCGGAGGCCGGGGCGGCCGCGGGGGCCGGCGGGCGGGCGCGGAAAGTGCTACAGACACCATCAGCTGCTTTTTTTTTTTCCTCTCCCCTTCCCCCCGCCACTCCTCCCCCTCGCACACCCACCACCATCACCACGGAGGTAAGAAGAGGAAGCTGCAGGTTCTGGGCTGCAGGACAAAACCCCAATCAAATAAATCCAATTCCCCATCGCGTTTGAGTTGCCGAACTGGGAAGGATGGGGCGGGAAAGGGAGCGCAGAGGCAGAGCGGAGCCTGAATGGGGTTCTCATTGAGCAGAAGAAATCCTGGGGGATATTTGTGTTTTGGTTCGGAGCTGTCGCATTGAGATCGCCAGTGTTTTGTAGGTGCCTCTTTACTGCTTTGCATTTTAAACAGTTTAATGTATTTCCCGAGTAGAAAAATGCACAGTCCTGGAGGCGCTCAGGGGGCGGGGCGGGAGCGCAGCTGAGCCGAGCCGGGCGCGTTTCTCGGCGTTTCATCATAAGGCTTTTCATGGGGTTTTTTTTACCCCCTTTTTGGTCTCCGTCTCAGCGTCAGCTGTTGTGAACCCAGCAGAACGATTTCCTTTCTCGTTACCTTAACCGAGCTGAAGGAAGACACTGACTGAATTTTTTGGACTTTAAACCTTTTTTTAATGTCTGATGCAACGGAGCTCTCGGCTAAGGAATGGGGTTGTGGGTGACTGGCCGTGGGTAGTGAGTTGGGGATCCGGTCGAGGTAAGGAGGTGAGGGAGTTGGTGTGTTTGCAGGGGGGTTGAGTGCATGAAGTGGCAGAATGTGCGGAGTTGCTGTCCTTGCAACCACGTTGTTGCAGGAAAAAAGGGGGAGAAAAACTTCCCGTGCCTTCTTGGCAAATCAGGAGGCTTTGTTGGTGGCGCCGGGGTGGTTTTAATGCATTTTTGTGCGTGAGGTTATTACATAAGGTTGATAATTTCTGTTGCTGCTGGATTTCCCCTCCTCCCCCCTCCCCCCTTGTGTTGTGTGCGGGTTTCGCTGGCTCGCTTGGAGTGAATGAACTGGCGATTCGCGAAGTTGCAAAGAACCCCTCCGCCCCTTTTTTTTTTTTTTTTTTTTTTTTTTTGCATCCTTCTCCTCTCCCCTTTGCGCTGCTCCGCAGATGACAAAAGGAGTAAACTTCCTCTACTTTTGCTGGCATATTAAGAAGCCTTTCTGGAGAGATTACGGTATCAAAGCCATGCATCTGTCTGCAGTTACTGTGGTGTTTTGAGCGTTTGAAGCGGTTTGGGGAGAGCAGGCGAGGGCTATGTGCACAGGCTGTGCATCCCCGCTGGACTGTGCAGGCTGGGTTTGTGTCCCCACGGAGCGCCGGGACAGGCTCAGCACGGGGGAGCGCTACCTGAGCGCTTTGATTTCAGTACCTTGAGTCGGGAGGAGGAGAAAGGTGTGTGAGATGAATTTTTTTTTGCTCAACTTTCTAAAGGCTTCTTCTTTCTTGCTATTTTTGATGGAATTACTATTTTTTTCTCCTTCCGTTAAGAGGAAGGGAGTCACGTTCGTGTCTGTTTGTTTGTATTTTAATTGTGGTTTTGTTGTTTTTTTTTTTTTTTTTTTTTTTTTTTTTTTTTTTTTTTTTTTTTTTTGTTTTTTTTTTTTTTTTTTTTTTTTTTTTTTTTTTTTTTTTTTTTTTTTCCCAGTTTCAGGTTGTGGGAGAACCTCTCTTCTTCCCCTTGGTGGAAATACCAATAAAACCTGTGTTTGAAACTATTGCTCGACCCAGGGATCAGCAAAAAAGAGACCCGTAATGCCAGGAATGGTCAGTAAAAACCCAGACCTCGAGTTTGACTCTTTGCAGCCTTGTTTCTACCCGGACGAAGATGACTTTTATTTGTGCGGGCCGGACTCCGCTCCTCCCGGCGAGGACATCTGGAAAAAGTTTGAGCTGCTGCCCACCCCTCCTCTGTCTCCCAGCCGGGCCGGGCTCCAGGAGCACCCTCCGGGGGGGGCCCCGGTGCCGTGGGGAGGAGCGGCTCTGTGGGGCTGCCGCCCCACCGACCCCGTGGACTGGGCATCCGAGCTGCTCCTGCTGCCTCCCGAGGCCGACCTGTGGGGCGGCGTGGACGGAGGGGACTTCTTCGAGACGGGCCCTGGCGTGACGAACAATCTCAACTCCATCATCATCCAGGACTGCATGTGGAGCGGCTTCTCCGCGCGCGAGAAGTTGGAGCGGGCGGTGAGCGAGAAGCTGCAGAGCAAAGCTCCCGCCGCTCCGCCGCCACCCCCGGGGGCCACGGGCGGCCCCGCCGCCGCCAGCGCCCGCGCCGAGCTGGGCGGTGCCGTGCCCGAGTGTGTGGACCCGGCCGTGGTCTTCCCCTTCCCCGTCAACAAGCGGGAGGCACCGACGGCGGGCGGAGGGGCTCCGCAGGGCGGCCGCCCGCCGCGCCCCGCTGGGGACAGCCGGGCCAGCAGCAGCAGCAGTTCTTCCGGGGACGACACGCTCAGCGACTCGGGTAAGCGCTCCGGCCCCAGGGGACGGGGATGGGGACGGGGGTGGTGGCAGCGGCCCCCCGCCAGGCGCCCCGGGGCCGGGCCGGGCGGGGCGGGGATCAGGGCGGCCGGCAGGCGGCAGCAGCCGCGGGGGCGGCGGGCACGGCCGTGGGGCAGCTCCCGCCCGCTCCTCGCCCCGTGCCGGCTGCGCCGGGGCCCGAGCCTTCACCGGGCAGCAGCTCCGGCCCGCAGGGGCTGCGTGGTTGCTGGGAACCCTCCGGGCCCCCTGATAGTCTCCTGCCCTCGGGGGGGGCGGCAATGCGGCTGCCACCGCCACCCTGGGCACGGGATTTATATGAGGGGTGACCGTGTGTCCGTTCCCTTAGGCGCCATGCCGACAGGCTGGAGCTAGACTGCTGACCCCTTAGAGCAGCGCTTGTACTGACAGAGCCCAAAATGCCCCAGACATCCTCTGTGCGTGCTCGCAGAGAAGTCCACTCGGGCTGAACCACGGTTTGGCGTGTGTAGATGAACTGGTCCCTGAGACCACCGCCGCAATCTTGGTGATCCGTCCCGTGTTTCAGAGCCTGCTGTCCCTTTAATGTCTGGTTTGACAGCTTTGGGTGAGGAAGCACTTCCAACAGCTGTCTTCTTGGCAGTGCACCAAGCGCCGGCTTAAAGGGTCCCCGGCTGGAGCAGCTTCACCTTCTGCCTCAGAACAAACCCAGCGATTGTTTCGTTTTCCGGCTGCTTTTCTACCAAGCAAGGGCTGTGTTGTGGCTCTGTGCTTGCTTTTTGTGCCACAGCTCGACGATTCCATTCAAACTACATACATTCTGTCTAAAAATTGTGTTCTGCCTCTGTGATTGTGTGGGTGGTAGCCCGATTTTGATTGAGAATTACATGTGTTTAAAAAACCGTATCTCATCCAACTTATTAAACTTTCAGAAGCTTTTTCTTCTTTGCTGATTTCATGTGTTTTACATACTTTTACAGTTCCATGTCTGACTGCAGGTAGTGGGTGCACCCTGGTTTTGCCATCAGTTATTTCATTACTGCTTTTGCTGGATATATTTTGTCAATAAATACTGATACTTGGTCAGGGTATTTTCAGGGAGAATAATATCTGTCTTATTTTCTGTCCTTTATTACCAGAAGATGATGAAGATGAGGAGGAAGAGGATGAAGAAGAAGAAATAGATGTTGTTACAGTGGAGAAAAGACGCTCCTCTACCAACAAGTCTGTTACCACCCTTACCATTACAGTGCGTCCTAAAAATACCACTTTTTCATCAGTCAGGACACAGCAGAATGGACTGATACTAAAGCGTTGTGCCCCAATTCACCAGCAGCATAATTACGCCGCTCCTTCTCCATTCGTGGAGACTGAAGAGGCTCCACCACAGAAAAAGTTAAAAATCGAGGTGCCCCGTCCAGTAAAACCCACGATCCAACCAAAGCCTAAGAGTTCAAGTCCTCGAAACTCCGATTCAGAGGACAGTGAACGTCGACGCAACCATAATATCCTGGAGCGTCAACGACGTAATGATCTACGGTCAAGTTTCCTCACATTAAGGGACCATGTTCCAGAACTGGTTAAAAATGAGAAAGCTGCAAAAGTTGTGATCTTGAAAAAAGCCACTGAGTATGTTCATTCTCTTCAGGCAGAGGAGCAGAAGTTACTGCTAGAAAAGGAAAAATTGCAAGCCAGACAAGAACAATTACTAAAGAAAATAGATTACAAGCGGACTTGCTAAACTTTGTTTTGTTTTGTTTTGTTGGGTTTTTTTGGCTGATCAGGACAGTCATTGCCACTTTGCACATTTTTGATTCTTTATTAAAAAATTGTGTTTTTTGACGTTAAGAATGTTGGGTTTAATTTCAATCCAGTCCCTAAAGTAATCAACAGACTATATTATCTGGGTACGGAGCAAATGGATGTTCTTGCAAGTTCACTGCAAGACGACCAAACAACAATGGACTGCCTTTGTTTTTTCTTAAGAACTGTAGATGGTGGGGATTTTTTTTTTTTTAAAGTGTTGTGAGCATTTGGAGCTGCTGATGACATCTAGTTGAGTTTTAAAATGTTCATTCCTAAGTTTTATGGTGCTTATGTTCTAACAGATGTTACTTTAGGGGTTGGCATTTTGTACCCCTGTGGGAATTTCTGTAAATACCATCTACACACTTGCCTTTTGTACATGTCTTGGGTTATGAGAGGTGGCTTTTGCTGCCAGTATTAGACTGGAAGTTCATACCTAAGTACTGTAATACCTCAATGTTTGAGGAGCATGTTTTTGTATACAAATATATTGTTAATCTCTGTTATGTACTGTACTAATTCTTACATTGCCTGTATACTTTAGTATGATGCTGATACATAACTAAATTTGATACTTATATTTTCGTATGAAAATGAGTTGTGAAAGTTTTGAGTAGATATTACTTTATCACTTTTTTGAACTAAGAAACTTTTGTAAAGAAATTTACTATATATGCCTTTTCCTAGCCTGTTTCTTCCAGTTAATGTATTTGTTAATGTTTGGTGCATAGAACTGGGTAACTGCAAAGTTCTGTGTTTAATTTCTTCCAATGATGTACATTTAGTGCTGCGTCTTATAGCACTTTGAAATACCTCATGTTTATGAAAATAAATAGCAATTACATGATGTGCCATTTACTATTTTTCTTTTAAATAAAATCTTTAACTTTGCAATATTGATGAAATACAAAAAGCATGGTCCCATACCCTTGGCACTTCAGCTCTTGGCGCTTCAACCATCAGGCTATAGGTGACACTTTGCAAAGGTCAGCTGGGCAGGACATTTCCATTTCTGGTTAAAAAAAAAATTGTAGTAAGAACTATGTTCCTGTTATTTCATACTTGTGTTGTCAAGATCAGCCCAGGGAACCAGATGTACCACACTTCATGGAATGAAGTCCTGTGTCATGCCAAGATGACTCAAATATCTGCTGTACTCAGAGAATTGTGAGGGATCAGAAAGACGGCTAGCAAACTTCTTCTAATGTACTGGCCTCTGTGGCACACAGGTGGGGTAAATGATGGAGGCAGACTTGTGAAAGCATGGAAAATGAAATACTTGTAGTTAACAAAGATCTTAACTTGGCTGCTGTAGTTTGCATTGGGAAAGCCTTAAAGCTGCCTGTCATTGCATTGGGGAATTGATGTTCTTGTTTGTAACTGAAGGTTGTGTTTGTTACTACATTAGTAAAATTGAAAGTACCAGGGAAGATGCAGAACCATGAAGCATGCATCAGATGAATATAGAATTTGGTTGTCTCAAACTAGCATTTGGTGTGACAGGAACAAGACACTCAACTATGAAATCTGTTTGGTCATTGTATTAAAGACTGTGAGACCAGGGAATTGGTTTATTATCTAGTCTCTACAGGTGTTTTTGACATTGTCTTTCCTCACACTGAATCTGAAAAATAAAGAGGAATCAGTGACCAAATGGCCAGTAAGTACTTTCAGGATCCACTTGGAAAAGCTCACCTGTCACATCTGACCCAGCTTCAGCCATGAAGGAAGTATCTTGTCTGGTGATGGAGGTACAGAAATCCTGTATATGCCATGAGGTAACTGGAGGAGCAGTGTGGGGGCAAAATAGCCCTCACATACTGGATGTGGCATTTGTCTATCCCTGCAGATTGTTGATGCACTCATAACCTGTGTGCTTTTGGGCCCTAGGCAGCTTCTGTACCATGACCACCAAGATGGTCATGGTACATGTAGCACCATGGATTTACATGCAGTAAATACAGATCTTCAACAGGCGAAAATTGCTGTAACACTGGATTCAGCTAGGCCTACACAAGCATTTGAAGAACTGGCCTGAATAGTTTTGATCTAAATCCAGACTCAACCACAGTTGTTCCATATACAGAATCTTTGATTACTTTGACATGCTTCCACTTTACAACTACAATGATAAAACTGTAGACAGAAGACAATTAGTTCGAGCAATTATGGGTTACATTTAATTTTACTAGCTAAAACAGTTTTTAACCCCTTTTTTTTTTTTTTTTAGCAATTTCTGTTGAACTCCTGTTGTACTGTTTTCAAATAAGGTAGGTGTCAAATGAGTATTCTTGAAGAAGGAAAGTCGCTTTCCCTTCCCCTACACACTCACGGAGAACTTTGGTCCAAATCCTCCACTCAGAGCCAACTCTGGGTCAAATCAGGTTGCTCAGGGTCATGCAACCAAGGCTTGAATATCTTAAAGGATTGAGATTCCACAGCCTCTTTGGACAACACGTGTTTTTTGACTACCACGACTGATACAAATTTTTGTACCATCTGAAATTTTCTGTGTTGCAACCCTTGTCCATTGCCTCCTGTCTTTTTGTGTTTAACCTCCTGGAACAGTCTGATTGCACCTTGTCTGTAACCTCCCATTAGGGAGCTGAAAAAAGCTGAAAGCAGCTGAAAACTACTTGAGGCAACCCAATTCTGTCTCATCTTGGGGTAACCAAGCATTTAGTATATAATAAAGGTGTCAAATATTCAGAGTTGTTTGGATATTCAACACAAATCCCATCTGAAAGCCTCTATTTCTCACTATATAATGTGGGAGTTTGGGTCTGATTCTTTAGAATTCAGTGATAAACATCCAACTGATGTCCATGGAGACAGAATCTGGCGCCATAATGCTCCTGTATACTGTACTGTTTGCTTGCTTCTCTGTGCTGTACTAGCAATACTTTAGCATTGTTATTGTCTTCTTTTTCTTTTGTTTAAAGAAGCAGTTGATAGGTTTGTTTTCATATTGCTGTAGGGAGTAAGTTGTAAAGGTCAAATATTTCTGGTAAAAAAAATTCTCAGTAGTAGGATATTAATAAAGTTACATAGAAGTTACATATTGTTAAATAGAAGATTTCTTTTGTAGTTACATGATAAGAAGAATTGAGAGTTGTACGAAAGACAGCTTTTGAAAAGAAGTAATCAATTAATTGTGTAATATTTTCTGAAGAATCAGTACAGTAGCCAGAAGGCTACATAGAGAAGGACATAGAATCATAGCCGCAGACATAACAAAAGATCCTTTTGCAAGTTTATTTAGAGTGGGAAGTCCATAAGGACTCAGTCAAATAATGCGTTGAGACACTATTACCTGGTTTGGGGTTTTTTGGGGGGCTTTTTGTTTTGGGGATTTTTTGGGGGGGTTTTTTTCTTTTGTTATTTTAAATACATACCTACATTCACATAACAAATGCAAACGTATCCATCTGGAGAACCATATGTAGCAGGTACCTAATAGCTGCTTATTACAAAGCAGATATTGCTGATTCCTGAAGGGAAAACTGAATTAAGTTGATCTCAGTCTTAGTGGATCTGCTATAAAAATTCCCAAGTTCTTTTTCATACAAGACAGACTTTGCTGATGGTGGTTTTCTCCAAAATCACATATCCCAGAGGATGCTTTCCTTCCCACTTTCTGTTTATTTTCTTAAAAATACCACTAGGAACACTAGGGACTTGTAACACCAAAATGAAATGATTCCTCCATAAATTAGTATAAGTGAAAGACCAGTGGGAGACCTTAAAAGGTGAAATGTGTTAATGGTGTCATTACCACTTGGTCACCTGTTGCCATGAGAGCTCTATTCAGTGCATTTCTCAAACCCCAAGCTGCTGTTATAGCAACTTATCACCAGGTCTTGGCAGGACTCCTTGAGAGACTATGAAATACATAATTTACAGTTTGCTCCTGGGAAGTATACTGATAAACCAAGCTAGAATAAAATGACTTCAAATGGGTGACATTCTTAGCCTTGAATTTCCTGGCTTCTGGTTGGTTTAAATCAGAAGATGTCATCTTATTTAAAATATTAATTTTGAGATAATAAATGAAGTTTTAATGTACAATTGCTAAATGCTACATCACCTGTACCTGGGTTACTTTCTTCTCCTTGTGTCCATTTCCCATTTCCCTTTTCCCTTCCTTCTCTCTTTTCTCAGGAACACAAAGCCATACAACTTAAAGGGATTTGAGGTGTCACAGCAATGCTTTTAAATTAAGCAGGGATTTCAATGGAAACAGGTGATACACAATACTTCAAGAAATCTCAGAGGAAAGCAATGGTGCAAAACGTGGAACAGAAGCTGATTGAGAGCCAACACAGTGGGTTTTGCCTCAGCATTTCTGGCTGCTTCTGGAGCACTGACTAACCTGAATTCAGAGCCCTTGGTCTGTGCCAAGACAAGCTTTCACTTCTGCTGGACTGCCTGTCCAATTTGCTGCCCCACAGTAGTTTTTTGCTGCCTATCTGCTTGTACTGACCCCACAATGTAGCTTGGCCACTGTAAACCAGATGTTTTGCTGCTGGGTTGTATGATGCGATAATTCCTGTGATTCTCAGGCAGCTTTGTGCCCTTACTGGCCAGATCCTTCTCTTCATGAGATTATTGATATTTTTGTACAACAGTCAACTCGGAGAAGATAAAATGAATTTTTGATCTCTAAATCATGGAGTTTCCTTGTATGCGTGCTAGTTGTATAGATTAACATACATGCTGTCTTCACACAGGGGATTCCGTAAATGTTGATCCATGAGCCCTGCTAAAGAAAGCCTATTGTATATTTTAACTGAGTAAGTTTAAGTTACAAGGCTGTCCACTTGGCCATTTGAAGAAAAAGAAAACAAAGATGTTTTATGTCTTATTTTTGTCTGTGTTTATGATCACAATATGACCCACCTAAATAATGCAGAAATTTTTTAAAAAAGGTATCTACAGTGTAATCATAAATAATGGCAAGTATTTTTTAATTCCATGGTGAAATGGATGGGTGTGTAGATGGGTGTGTGGACTTATCAGACTTAAAATTTAAATTTATCAAACTTATAACTGAATTATGACCTATTTGTTACTGATCTCTGACTTGTTACATTTTGTATGCATAATCATTGTTAGGCTCCATATATGCTATTACAGCTGCTCTATTTGTGAGCTATATCATTTGCCATAATTTTTCATCTGACATTCTTTAGATAAGTGGAAGCATTTTCATTTTATGGTAAAATAGGATTATTTAATTTTTCTTATTCTGGGCTCACAATTTCCCAACCTAATTTGTCTGTTTTAAGTGTTTACTGCTTTCTATCTGCTTTCTGTCTTCTATACTGCATGCATTTAGGGAGAGGAACTGTCTTCTATGTTTTCTGTCTGAAGCCAAGGTTAGATTGTCTCTGTGAGTGGCTGTATCAATCATAAAACTATAACAAGAGTCCTGTTGTCTAACAGCTACGTACAGCTTAGTTTTATACTAGGGGTAGGATGAGTCATGCTGTCTACATCTGTCTAGTTTCACCTTCTAATCTACAAGCTTTACAAGCATTACAGAGTTTTAAGCACCTAGCTGCTTAGCTTCCTAATTCTCCTTATGTAGTCAGCAGAGAAATGCAGGCTCTTCCCAGAGCACAGTCCAGAGACTGCATTGGGCTCTACCTGGAACGGGCCCAAGCAGTGCTCTGTACCTTAAGGAAAGAGTGATTACAGCATGCAAGGGGTGATTACGGGAACTGTGTTATGGGCTGCTTTATTGCTGCTGGGTAACCAAGTTACTTGATCTCTAGCTGATCTTACTTATCACACAAAATTTAAAACAGTGATTTGGAGAAAACTGCAGGCTAATAGATATTTTACTTAGAATAAAAAAGTGCATGAATGTAGGATATAAAGCTGATTTAGTCGGCATAGTTTTTTTATTTGCAATTAAATGAAATATTTCAATGGCACTGATTTCCATTTTGCTTCCTAACACTGTCAAAAATAAATACATAATGTTTTAGTGTTCAATGATTTCACTTCCTCACAGAACAAATCAGTGTAATTAGAATATTATTTGGATGGATATTTTTAGTATCTGTGTACAAATAGATTTTTCTACTGGAATACATGGCAATTACATTTAGGCAAAATCTTGCTTCTTCAGTATGATACAGACTTAATAAAAAGTACATTGTAATTAATATTGTAATCAATTTAATTCCAACATCTAATTAATATTTCAATTCATGGTGTAGGAGATAAAGGAACTATCTAATATCATACACACAGTTCAATGTTGTCTAGTACCTAGAAATCCTCAGAAAACATTTTTAAAACCACTTAGAAAATTTCTTCTTTTAAATTCCTAAGATCAATGTTAAAATATCCCTGAAATATTGTTATGAATTTGCTTTTTAATATAGAAATTATTTTTGTCTTATAAAATTCTAATTAGATTTGGCACTCTATTCATTTTGAAACAATTTGGCACTTTATTTCTTTTGAAACAACTTTTCAGAAAGGAACAATGTCACAGAAAGGAAATCACACTGTTTCAGTGCTCAGTCACCATTAGAATTTGGTCCTATAGAGCTCGAAGATAATATTTAGATTACTAAATCAAAATCGTGCTGAAATGAGAGTGATGACATGTAACAAGTTCTCCCTGGAAGTGATGTTTTATTTTTAAAGAGACAGTTAGAGGATCATGCTTGATATTTCTCCTCCACAAGAAGTTTGGAGCATGTTTGGTTGATCCCCTTAGAATTGAATATACTCTTAATTATACTCTTAGTAAAAGAAAATCTAACAGGAAAGCAAACATGCTTAGTTTTATCTAGAAACCTGGTCATCAAAAATGTACTGTGAACTGTGATTCTGAGGGCTTCTTATTTCTCATTTTCTCCTACATTCATTAGTTTTGGTCATGGTTCCAAGGCAACACTCATGAGTCACATCCTCAATAATTATGATTATACAATCATTTGCCTAAAAGCTCTGCTTCAGGCAAAACAAGCCTGGGTAAACCATAGTCCCAATGTATTATTTCTCAGGTGTATAAGATAATATTGGTTGTGAAGTATTGTGTTGTGAAGCCATATCTATGAATGCTTACTTTAAACATGCTGCTAATGAAGCTATGCAATGATTTCAATGATTTCAATAATTTTTATTATCTTCAGCCTTTAAACATTCTTATGCTGATCTGATTCATTACTTGTCTTTTCTTTTGCTTTCTTCAGTTAAGTAGCCCTACAGGAGGCAAGGGGGTTCATCTGACCATATATAAACTCCTTTCAGTCAACAAAGAAAACAGGGTATTTTAGTGCATACTTAATTTTATTGTTAAATGGCTACTTAAAATGACACCAAATAATCTCACCCTGGAAGTGCTCATTTTTGCTGTGGATTATGGAGGAGCCTTGGAAGATCAGATACAGGAACCAACATTGCAGATGTCTAATGTGGGGTTTAGTTTAAGATACCTAAATCTGTATGTCTGTAGGTATCTAAGTGAAAGCTTGATATCTAGTTGCTGTTATGGTCAGTGAAGTCTGGATAAGGATTCAGTGTGGATGCCTATTTTAGGGTGGATTGGATTAGTTCTTGAGTTTCAGTTCTCTGTACTGGTTAGTTCTCCAATGGCTATAAAAGGCATTCCAGGTACAGAGTGAACATATAAACACCTATGCATTAACACCTAATTTCAGTGTCTTAAACTACAAGCTGAGTCCAAATACTCCTGTCCTTCTTTCATTTCACTTACACATTTTAAAGGTTTTTTCTTAAATTAGTCAAGTAATCCTAAACCCAGTTCTGTTTGTTTCATCTTTTCTCCAACACTGAATATACTTTTTGCTTTGGTTGCGTATTATAATATCTCTATATCTTTAGCATCTTTGGATTTCTTTCATCCTCTCACAAGCCTGTTTATCACCAATATATAGCAATAGTCATCGTTGCCAGAAAATTGCTTGCATTACTGATAAAATTCCCTAAAACATCTCTCACGTTACCATATTGCATGGTGGGCAGGACCTTATTTTCTACTTCTCACACCTACACAAAGCTCATTTACAGGGCATGTTGATACATTTCAGATGGCAATATACTGACAACATTTTAAATTAAATTAAATGATAACACATATCACTTTTTCTTTTTTTATTTTTTTTATCTAAAAAAACCAAACAAACATGACAGGAGAAAAGACAGAAGGTAGATGAACATTTAGAAAAATCACTAGTAACTTCTACATCTACATTTTTACTGGATCTCTGATAGTTTAAACTATTTCAGCATTTCCCTTTTTTTGTTTCTTTACAGCCTTACTCCAGTAGTTTTTATATTTCTTTGCTCCTTTTAAAAAATAATCTCTTTTTAAGCTTCTGTGGTCTTCAATAACTATTTCATATCACCCTATGCCTATTCCTCTTTTTATTCAAACACTTAAATGTCACACCTTTTTTCATGCCTTACAGTCTCACTTCTCCTACTAGTCCCAATTATGTCTCAATGTAATTTTTTTATTTAACTCTAAAATACAGATTCCCATTCTGTGAACACTTGCTGGATAGCTATAAGTCTGTTGACTTCAGTAGGAGTTTATAAAGAAAGAAGTCCAGACCTTCTAAGACTTTTAAATGAAAATTGTAGGTATGCCAAGTTAAATTGTGCTGTATTTTATGTTATTTTCCATTCACTATTAACCTCGGAGCAGTTAAGTTACCATGAACTCCTTTGATACAGAAAATTATACATTTATTTTCTGCTTCTGGTGTTGACAATATGCAATAAGCTGGACGCTTCAGTTATGTGAGCAGGAGTGAAAATAAGTATCTATGAGAAGTAGTCAAGAGTAAGGCATTTGGCCATCTATCCTACTGGAAAAGTTTAGAATGCACATTTAAAAACCCCGTGTAAATTTTTCTTCTCACTGTTAATAAAAAATGGTAGTAAAAGAAAACAAATATTGGATGGCTAGTTTATTTCTTATCAGAACTCCTTAATTCTGAGATTTCAGGAATCAGTCTAATAGCAAGTGTCAGAGTAAAGAAATACTTTCTGTCCTGGTCTGTGCCACTGTACAGTTGTGTAAGAATGCCTTTGGTCTATAGCGTGTGCATTATCACTTCCGCTCCCAGACAGGAGATCCAAACTCACTTCACAAGAAAAGTCCTTTCTTTTTCTTTCATTGGCTGGGGAATAATGGTCCAAGGGATTTTATTTGTGCATTTGTTCTGGTTGCCCAGAAAACTGAATGTTCTAAAGCAGGGTAGCACCTTGGGAGTCAATGGCATTAGGACAGATTATGTCAGCTGAGGAGCTGGAGTTGAAATAAATTGAGAAACTTGATAACAACTGTGCCATTGTATATCTGTAAAAGTATTAGAATGTTTTATTCAATGTTCAGTGTTTTATTGTGACTGCATTTAGATATGATTTTTAACGCCTTAAACCTCCTTATTCAAGATCTTAGTTTTAAACCCTTCAATTAAACATCTTTGCCCAAAGTATTTCTATATTTGATATACCAAATGTGTCACCTACATTTCAGCAAATATGCACTGTGATTAAAGGGTATAATCTCTCAAGAGAGGTTTATAATAATTTTAATTACCCTGGACTTAATAAAAGGATTTAAGGGATTTAATAAAAGGGCATTAAGAGATTGCCAAAGGGTTAAATATATATATTTGTATAAGAAAAATTGTAAAGCTTCTGTGACTTTGAGGTGGGAAGGTGGGAAGAACTTAGTGGGAAAAGAGGAGGAGGTGAGCAAAAGTCAAGATGAGGATTAGTGTCAATTAAAGTTCCCTTTGAACCTCCTAACTTGCATATGCAGAACCTGACACAGCTGAAAATATTTGCAATTTCCTGGGCCACACAGACCAGAGAGGTTGCTGTACAGCTCACTGACCCATAGGAAACTGCAAGGGAGAAAAAGGAAGGTATCAACTCAGCCAATTCTTCTAGCTCAGTGCTAAGACATTTTAGCTCTAGTCCAGGGGAGAAGATTTGAGTGAATGAGGGAATTTTGAGAGACAGTACATTCATTTCTCAGGGCCCAAATATGTTGTTTGGTTTTGATCTACCTTAGATCAAAACTAAACAAACTCTCTGCCCTAATCCTTGTCCTCTGCTCTTAAATTTCAGGTTAACATAGAATTCAGTGTTTTTCTAGTCTTCCAGGGTATAATAAATATAATAAGAGATGAGAAGATGAAAGTGAACCAACAATCTCCAGACAGGAAATTCTATAGCTGTTACAAAACAAGGCAAAATCCAACATGCAAACACCTAGAACGTTGCCTCACTTCACCCTAATACTGAATTAAACCTCAAGCCTTATCCAGAGAGATAAGGTAGTGATCTAAATGTAATTACCTGAACATAAACCAGCACAAGTTCTCTTCAAGGTTTTGTTGGCTGGAAATAAAATGAGTTGCTTAGATTTTCCAGCTGGGTTTAGCATACATTTCTAATGTGTTTTCCATTTCCTAGCACTACAGTCTTTCAATGCTGAGATAAATCTTTTCTCCTGTTTGTGGGCATTCCTGTAAGCCTCAGGGACAGACATTCTGCACAAGGAAGCACAACGGAGTGCCTTGGGACTTATAAAGCCTGTTTTCCTCTGTATAGGATTCTGGATAGAACAGACTTCTTGAACAATTTCATAAAACCATGTACACAATCCACACCTAGTAACCCTTTTCTCTTTCCTCTGTCTCCAGAGACTACACATCTCATGTGCAGAGAAACCTGGTGTTGATGTCAACATTCAGAAATGAAAAGTAAAACACAAGAATGCAAGAGAAGCAAATCTGTGCACACCTTTATCAATGAAAGTACCACTAAAGCTTCAGATAAATGTGGCAATGTAACATTATTTAAAAAAAAACCCAACGCCACCATCTCTTCATCTATACTTGTGCATACGTCTGCTTTCTTACTTCCCACCTCTATTTGTGAGTGAAAGCTACAGAAATTTGGCCAGAGGCATTCAGCTCCTCCTATATTCTGTAAAATGCATGGGATGTTCTTTAACTCTACACTAAGCAAATTATAAGTTTGAGAAATATATTTTCTCTATCATGAAAGCATGAGAAGAGCTGAAAAAATATGTATGTTTAGGTCATTCTCTGTTCATTGATCAAAGCATAATTGTTTCCTCACTTCTTTGAGATGTGCTAAAAATGCAAAGCAATAGCCATTTAAAAATTATTTTTGGCAAGCAGTGACTTGAGATGGCAAGAAAAACAAAACAACAGAAAGACCTGTATATTTTAGATAACTGGTATGCTTAACTAGTTCTTGTAGCAGAAATTATATTAAATGGAATTTTTAGAATTTTGAGCAGGTCCATGCAACCACACTAGCTTTGTTCTGAATTCCATGAGGTTGTAATTCAAACACTACCAAGGAAAACATATGTATTATTCTGTTAATGAATGAAACCTAGAGGGTTTAAATGCTTCTGTGGAAAGAAATTGATTCACTGCAGACTAATTCAAGACATTATTTGTGCTCTTTGCAGAAACAAAGATGCAAACAAATAAATTCCTAGGCATCTAACCTGCAAGACAAAGCAGTTAGTTTGTTTATTTGCTTGCTTGTTTTTTATGCTGGGAGCTTCTCATAAATAGTAAAGCCAACTTTCGATTTTTCTTTTCCTTTGGCTAAGAGTTAAGAGCCTTTAAAGTGGAAATATGACATATGAATTGTAAACCTTCTGAGGAAGGAACTGTGTTTCCCTTTATTGTGGACACCAGTCAGCTCTACTTAGTTTCCATGTTTCTGAAAAGGTCCTCCAGGTCTGTCTAAACTGCAAAAACACATTAAAAATTCAGTCATATCTATACATGGACAGGTTAAAACAGTGTGGGCCTTATGCACTGTTAGCATTTCATATTGGCTGTCTCCAGTCCCCTTGTCTGTCTTGGCTGCTGACCTGAGACAGGGCTGTGGCACAGCCAGTGCCCATCTAACTGTTGGCTGGTGTGGTTCCACCCTCCCTGGCAGTCAGGAGTCAGATTGGTTTAAATTGCTGTGCAACCACTGCTTAAATTATCCTACCTGGGTTAGGTAACTCAGGCTGAGAACACACCTTTCTTTGTGGTGTGTTTCAGCATGACTTTCATGTTGGTTTTATGTTTCCCACTAAAACAGAGATTGGTGTGGAAAGTGAATGTACTCAGAGGAACACTACTAAGTTCCACCAGAAATTTAGCCTTTGGCTACAACAGGCACAGTTCTAAGTCCTGAGAAAATTCCATATACTCCCTGTGACTCATTTCTGCATACCTTGCCCAGGCAAAGCTTCCACTTAATAGGATATTTTTAAAAAGGGCCAGACTGCAGTTACACAGGATATAGCTGTCAGATTGTCAGATCAAGTAAAGTCATTTGACTTTGGAGGTGAGTCAGGGGGTACTACACAGTGTTTTCATAGCATAGGTAGTGGAAAATGTCTATTGTAACAGTATTAGGGTTTTTAAAAAATGGTGCGTAAAAATGCATGGGGCCTTATTTTTAAGGTTTTTCACCATTCTTGTCCTGCTTTGTATAAAGCATTTAAGCCCAAGCTATATGTTAAATACCTAGGCAGTACTATGAACTTAAATTTCATTTCATTACATTTAAGCACATGCATAAATGATTTGCTGGACCAAGTCCAGAATGCTTGCTGAATCAAACTGAAATACAGCTATGTCTGTTCTTCCTCCTTAAACAAACAAGCACTAAATGAAATACAATAAAATAACATTCCCAGAGAAATCCTTTGCCACAGAAAGAACTGCTGCATTGTTGTGTCAGTAATTTGCCTAATGTTTAATATCTGCACTGTTCATACAAGTGTAATGCAGCAGTTATTAGATAAACATTACAATTTTATCCTCATGTTATACTGGGCATAGTTTTGTAGAGGAAGAAAGTAAAATAGAAAGGGAGAAGGAAAAAAGTAAGAAGCAAAAGCTGGAACTGTCATTCCAAATTGCTTGAGTCACGCTAACAAATGATATCCTTAACAGTCTTAACAGCAGAAATGGAATCTTGAAAAATCTGGATTCACTTCCTTCAGTGCACGAGGTACAATCCAGGACATACTAAGCAAGACTCAGCTCACAGAGGTACAGATGTTTCATCAGGGCTAGTGAGTTAATGTCTATTTCTAGCATAAACTGAAAAATGAGAATAATGCTTGTCATTAGACACTACAAGGGAAATGTGTTGATTTTTTCAAACATGTTGAAAACATCCCATTTCCTATTCTAAGTAGAACCTAGGCAGTATATTTGGGGTTTTTTTGAACTTTGTTACTAGGAGCAGTACTTGTAAAGTATTGATAAATGAATCAATGTAAGAGAGTAGAAAGACTGTAGAAGTAGGAATAACAATTGGACAGTGACAAAAATAACATGAAGTACCTGTGAACTGACCAGTGAAACAGCAAGAACATTTTCTACTTTACTGGACTGTGAATAAGGATCTACATTGCAGTAAGCTGTTTCTTTGGGGAAGGCAGTTTTATTTTTTTTCTCCACCTAAATGGACAATGCAGTGCAGGATTTACAAAATTTTTTTATGCGTACATGACCCCACCCGAGCAGAGCAACATTTTTAGGATCTTTCACATTAGGCTCTAGTAAATCTGTGATGATCCACTGTCTGAATGAGAGTCATAAGTATTTTTCCATGGATAAGCTTCCTTGGTATTTTGGACTGCCAAAGCTCTGTATGTTCTGCTCCCTGCTGCACTGAGATGGACAGGTAAGGTAGAAGGACCAAGTGACTTGAGCAGAGCTATCGAAGAATAAGATATCATGGCTTCAAAGCAGAAGCTTTTTCTTCCCAATCTTGTGCTCAAACTTTCCCTCCTCCTATGCTGTTTTCCTACCCAATTTTCTTTCACAGAAACAAAATAGCTTTAAAAACCTTCCTCACACTATGACCCATCCTGAATTTTCTGCTCTACACTTGCGAGTTTTCCAGCAGTCTCTTCAGCTGCTCAGCAGAGGTGTGAATCCCAAATGTAATTCCATGGACTCAGCCCTGGATACAATAGTCTTCTTGTCTAGGTGCAGAGAACATGATTGGGCCTTGACAGAATGGTCTGGTTTATTCATTTTCAGAAATGCAAGATTTTTTGGTTTGTTTTGAATTTCTTAATTCTATTTCTTTCTTCTTTCTCTTGGTATTGTTCTTATTGTACTATAAATAATTAGACCTGCAGAAATTAAGAATGTAATTAGAAAAATTAAACAGGGAAAGACCAACTGAGCCTGTCCCAGTTCCCACCAAAGGCTTATTGATTTAGGCTTTAGATCTATCAGATTATCTATGAGCTAGCCAGGGAAAGAGGCCCAGGGCACTGGCAATGACAGTGGCCTGTGATTGTCCCCAGTTACATGTCCAGCATGTATCCTGGCTGGGCTTTGACTGGGACAGTGGTGTGGGACAGTGGAGGGGTAGCATGGGATGGAGACCAATCCCAGTAAGGAGGCTGGATGTGGCCACCATGTGCTGGAAGATAAGGGGATGTAGCTTGTCGTGGTTTGAATGACAGGTGTCTGCTAAGGAAGGCAGGAGCCTCCCTTGGAATGGAGAATTTAAACCGCCTCCCTCCAAATTATTATAACATTTGGAATTAAGGGGCTCTCAGGGAAAGATAGGGTAATAGGAATAACAGTTCTTTGTTATGGGAACTAAAATAAACAATAAAACAAAAACACATGCAGTAAGGCAAACAAACAAAACCCACTGACAGAGTCAGGACACACAACCTGACACCCTGTGGGTCAGGGTGCTGGTGGCAGTCCCATTCCATGGTGGCTGCAGTCCCAGTGGCAGATGTGGCTCTGTTGAAGTGATGCTCCTGTAGAAAGAGTGGAGTTCTTCTGCTGAAGGTCCAGTGGTGATAGATGGGCCTGGTCTTCCTCTGAAAATCCAGTGGAAAAGGCTGCTTGGTGTTCCAACTCCCAGATTTTTATCCAGGTAGGAATACTTGGCTCCTCCCCCTGGCTGGAGCATTTCCCAGTGGGATGATGTAATTCTATCAGTGAGACTCAATGGCCCATTAGCAGAAGATCTCTCTCTAGAGGGAGGCTGAGTTGTGGAAGAGATAAGAAAACTGCCCCAGCAGGTTTCTTGACAGTTGGCTCATTGACAGACAATTACACCACCCTCTCACGCCCCAGTTTCATCAGATGGTGATTAAAATACAGAGTTTTGGTTACATTTTGCACTGCAACCCATGACATAGCTGCATTAGTGTAAACAGCTGTGCATAACCACATGTGAAGCACCATGCCAGGCTAGTTTTGGACTTACATCTAGAGACAGCCCACTGAAATTACTGTAATAAATATTACCAATAATTTTTCATGCCCTAATGGACAAAGGGTCTTTCAATTTCAGATTTTAAGATACTTTTACAGCAACCAGACCCACCCAAATTTAGAAGTCTTCTAACAGAGCTTTTGTTTTTGTAACAAGTAACTTAATTAATTGCAGCCCATTCTCCTACATGATGCCAAGAAGAGTTTTTTCCAAGGTCAAAGGATGTTTCCTGTGGCCCAAGTATTTGGGCATTTACTAGTTCCAACTGACATACAGAGCCAGGTATGAAATCCAGCCTCCAGTTTTGCCTTTCAGGTCTGTCTCTTGTACCTGCACTGTTCTGGAACTGTGTTCCTCATTCCTTTTGGTTCTTCTATACAATGGGAATGCAGGCAGAGAAGGCTGTAACAGACTACCTGCTTACTTTCTTTTTTTTTTTTAAGATTAGGACTGGGATGCAAAATGCACATATAGGCAATGAATTACTCGCCCGATTGAAAGATTCTGTGTGGTGACATGGTATGTGTGTGGTATGTCTTATTTAGAACTTCTTTCTGCACACAGTGAACTTTGTTCAGTTCAGAGCAGTCCAAAGAGCTTCACTACATTTTATAAATCATGATCACAATAAATATTCATTGCATATATATTATGTCAAACTCAAAGGCTCTAGCTCATTGGGATCTCCATAGAACCACATATGACATATTAACAATAGAGATGACATACCTGGCATTTGGAGATATTTTTAATTGCTTCCTCCCATGCCTTAGGGTATGCTCATGTCATATTGCATACATATATACACACACACCCCTGCAGAAAAGGAGTAGCAATTCCATATGGTCCTTTATCATCAGACAAGGACATTTGTACTTTATCGACAATTCCTTTAGAGACACTGGGTAAGTCAATACAATTATACAAGGAAACAGATTTTTGCTGGGGAACCGATTCCCAAGAGGTTTTGAGGAAAGCATGAATGTTTCTTGGTTGTGTAATAAGAACCAATTGCTCCTAAAAGTTGTGAGACATTCAACAGAGATCTTGTACAAGAAGGGACATTGGTCCCAAAGGCATAATTTTGCATGGAGAAAGGGCTGTAAAAATCTGTGTTTTCTGAAGATTCTGTAGCTTATAGGGGAGAGAAGACATGACTATTCCAAAGAAGCTCTGCTTTTCCCTATAAAGTTTCTCCAAAGTCCAGACTTGCTGTCTGAATGGCAAGTGGAGTTTGTCACCAGGGTGAAATGACACAGGAAAATATTTCAGCTTGGTGGGAAAATGCTTCAGTAAATTAGTGTTGGACTTAATAGGAGAGGATAGGATTTTTTATTTGCGTATAGAGATTGCTGCTGTATTTTTTCAAGTTTATGACTGTGTCCACTCCCCTTATAAAGATGTCGTTGTTTGTGCACAGCTGTAGAGGTCTTACAAATGGGAGAAATTCTTTCAGCTGAACATGCGAGAGAGGGCTGCCTTTGCTTTCCCCACGTGAGCAACCTGCAAGAACTGCTCAGTTACTTGTCAAGAGGGTTTTGAGGTGTTGTATCCACATCTTCTTTTTTGGTAGCCTGTGGGGAGAATGGTTACATTTGAGAGCAGAATCAAGCTGTGCAGGATGGACATTTTGGTGTAAAATGAGACGACTGCCCTCAGATAGGGATGGAACCCCCTCCATCTCCCAGAGTCATGAGGTACAAACTGAAGTCTAATCTCTGACACGCAGACCCAGAGAAGTATTGGAAGCACCATCTCTGGAAGTGTTCAAAAACCGTGTGGCACTTGAGGGACGTGGTTTAGTGGTGAACACGGTGGAGCTGGGTCAATAGTTGGATTTGATGTTCTCAGAGGTCTTCTCCAACCATGATTCCATGGTTCTGTGGTGATGGAGGTCTAAAACTGTGGTAGCAGAAACTCATCAAATGCCCATTTACCTCCAGCTCCCATTTCTTTAACGCAAACCTTTACTGTCAAACCCGCCCCTCTGGACCAAAATGGAACCCGGACCCCTGGATGGCGAGAGGCGGGACGGTGCCTGGCCGGGTGCTGTGGGGCATAACACGCTTTTCTGTGCCTTTTTGTGTACTTTAGGGTGTACCCTTTCTGCGGGGGGAGGTGAGGGGGCGGGCAGGGAGCACGGCAGAGCCCCTCACTGCAGGCCGGCTGCGTTTGCAGCCCATTGTGCCGCCGTTGCCGCGGCGACGGGAGCAGCTGCCGGCGGCCTTGGCTGCGGCCCCGGGCAGCGCCCGCGGCACGGCCTTGGCTGCGGGCCGTGTTTGCCAACACCAGGCACACGGCCCCGGCCCGAGCCCGCCGGCGCAGCCAGGGACGCTCCCCGCGGGAAGCCGGCCGCACACGCGTGCCCATGGACACGCCGAGTGACTCTCCCTTCATCGCTGCCGGCACCCGGGGCTCGCCCGCCCGCACGGGGCCCGCTGCCGGCAGGGGCGGCGGGGCAGGAGCGGCCCGCTGCCCCGATAGCGTTCAGTGCGCGCTCTCTCGGGCACGCTGTTTCTCTGGCTAATTTACGGCCGGAGATTTGCTGCTGGGGCTGACCTTTCTTCCTCCGTCCGGGCTAATGAATGCTGCTGTTTAAATGCTCTGCCTCCTCAGCCCCTGTGCTTCAGGTTTTCAGAGAGTAGCAGAGTAGCCCGGGGAAGGAAGCCCTTTGTTGCCTGGCTGTGAAACCTGAACATGGGCTCTCTTGGAAGCTTGAAAGGCAGAAAATAACAGCTAGCAATAGATTTAAAGAGCGTAACTTTGCCTAAATCATGCCACAGAGATAGAAAATACGTAAAATATGGCAATCAGTATAATGCCATGGAGAAAAACGCAGGCCAGCATCCATCCAGCAAGAGCAAGGAGTGGGCAAAATGTCAGAGAAGTATCCTGATAGGCAGCATGTAGTTGCTTCAGTTAAAATACTCTAAATACAGGAATATTAGCAAAAATGCCTTGGAATCTTTACATATATACAACCACTTTAGGATTATATTCCTTATTCATATATATATAGGTATTTAAGTATGTATTCCTTCACAATTTGAATAGCTAGTTTCAGGAATATAAGACCTTCTAGTTTAAAATGGATATATTAATGTCTAAATATAATATAATAATATAGCACATCATAGAGCTAGTCCCTAGAAAGCCTACTTTTCAAAAATAGTACGTTGTAAATGGGTCAAAATTTAAAATAAGAATTATACAGTTAAAAATGTATCCTGTTGAATTTCAGTCTTCAGTAATATGTCTCATGAAAAATTCATATTCATATTATTAATCCCATTTCCCTAATCCTAAATTGATAGAGAAGTATAGTAACTTATTATAACTAACCAGTTATACCAAGAAACATTCCAGGAAAGAATCAAAAGGTTGCACTAACATTTTTTAAAAGTCTTAAGATTTCAAGTAAAAAGTTATTCAACACTTCTGAAACGTGATTAGAGTAATAATAGGAAATAGAAATTTAGAAAACTGAAATCTGGGTTAATTTCCACTCTCTGTTCCATATCTCCATTCCTCTCTCTCTTATTGCAGGCACACATGTATTGGATTAGTTGTGGACATGAATTCAAATGAATATAGGGTCACTTGTTTATCACCTTAGTCTGGTGGTACATCCAGCGCTATTCAGAGGCCAGACAGCCCATTAGACAAGATAATAAACACTATTTCAAATACAAATACTCAATTAAAATTTGCTTGACTGCAAAAAACTACAGAAATACCTCAACAGGCTCCAAGTGCAGGAAGATTTTGATGTCACTACGAAGGTTGTATTGTCCCCCTAAAAATCCAAATCCAGTGTTTATTTTGCAATGCAGTCGAATAAAGCAATGTGTGTACATTTTGCAGATGGAGTCCTAATACCTAAGAGATAAATCACATCATTTTTAGCAGAAGGTTGATTTTCTATAATTTCTCCTAAATCACACAGTAGGCATAGAATCATTGAATTATCTACGTTGGAAAGAACATTTAAGATCAATGAGACCAACCATTAACCCAGCACTATCAAGTCCACCACCAGATCATGTCCCCAGGTGCCACATCAATACCATGTTTTAAATACCTCCAGGAAGGGTGACTCAACCACTTCCCTGGACTACCTGTTCTGATGCTTGACAAGCCTTTCTTTCCTTAAAGAAATTTTCCCCAAACTTCCCCTGGAACAGTTTGAGACTGTTTCCGCTTATACTATTGCTTATTACCTGGAAGAAGGAATTGACCCTCACTCCTCGCAGGTGGTTGTAGAGTGTAATAGGGTAGTCCCTGAGTCTGCTTTTATTCAGGCTAAAGACACAACTCCCTCAGCTGCTCCTCATAAGGAGCATAATTTTGTTCCAGACCCTTCACCAGCTCCATGGCCTTTCTCTGGACTTGCTCAAGCTCCTCAATATCTTTCTTTTTGTTAAGCGCCTAAAAACTGAACATAGATTTTGAGGCTCAGCCTCACTAGTGTTGAATACAGGGGGTGATCCCTTTCCTAATACTGCTGGCCACGTTATTTCTAATACAAATAGTTAATTAATATTTACTTAACTACAACAAACTCTTATTGTAGAGAAATACCTCAGCAGGCTTCTTGTGAGCCAGTACACTGAGCAGCACAGGGCAGTGCTGGATAAGGATAGATCTAAGCATCAGAAAGCTTTTGAGGTGGATCTCTAGCATTTCTAGGGCTCCAGTGTATGTTTAGGCACTCAGAAGACAAAAACTGAAGCAAAAATAAAGCCAAAGAAAACAATCAATGCTCAAAAGAATTCATGATCTTCTAAACTTTCAATTATTTAACAGCGGGATTATTGGTGGATACAGGAGAGATGTTGTCAGTTCAGTATCTTAAGAAATCTCTGCAATACTTCTAAGAAATGGCACTGAAGAAAATAGACACTTTTAAGGAAATGAGGCCTTAGTCTGAAATTTTCTTGTTTTGCTTGCTTTTTGTTCTTTTGTTTAATAAACTTTGATCCCAGAAGAAGCTGAACAAATAGTGATGGACATATATGTTAAAGGAGCAGCCTGGAGGCTCTCCATATAATGTGCATACAGGGAATATTGTCAGGCCCCCATTGACAGAGGCTTTGTTTAATGGCATTTATAACCTAAATAACAGAGGATCTGTGTCATTTAACAACTTAAAAGGACTGGTGTTGAACTGCTAATGTACAAGCAAATGAAGAAGCTGATAAAATTTCAGTCAGGTGACAAAACTCAGAAAACATCTGTCAAATTGAAAAAAATAGAAATACATTGCTTGCCTATTTTCCCTCTTTTTTTAGTACAAAAACTCTTAATGCTCAAATTAAAAGTTTTAAGCAAAATAAAGACAAGGGAAAAGTTATCTCATTTATGTATTGTATTTTACCTTTTCTGTAATTTTGGTTTTTTTAAAAATTGAATATTGACATTACCAATGAAAATCTTTGTTTCAGTAAAAACAATTCATATTTTCCTACTCATCATCTTGTGTGAATGTCACCAGCAGGCCTGAAACCTGTGTATGTATTCATTAGCCAAATGTGAAGCCAGGCTGGCTGCTGCTAACACACAGTGCCTCTAATTCTAGCATATTGCCTATTGCTTTCTCTGTTTCTGATGCACACACTTGACATCTCAGCTAGCACAGTGCAACAGGAGCTGTGCTAGCTGCCTTTGCCAGACCCTTTCTGATTTTGCTTTGCCACCATCCTCTTATATTCCTTGTCCTCATCTTTCCCACAGCAAAGCTTCTTGAAGAGCTGGAGGGGAAAATAGGCTAAAGTTCCTTGTGCAGCAAAGAAGGGCATGGCCATGTACTGGGGTACCATGCATAGCCTTGCAACTTTTCTGTTGGCCATTTTATATAAAGATTTTCACAAAGAATTAGATAGGTCTGCAGCTCTACTTAGTATTGAATAAAACCAACTTTTATAATTCTCCTGTCTACCTTCATTTTTAAAGGAAACCTTTAACTGTAGGATGAACTTGAGAAACTGCTACCAGAAAATTCAATTTTTTCAACAGCTGAAATCTGCACTTTCATTTTATTAGCAATGATTTGTGATGAAAGAGGAAATCTGCATGTAGAACCTTTTAAAATCATCAAGAAATGGGGTTTTGAAGAAACATTAATCTCATTAGATTAAAATATGAAAACTCCCCATTTCCTCTTCTTAATTATTTCCTCTTCATCAAAACCAAACTATTGAAGAAAACAAGCATTCATTTTAGCATTACTAATAAGTGCCTCAAATTTTAATTTTCAAATTTTCTATGCTAAATGCAATTAGATTTTTAAAATAAGAAAATAAAGCAAACGCAAGCATGTAAGAACAGTTTTGATAACAAAATGAAAGATTTCATGTAACTCAAGACTGCCTTTGGGAAGGAAGGGGATTCTCTTTTGTTTGTTTTGACAGGAAAATGTCAGTCTGATTACAAGCTGGATACTGTGCAGATTCCATTTCACCCTTTTTCTGTTTAGGATCTTGTGCTGGGACTGGTCTCTCTACCAGAGATTTGGATTCCCCATGAGTTCTAGGAGCTGTATGAGTGACTTCATGCAAGTGTCAATTCTGCAGTGGGGTTTGAGGCCAAATTTGCTGTCCCCCTGCATTGCTTGTTTACATGAACTCCTTCAGGTCAGTCGTGGAACAATCCACTTACCACTCCTGGCAGGCTGGTGGACTTCTACCACTCTGAGTCCCTTTTTCCTGCCCACACTTCTTGCTGTTTCTGGGACTGTCTGTGATTTTGCACAGATGTGGTCACAGTGTTTTACATATCTCTGTGAAAGTGTTCATAAAAATTCTCCTAAGCACTTTTGACTTTCTCAGAGGGGCTATGCGAACAAGGTGCAGATTGTGGGGCATGTTTTCATAGGCATGGTGGGTTTAATCTTAGATAATCCTAGATAAAAAATGAAAAGGAGCAGTATGGGCTCTGTTTTACCAACAAGAATACAAAGTGTGAGTTGCTTGGTGGCCATCTGTTGGCATGGTTAGAGTGGATCCTGGAGGAGTAAAGAAAACAAGAATCCCTCCCTAGTCTGTTACCAGCTTTCACTTCCCTTCTGCCATTTTCCTAAGCAGGAGCCTGAGTTTCATAAGCAGTGTTCTCTGTTAGAGCTTAGAGCAACAATGCTCCCTGGTTGCTAGCACTGAAGTGGAAATTGTTCCATGGTATCTTCATGGCTACTCTTAACTGTAGAAGATGGGCCAAAATTATTCAGGAAATTTAATCAGGCTCCCTCCATTTATTATCCTGCTGTATCCTTGAGGCTGGAGCTCCCCATGATATAGGCTGTCGAATGCACAATAACATCTCAGCTAAGGCAGTCAAGGTATCACCATTCTGAATGAATTTCAGCACCCAACCAAAGTCCATATGTGGAGTTAGGAAAACTGCTTCCAAACTGGACCCATTTAACCATGATCTTTAATGTGGTAAAGAAGGAAACTTGTATAGCTTTAGATACTACCTTGCATTTGGATGTAAAAATGCTTCCACACAGTGAAGTAAAAGAAACTTAGAACTATTAAACAGAGTGGTGCTGAGAAAAAAAAGAGTAGCTTGATTTTAAAAAAAAATTAAAAAATTATTCCAAACAGAGACCAATATAATCTGTTAAACTGGATACATTGTATTCTTTGTGCTAATAGAAAGAAACTGGCATGGGGAAAAAGCTTTCATGGTAATTTGTGAAAGCAGGTGGGTTAACTATCCTTGAAGCAGAACCTTTTAAAATCTTCTCTTTAAAGCTGCTCCTTAGAGCAAACACTCCTTTGTGAAAATAAAACAAAACAAACAAACAAAAGAGGAAAAAAAAAAAAAGACCAGAGATGGGTTCATAATGTTTTCGTTTTGAATGCAGCCTAGACCTGCATAGCTACTTTTTAATAATATTAAACAATTAACACATTTTATAATTTCAATATGCATTTTGGAGCTAGAACAGTTGATCTGTGCTGCTTAGAGGAGTTCAGCCATGAAGTGAACTTTTTCAACAGTCATTAAAAAATAAATTGTTGCAGTTTTTTTGTTCTATGCATGTTGGGTATCAACATTAATGGTGTAGGAAGAATGCTGCAAGTCCCTCCAAAATTCCTTCTTTGTAGATGCTGGATAGTCATTTGGTAATTTACCCTTGGAAAGTGTAATCATGGAGTGTGGCTGCTGCAGGAGCAGAGCAGGCACAAGGTGTTACTCCTGTTTCACATTCTGTTTTGTGTCCTTGCTCTAGAAGGACTTAGCTGCAATGGGCTTTTCTCCCACACCTGCAGCAGCTCTGGGAGGCAAGCTGATGCAGCAGGGTGGCAGCCAAAGAGGCTTTAGCTCCATATATCTTCTCTGCTACCAGAGCAACAGGGCATATATACATTAATATACTCCAGTCTTGTCAGGCAGTTGTGGGACAGAGCTTGTTAGGCCTTGGTGCGCCTTTTATGGTCATATTGCACAACCACTGCTGAGATCTGGGCTTATAAAATCGAGTAGGGACATTTTTAAAGACTTGTGTAATTCCTTTCCTATCCGATCCGATCCTATATTTATGCCATGGCAATCAGTGGTGTCTGTTGCTTATTTTACTGTAATATTTTTCCTTCACAAAATAGAAAGACACACGTTCATTCCCTGCCCTCCCTCAAAATCTCTCCTTGTGAAAAAATGAAAGGAATAGAAAAGCTGTCCAAGATAGTCTCTGCAAGACTGTAAGAACCCTGGATATGACTGAGCTCACAGATTCATCTTGAGGAGACTTCAGATTTAGTCTTGACACATGGATGAAGGTGTATTTGATAACAGCAATAACAGCAATTAAAATATGTATTATAACATGAGCTAGTATTATTTTTAATTTGGAAGGTAGTCAAACTGCTTCTATGAAGCCAGTTTTTCTCCCCTTCCCTTTGCACTGCACTACTAAACCCACCAAATATGGAGTATCATGTTGATTTGGGGTAGATTTTTTTTGTTTGTGTGGGGATTTTCTTTTTTATGCTTCTAGAATCAACCTACAGAAACTTCTGGACTAATTCTCCCTTGAAGCCAAGCATTTGAAACCAATCTTACAGTATCTCGTAAGCCAAGCCTAACAGGTGAGCCAATGCTTGTAAGCCCTGGGTCTTTTAAGAGAAGCTTCTTCTTCTTCAGTGTTTGAGTCGCTGGTGAATAGCTCACTGCAGCTCTGTTTATATAGACATATGGTGAGAAGAACACTAATACAGTTGTCTGTGCACAACTGTAACAAACAATCTGCTTATTGTGTATTTTTTTAGGCAACACTTCATGCTGTCTAACAGGTGGCCTCAAGTTACAATAGGCACACTGTCGGGGCAGAACAAACCCCATTTACACAAGAGCCTTGACTGGAGATAGTGACTAAGACAGCCTGCAAAATCAACCTTAGAACATGATTGTTTAAAACACTGTAAATGCCACGAGCCTCCAATGAATATGAGCCTTGCCTTTTGCATCCTCCTGTTGTCCTCAATCTATGTCAAGACCAGTAGAGTTAATTCGTCCCAATGAATGAATGTCAAGCAACATTTAAAAATATCTCACATATTGCAAGTCTCAAGTTTGTGTATATAATGCAGTATCATGATGTGTTATGTATCACAATTATTTATGTAAAAATGGAAGTTATTTTCATATTAACTTGTATTGCAGGTTTTCAGTTTGTTAGGAACATGGTTTCACCTGTCATCTGAGTTTGTAAATGTTGTACATTACACCTATTTCAGAGCATATTGAGGCACAAGGTTTGTCCATGTTCATTGGAAAGGGGAAAAGGTAAATAATTTAGCTTTTTCTCTGAAGATATACTTGTACTATGTGCTCTTTTAATTCTCCTTTATGATCTTTTCCTCAGAAATTTCCTCCCCATTCACTGTTTTAAGTTGCTAAAATTTTCTTTGGGTGTACAGTCCTGGAACATTATAATTTCTCTAGTTCTGCAGGAATTTGATGTTTATGGCTGTGGATTGTCTTCTTTTTAAATATATTATTTTAATTTTTGTTTTTACTCTGTAGAATTCCCCTGGTAAAAAGAGAGATTGTCAGGACAGGATTTCTTTAAAGTTTCTTTAGCTCTGGTTTTGACACAATACTCAATTCAGCTGTCATTGCTTTTATAGAACTCAAGTCCCATGTGAAAATCACAAATGGAAGTGAGATGGTAAATGGACAGTCCTATCAACCCTGTAAAGCTGGCACAAATATCTGCACAGTAAAGTGGGCAGTAATTTATGTAACATGCAGAAAATATTCCCTGACTTTGCTATGCCTCAATTCACCACTGTGATATATATATATATATATATATATATATATATATATGCCAAGAAAACCTTCTAGAGTGTCCCTGCCCATGATGAGACATAGGCACAGGAATAGGAATTCCCCTCATACCAAGGCATGCCATCTCTCCTTTGACAAAATGGAGTTCCAAGTTGATTAATGCCTAACTTCTAGAGGCTGCAGTAAGATGAGACCAATGCCACCCATTTCAAATTAATGTCTGAAAGTAATAAACTTTTTTTTTGGCCAGTGGGACTAGCAAAGGCATTATTCCCCTGTACTTGCCAGTCATGACACTTCACCTGAAATGCTGGGTTGAATTTTGAGCCCCTCAGTACAAAGAAGGACATTGAGGGGCCAGAGTGTGTTCAGAGAAGGGCTGTGGTGCTGGTGGAGGGTCTGGAGCACAACTCTGATGAGGAGCAGCTGAAGGAGCTGGGAATCTTCAGCCTCGAGAAAAGGAGGCTCAGGGGAAGCCTTATTATTCTTTACAATTGCCTGAAAAGAGGCTGTAGCCTGGTGATGTTCAGGCTCTGCTCCCAGGTAACAAGGAGTAGGACAAGAAGAAACAGTCTCAGCATGTCAGGGGAGATTTAGATTGGATGTTCAGAAAAAATTTATTCATGGAAAGGGTTGTCAAGCACTGGAAAAGGCAGCTCAAGGAAGTGGTTGTCACCATCCCTGGATGACTTAAGAGATGTGTAGATACGGCACTTGGGGACATGGTTTACTGGTGGACTTGGCAGTGATAGGTTAATGGTTGGACTTGATGACGTTAAAACTTCCTTCCTCCCTAAGTGATTCTATAAGCATATTTGTGAGATGATATCTTCCCACAAAAGGTATTTTCCTTCAGTTCTGAAAGGTGTTGAGTGCTTTCTGAATTGCTTGAGTTCAGCAAGACTTGACACCGTACTGACTTTCATACCTTTTTTTTTTGAAGGAATGAAGCATCTTGATAACTTGGATCAAAAATTCAATCAAGATTTGGATGTGTTTCACCCTTCTGATGATGATCAGTTTCAAAGTTTACTTGAAAGTATTCAAAGAATGCTGAAAGTATTCTTTTTTTTTTTTTTTTTTTTTTTTGGCCCTTCAGCTTCTTCATCCCACTCCCATCCCTTTTGCACAATGTGGGAGAATTTTGATGCACACCCATGTTTTCTCATCAGACAATATCTGGATGGTATTACATAGAGGCTGAACCAAACCTCACAAAGTCAGTGGAAAAATTCCAGTGGTTTCACTGGTATTTGAATGAAGCTGCTACTATGCTAATTCGTGAGGATACCTTGCTTAATTTAAAAGAGTTACCTTAGGCATCCTGTCTAGAGCACTTCAAATAATTTGCTAGGAAAATCTGAAGTAACCTAACTACTGAACAGCATTGTACACATGCACATCTTGCAGAGTTAGGACACAGGGCAAGCTAAAGCTTCATTAATGACCAGGTTTTTATCTCTTACAGACTACAGATAATTTAGGAATAGAATTCTGCAGTCAAACCCAAGGGACAAAACTTAATTTGCCTTCTTATAAGAACTCAGTTTTTTGAGATGTTCACCATAAAGGGTGTCTGAGATGGTGGATTGAATGAAGAACAAAACCATAAGAAGGAATATTTTCACATTAAGTGTTTGTGTTCATATGCTTGGATGACTGAAAAAGTGCATTTCCTAGAATCTGGACAGACTTTCTTAACATCACTATGGTTGCAAGGAGTAAGATCTAAAGTTCATCAAGTCCAGGATCCTGTCTTTAGCAATGGCCATTATCAGATAAAGATATAAAGACACTCTCCCCCAATATTAAGTTTTTTTCCAGCCTCTATCAAGATAAGATTGTATTCCAAGTCTGAAATTAAATGGCTCCTCCAGTAGATAGGTAGATAGATAGATAGATAGATAGATAGATAGATAGATAGATAGATAGATAGATAGATAGATAGAGTGAGCTATACTGAGTTACATAAAACAGTTGTATTCAGATTCTTCTGGTTACCACTGATCTCCAATGCATAAAATATTGTTCTTTGATTTCCTTACATCATGAAAGAGAACAAAATAAATGCATGTAAAGATCAATCCTTATTCCATTCTTGTTGGTTATATCTATTCTAGTGAATTTACAGATGCCAGAGCCATTAGAGAAGCTTAGTAATTTATTCTGGTAGACATTCCCTGGCACAGCTTTGATCAAGGCCAATCAACAGTCAATGCGCAGGGAAAGTTCATGAGTCTGAACAGGCCAGGGACCTCTCCCAAAATTTGGATGCGGCTATCTTGTTCTGGACATTAAAAATGTTTAATGGCATAATCCTGACCAGACCACACCAGCTGGCCTTTGGGCTAAGGAATGAGCCTTGCCAAGGTTTAACTTATCAGTAGGGATGTTCCCAGTCATTTCCTGCGTCAGCATGTGCTGTAATCTGAGTTTGCATGATCTGAAAAAATGTTTCCTTGGCTTCAGAGTATAACTATTACAAGAATCACAACTGAGTGAGTTTTTTTATTATTATTAACTGAATGAGTTTTGAGTTTTTTTATTTCTCCGGGTGCCATTCTAACTTTTTTTTTTCCCCTTCCCAGGAACAGTAAAAATACGATCATGGCAAAAAGAAGAGGAGTTTATTTAGTACCGTTTATATAAATTTTCATATTTTCAGTTTACAAAAAAGGGTACTTTCCTTTGTAATGGTCTATTTAATGTAAACAGTATCTTTTATGCAGAGTTATTTTTTCACTGATTTAAACCTCACTCCAACATTTAAAAGCTACTTTCTCTAATACCAGCAACTTCCACTAATTAAATGAGAAAAAATGAATGTGCTTTTCAGTAGGCCTTGTGCATTCCAGTATATGGGCCAGTATAGGTGACTCTATGTCCACTGGTGACTCTTCCAGCCTTTGCCTTTGCACAGGTGCCTCTACAAGCTGATACACCAAGGAGCTGAGAGAGGTGAGCAGGGAGAAAGAGGCTTTGAATGGCTCTGTGTGGGACATCAAACATTATGCATGCTTACAAATCGTAATTTTAATGCATGCCGTGTGGTTTTGGTACCTTGTAAAATGATACCTTTCCTTCTGTAATTGCAAGTTACAAAACCCATGGGTTCATCAGCCAATCGAAGAATAGGAGAATGCAGTCATGCAGCAGAACTGGAGGCATCCTGTGAAAGATACCAAAGTGATGTCAACCAACATACCGAACAATTTCCCAAGAGAACAAGCAAGATTTCAGCTTCTGTATCGTCAGATAAACAGAAATTGAAAGTCAGCGTGACATTTTAGCACTCACTGAATGCCTTTGTGATTGCTCTGAATTTACACCTTACTTGAACTTACAGTTTAAATGCTTGGTAAGCTCAAGTAAATGCTGAGGTGCCCTGTTATCCACTGGAGAGAAGCAGATGCCTTTCGAGCCTTCCAGAGGAGAATGTCTGCCTGCTTTTTTATTAACTTCTAGAGCATCCCACTCAGATAACAATGGTGAGTGCTGGTCCTTAGTGAATACAGTTCTGTGCTCTGTAAAATCACTTCAGCCTCTTACCACTGAAAAGAAAATAAATGGAAACAGAAATAAAACTCTTCTTCCTTTCAGTCATGCTGTAATTTTTGACAGCTGCATAAGGCAGCTGTTATTGAGAGGAAGAATTTATACTAAACTCCAAAAGTTCAGATGGTGTAAGCTCAATGTCTTTGCTGTGTGTTTGAGGAAGAATGATGCACCTGAGGCACTTCTGAGTGAGGACATCTGCTTTACAGTATGTTACATTCATAATAGCTCAGTCTAGCAGGGGTCATAAGCTCCTCAGTTTCTGCTAGAGCCCTAGGGCTGTCATTTTTAAAGTTCTTCAACTAAATTTCTTTTAAATGTGACACCAAAAGGCCTTTTATAAAAATCTGTTCGTGTCTGTATGTGTATGTATATATATCTATCTACATGTATGTACACTTACTTAATCATCTATTTACTAGTTCTAAGATAGAACCAAAATAACTTCTATTTCAAAAGAGTAATTATAAGTCATTCTATGAATTAAGGAAATTCATAGAATTAAGGAAAGTCAGTGTCAGCAGTTACTGTCCTGTCTGCCCTGGAGGGAATTCTCTGTCTTTAAGAATGGACTGAGCTGCAATAAAGCCAGCACTTTCTGCAGGATAGATAGTTTCCTTTTATAGGTTTACACTAGCACCTCATGTCCTTAAAATAAATTTTGCATTTTAAATTACATGCTTTAATTTGGCTTCTGGAAAATGTTTTATTGCCTGTACGTGGGAAATCACAGTAATTTTTCAAGTTCTGTACAATATATCACTCTGTAACAGGAAGGCTGAATCTCAGTATCTCTCTTCTTTTAGTGTAATTGAAAAATACCTACTTTTTTTTTCTTTTCGTTTCTCAGCCTTTCCTATAATTAATGTAGTTGGAATATTGCCCCAGTGTTTTCAAGACTATGTCACCTTGCATAGTCAGACATAAATTTTGAAAGACAAATTAGCAGGTTCAACCTTTGTGTAGGGATGGACGTAGCAGAAGGATGGGTGCTGTGGCTTTGCGGCGGCTCCATCCCTGCATTTGCTAGACTACCTGTGTCTTCAGAAACCTACAACAGCATTAACCACATTAGTCACAAGTAATATACCTGTGGAACAAGGTTAAGTGTGTTCTTGGGTGGGGGTTTGAAGGCATCTGCACAGCCATTGTGTGTACCATACAGGAGTGTGCTCTGTACTGGCTAATCCTGCTAGCTACTGCACTTCCCTGTCCTTTCCAAGGGTCAGCCCAGTTCAGACTTACTGTGTCTACCTCAAGTGGCTTTTTGCAAGGGCAGACTCCACCTGTATTCTATCAATTTTTCCTACTCTTTTTGGGAGAGAATGCCATTATTATTTCCCTGTTTTGAGTGTAATACCCTCAATCTATGTTTCACTCTGCCTCTGTTTTCCTTCAAGTATTTTTCTCTCTCTGCATATTCGGATACATTTTTGGAGTATAGTGATTTTTTTTTTTAGTTGGTTTGGTTTTTGTGGTGTGGGATTTTTTTGAATGTCTATGTGTTTTCTATGATTGTTTTTACTATTTTTAATCACTTAATATTTTGATACTTTTCTTTTTATTTTTCTTCTTCATTTCTCTTCCCCTTATTTTTTCTCTCCATCCTGCTTCCTACTTTATGTGCCTTGCTGCCTTTCCATATATTTTTCCTATATCTTTGCTCTAAAAAGGCCACCTAAGGTTGCCCTGCTGTGGTACGGCCTCCCTGGCTTACCTTGGAGTGAAACAATATTTTCCCTGTTCTCTGAGGTCTGTGGTTCAAACATTCTCTCTTTTGCCTGCCTAATGGGGTGAGAACCAACTCTATCCATAGCAGACTATTTGTCCCTTGAGTATTATGCTTCTGTGAGATCTTCTGAGAAGTCTAACACTGGATGTTGTCTAAGAGAATGATAGCATTTACTAAAAATGGTCCAAAAGGCAGAAATCATGAACCATGGAAACATGCTATAAAAATGAAACACACAGAAAAAGGCTCTTTTAAGATGCTGTTTGTAGTCCTGGAAATGTGGTTACTGAAAAAGATGATATAAGTCATAGAAACACCCATTCTTAGAAATTACAGCGCGCTTTCTACCTCAGGAGCTGGCAGAGCTAAAAAGTGACCAAAAACAACTTACCAGATCCCTGTCCTTCAACTATTTCTTTCCATAGGAATCATTCTCCCTCCTGTTTTGCTGGGCCCACCATTCCTAGCTCATACTCTTCAATAATGTATATCCTCTTTTAGCATCTAGAAGTTTTATATCCATTTCATTGATTTCTTGATTACTTTAATATCTGATTTCAGGCAGAAACCATTCCTGCCTTTAAGTAGGAGGGGCAGCCCTGGCTGTGTGCACAGACTGGGCAATGAGAGGCTGGAGATCTGTGCCACAAAAAGGGATCTGGGGGTACTGGTTGATACAAAGTTGAACATGAGCCAGCAGTGCCCTGGCAGCCAGGAGGGCCAACCCTGTCCTGGGGCCATCAGGGACAGCATCACCAGCCAGGCAAGGGAGGGGATTGTCCTGATCTGCTCTGACCTGGGGCAGCCTCACCTCCAGTGCTGGGACAGTTCTGGGTGCCACAACACAAGACATTAAACTGTTAGAGAAAGTCCAAGGGAGGGCCATGATGATGGTGAAGGGCTCTGAGTGGAAGCCGTGTGAGCAGTGACTGAGGTCACTTGTTCTGTTCAGCCTGGAGGGGACTGAGGGCAGACCTCACTGCAGTTACAGCTTCATGTGAGGGGAACAGGGGGGGCAGGCTCTGATCTCTGCTGTGTGGTGACAGTGACAGGACCTGAGGGAATGGCCTGAAGCTGATTCAGGGGAAGTTTAAGCCAGATATCAGGAAAACATTGTTCACCCAGAGGATGGTTGGGCACTGGAACAGGCTCCCCAGGGAAGTAGTCGCAGAGTTCAAGAATTGTTTGGACAATGCCCTCAGTTACATGGTGTGACTCTTGGGGTGTCCTGTGCAGGGCTAGAAGCTGGACTTTATGATCCTGATGGTTACTTCCAATTTCCCATATCCTATGACTCTTAAGTAGGTGTTATTAGCCAACATTTCTTTTTTGCACCCAGAGCTGCATTGAGTGGTTGATTTAGTGGCTCTACACATCCCATCACCAGCTGCATTTTGATGGCTTTATGTGTTATCTGATTGTTTGACACCTTGTGATCCCTTACAATCACAGGTGCTTTATAAATAACACAGTAGTCATGTTAAACCTCTACAGAAGCACACAGGAACAAAACATAGGAAGTATTCCAGAAACAGAAATTTATCAGCAAGGCATCCATTTTACCCATCCCATGTGGGAAAGGTAAAATTGTAACCTGTGTGTAAGAGGCTGAATTAATACATAGTTTTGTTTTTTTGTTTTCAATTTCAAGGCAAGGCAAGTTATTGCTGAACAGTCTCCTCTTCCCCCCCCCCCCCCCTTTTTTTTTTTAAAACATGGACTATATTTTTCCCTCCCTTTCTTTCTTTTTTTTTTTTTTTTTTGTTAAATACCTTGATAGACTACTGGTAATCTACCACTAATCCTTTCTCCTCAGTACACGCATAAAGAAATAAAAGATGCCAGTTTGTGGCTTAGCTGCATTCAGGAAAACTTCCGTATTGCTGCCAAGAACTGCCATCTGCCACCTACAAGCGCAGGTGCCAGGGAGTCTCCTCTGCACACAAAGCATAATAATATAACACAAAGGACCAATGTGCACTAATAATTGCTAAACACACAGAAAGAGGGGCCAGAACATTTTTATGAAAGTTTACTTAGTCTGTGGAGATTTGCATACAGATGGCTAGGTCAGGGTGCTGTGTATGCCGCCTGGGCCACTGTGGGGTAGGGCTGCCTTCAAGCAGCCTTTATAAGCACACACGGCTTTTACTATAGCATAGTGTTGTGGAGAGACCTCATTCTGCACACACTGAATAGTCATTCAAGTAGCTTGCTTTGAAATGAGAAAAGACCTTGGATGGGGGGAAAAAAAGCAAATTCTTTTCTTTGTGAGACAGAGGAGGAGTGTTGGGAAAGAGGCCAGAGGACTTAAAGAATGTGGGTTAGCAACCAGGAATTAGAGGAAAGTTTCTGTGGAGACACACAATTAGATATGTGGCATTCACCCCTCTCCTTCTAGTGGGCAACAAGAGCAAGCACATTTCAAAGGGTTCATCATCTGCATGAAACAAGGATAGGGGGAAGAAAAAGCACCCTAATTTTTAAAGCATAAAGCAAAGTGTAACTGTCTTAAAATAAAACAAACCCAAAGGTTAAGCAGCAAGAAATTTCCCTTCGACTAAGAGCATGAAGACACAAACCCTGAATTTAGTTCATTTCTTTTGTATATGTATGAATCTGAAGCTGCACATATGTGTTCATACATACACATGGAGGTGCCTTCTGATGTATTTAGGTGTATTCTGATGTATTTATTTAAAATTTTAAATGATTGCTATAAGAATTAGCTTGTCACAAATTTATGGAACACTATTTTTTCTTTCTCTAAAATATCCAGGACTTACTGACCACAAAATCCAGAAAGATGTTATTTTATGTAGAGTACTTATGACAGGTGTCAACATTTAGTTACCAGTAGGTGCCTTTACAAACATTGTATGTGGATAGAGAGTGATTTTCAAAGGTGATCACCTTTTATGGATATTCAAGTGTAACTAATTATCAATTTTGCCTTTGAAACAGTCACTACCCTAGGTGTGTGGTTCAGCTTCTTCCTTGCTTTTTGCAGCCTGTGCATTTCATTACACCTGTGAATCAGTTCCTGATTCTGAAGGAAAAGAGAATTAGTTGTCTGGACTGTCCACCCATCTCAGTGGGGAAAAAAAAAAAAAAATCTATTAATTTTCTTCCTGTTTCTTACCAGACATTCTTGAAAAAAAACCCTCCACAAATTATTGCACATGCTGTATTTCTTCATATACTTATTTTTTATAGCTTCAAAAGATACTGCAATTAGATTAGTGTGTCTGAAAATGAAAATAACATAAATTTTCAGAACTCTGTATAGATTCATGGCATAGAATTTAAGTACTTTACAATCAATGTATTCAAAAACCTTGCAAAAGCTCCATGAGGTAAAAATGTAAAAACATGCTTTTGAGGAAAAGAGCAACAGATAGGCTTGCCCAAGGTCACAGAGGAAGTCTAAGAGAGGTAAGAATTGAATCCTAGTCCCCTGAGTACCAAGGCAATTCTGTATCCATTATCATTCATCCTACTTTGAGAGTGCTAATTGATTTTGACTGCTTAGCATGAGCTCTTTAAAGGGGCCTGATTTTCAGGGCTGTTTGTCTCCTGCAGAATGTGGGGCTGAGGTCTGGGGCACGATGAAAAGGGCAGCAGCAGAGAGGCTTTTCCAGAGTTTGGATTACTGCAGGGGTGGGTGCTTCCTCCCTGCCTCCGCTTGTGCTCATCTTGTGTCTGCGGAGTGTTTCCTTCAGCCTTTGCTCTGCACCAGCTTCTCGGGGCAGAGCTGAGCTTGGGCTGCCCATTGCCTCTGCTGTACTGTCAGTAGCCTGAGATTTGCAGTTCTTCCCTTAGAACTGGTTCTGCCACAAGCTTTGCTTCCTGTAGGCTGGCAGAAGTTTGCAGCAGTGGAAATTGTAATCATACATACTGCAGGGAGAGATATTTTTCTGTCCCAAACACTTAATCTCAGATTTTGTATGTTATGCCAAGGATTCTCAGAGTCTATGCTTGGTTACTGTGTTAGCATGTCCATCCTTTGACATGAATAAATCATCTGTTATTTACATAAAACTGCAGCCTTAAAAGGCAAAATAAACCTCAAATATTTGCATGCATTAAACCCACCAATACTACAATTTTCTTATTTGCCATTTGTAAGAGATTTTCATTTGGCCTGCACTCATGACATTGTGCTTTTTTAAGGCATTGTGGCTGCACAGCAAGTCATATTGTCCTTGCCCAACGCAAACCTCCACCTCTCCCCTCAGCACAGGAATTTCCCTTTCATGACACTTCATGTCCAATTAGGGTGTAGAGGTAGACACAGCAGACAGGGAGCAACCAAGTGGGAGGTCTCCAATAACTCAGCAGCAGTCTGCAGCTGCTCACCAGGTATGTTCTAGCAGCTGATTTAGGATCTAACACAGTGGATGCCAAGCTGGAGCATTAGTTACACATTTAACTTGATCTTTTCTTTGAACATGTTTTTCTTTTTGTCTAGGGCTACCATATAAATCCTGGCTAGAACAAGGACGGGTAGAAGAGCAGAGATCTTTTTGGGAGTCATATACTTAAGTGTCAGCATGACTATGGTGGAGCACAATAGTATCTCTTTTCTTAAATGTAGGATTTATAATGCATTTCATAAGCCTTCTGGGCAAATTAGAAAAAAAAAAAATAAGTTAGCAATGGATAGAATCCAGGTTCCTAAATACCAAACACTGCAAAATTTCCATATAAATTATCCCTTCAGGAGCTGAGTTTTGCTTTGAATGCCTTCTTGGTCTATGAGGTCTGAAATTATGCCAGTCTGAGGGAGTTCCAGATATTTTCCATAAAGGTTGCTTTCCAAAATCTTTGAAAGCAATCACAGAATGTCCAAGAATGTCCTAACCACTGTCCTTCTGAGAAGGATTGTCCAGGAGGAGTGTCTTCCTGGTTGCTCCTCCATAGTGGTAGGTCTGAGTTGGTTTGGTTCCCTGCAATTACTTTAGCAAGTGTTAGAGAGCTAATGTGGAAATTATTTTAAAGCAAATGTTTATTGTAAGTAATTAAAAACCATAAAAGTTTTAAGGCTCAGCTCCCCAAGTTTTATGTCATTGGTAAAATCCAGAATCATTAGCTAAACTTTGAGACTTAGAGCTCAGGAATTAAATTACTGAAATTGAAATGAAATGAAATTAAAGCTCCTCTTCAATCCTTTAAGTGAAAACTTGACCTCACTCAAATCAATAAGGTAGCTACTGACAGCTACAGAATTAGAATTTCTACTTCTGTGCTCATTTCTCTTTCTCTAAAGCTGAAATAACATAACTTTCTCACTTCAGGACAGATGCATTCAGATTTATGAGATACTTCTGCACATCTCTGTGCTTGCTTTCCTATCTTTGGAAAAATGCCTGCTTTCTTTTTTGGTTTAATGCAGAAAGGCTACACTGATTCTTAGTGTGTGTATACATTTCTCAGTACGGAACATGTTTTGATGTTATCTGTTGATGCTGAATTTGTTAAAATCCTACCAATTGTAAAACCAAATTTTCTTTGAGATGACTTGTGCTGAGTTCATAAGATATTCTAGAATTCATGGATAGATATTTGAAGTATGGTTGCCTGCTTCTTAAAATGAAGCTAGTATGAATGTTTAACAATGACAGAAGGAAGCTCTATTTCTTTCACTTTTGTTACAATCTAAGGAAACTGTGTTACAGATAAATAATTTTCTTGAACAAATTATGGATCATATCTAAAAGGCATTTAATATCTGAGTCCAGATTTATTACATTTTTGCTTCTCTATTCTGTAACTTGCCTACAACCATTTTAATCTATAACCATTCTCTCAAAGAGAAATTACTTGAGAAATGTCAATTTGAAATAGATTCTTATAATAGTTGGCCCCTCCAACTGTAAAGGTATTTATTTGGGAGACATTTCTAATTAGGAATCTTTAAAAAGTAGCCCACACATGACCAAAAAATAGTCACTACTTGTGTGAGAACATGTGTAGGTCTGAAACAATGGATTGAGAGAGCAGATCAGTCTTTTGAACTGAGTGTCCAGTCTGCCTCCAAGTAACAAACACTTCTAGGTGGAAGGCAGTTTCAAGGATAATTTGAATGCATTATTACTCTCTGATAAATCATGCCCCTTTTCTGTTATGAAAAATTTATGCTCTGCTACTTAAAGTTATCAATAACTTGGAAACTTGGTGGAAAACACCTTTCTCTCTTGCAGTAGGTGAGCATTGATGCTGCTTCCTACAAAGTGTGCACAAAATGTGTACTGTAACATCTGGGAGATATGAAAATACAGTCCTTGTCTGACTTTGGCAGATGTTCTTTTCAAGTGTCTTAAAAATATAAAACTGTGTTTATCAATCAAGCAATAAAATCCTGTTAAATTTGTTTAGATTTTTGATATTTCCATGTCAAAGGGATTTTTAATTCGATTTTTAATTAGAAAGACAAGGATCCAGAATCAACTCCCTTGAACCTAGATGTTTAACAGACAGACAGGTTTCTCTGAAGGAGAATGGGTCATTTGGAGATGTAAAGTGGTTGAGGTTCTACATCATTCACAGAGATATTAAGAAATTCTGTGAGAATTCAGGATAACAAGTTATCAAAAACCAAGAAATCAGTGGAGGAAGGACTGCAGAGCTTTCAGTCTTTTCCTAGGTGGTATATGGGTTTTTACATCTAAATCTGCTTCCTCTTTTCCTATCCAATTGTCCTAATTTGAAACAACTTCAAAGTAACAAAGGAGGCAGTGCAATACTCAGAGGTATCTGACTATTGTTTAAAATGCCTTCATTGTCCTGATGGTCCTTTGCTTTGGGAGTGAGAAGTAGAACTGAAATTTATACTGGGGCAAATCCTTCATGTAATTAAAACAACTGTGAAGAGGCAGAGTAACATAGAAGGTTCTGGTGGCCAGAGGCATGTTATTTATTGCCACACTTTTAAATCCATTTACCTAAATACAAACTGAGGTACTAAGTCTAGTAAGTGAAGGTATTAAATCTACCTTCCCATTACCTCACAAGAGGAGTAGACCACAATGTGGGTCTGCCTCTAGTACTCTGGAAGCAAAAAAGGACCACAGAAGTATGAGCTACTGATACAGAACACTGCATTCATTTGTATAAATGCATCTTCTTAGTCCTTCTCATTCCTATTGTTATGGCACCATATTTGCAATCAAAACAAAATCAAAATACAGAGTGGAAATAGTAAAGAAAACCTAGTTTATTGTTAAAATAAGCTATGTAAGTTCTTTTTAAGGCTGAGACAAAACTCTCTGAAACCTTTAAGCAGCTTTTCCATTGACTGCAGTGGGCACTTGATCAGCCATTTATATTATAAGAGGAATTAGTACCATCCTTAAGAAAATAATGTTTTCCTGTAGTGGATGCATCTTCTTTTCTCAAATTACAAAGAGCTTGTCATGAATTATTTTTCTGCTTCATATAGACAAGGTCTACCTGCAAAGGTAACTAAAAGAATAACCATGGAGATGCCAATTTTACGGTAATTAAAAAAAGAAAAAAAGCAACTTTGCTAATCAGCAAACTCTTTGATCTGGTTAACCCTAAAGGTCAAACTACCCTGACCCCATCAATGTTCTTGCTCTAATGTTGCCCCGCTTGGATCATTTCTCCCATTGTTTTATTCATCCCATATTAACTTCAAAACGAAGCTGCACTGTTCCTGTGTACCTAGCAAATCTTCCTGATCTTGCATTGAGGTGAAGGCCCATTGTTTCACACCAAATCAGTTACCATTGTGCCCATTCAGCAAAATCGTTCATTTCCCCAGCCTAATGACTATATCCTATTCGAGGCTGTAAGCATTTTGTCATTCTGACCCCAAAGGCTATTTAAACCCTTTGATCTTACCTGTTATTGCCCCACTCTCAGCTGCTGAGCTGACAAAATGGGCACTGTTTTAGCTATGAGCATAAGTGACTGTATTGCCATTTGCAAGACCTGTGTGTGAATGGAAGAGTATGAATGTGTTGAAGGAATTGTCTCAAATCCTTAATTTTACAGTAATGTATGCAACTTGTGGGGAGCTGGGTTTTTCAAACCTGCTGTCTGTTAGCCCCTGCCGAGAAGCTCTTTTTTTCCCCTTGATGTCAATGAGAGTTTTAGCTTTCGTTTCAGTGGGAGCAGAACTGAACCAAATCCTTCAGCACTTTCAGAAATTACAACCTCATTGTCTCATGAGGGTTCATGCTTTTTAAGCAGTGTTTTCCAGGGGGGAGAAGGATGAGATGGGCCAGAGACAGCATCCCCAGCAGCCTCCAGAAACTAGAGAATTTGAGGTACAAGTGGGCAGCTCTGGACCTCTCCTCTCTTCCATTTGTAGCTTCCATAGGTTAACTGGAAGAAGAATTATTGCTTATAGCAGATTTTTCTGGTGGTAGTGGATTAAAACAAGAGAACCTGTTGCTTGTAGCTCTAGGATGTAAAAAGTATAAAAAGAGTGATAAAGGACAGCAGAAATCTAATAGGAGGTCCTCTCCTCAAGCCAAACACCTTTTCTCCTTCTAGTTGACTTCTGTTTGGAAATATTCTTCCTTTGTGAAAACATACCTTTAAAAAGTGACATTATAGGAACTAAGCAGTGCATTTCAGAATTGTTGAACACTTTTGGATTTTAGCACAGCAGAAATTGAGCCCAAGAAAAAGTAATTTTATGCCAATAAAGTGACAGATATCTGCTTCTAACCCCAGTCCTATTTTTTTTTTAATTGGACAGGATGATGTTAAAAAAATTAAATCCATATTTTGGTCAGGAGAAGATTCAATTGCTAAATTTTGGGTGAGGGAGGAACTGGAACATCTTGTCCAGATATCGAAAGTGCATGATGCAAAAAGTAATCAAGTGACATAAAGGACCAGAAATTACAATTCCTGTGAAGCTCATTGGTAGCTCATTAAAATTCATAAATTAATACTTGCTCAATTTAAAATTAAATCTATATTTCCAGATAATAACTAATGCCACTGGAGAAAGGACAGGCTGAAATTATGAACTGCCTTTTGCATATTATAACACAAGTGTTCAGGGTTTGTGGTTTTTTTTCTGAAGAAATCTTCAGAAATTAGTAATGTAAGAGCTATCCATCTGTTATGTGATTTTGCAAGGTACTTTTTTTCCTGATTTGTGATTAAAAGTTATATTCACATACACTAACTTCCACAGGAAAAGGGTTTGCTCAGTTGTTACACTTTTAAGAGGAAAAGTTTTTTAACAGATACACATTATCATAATAAGAAAAAGCCAATGTGACCTGTTTATGCTAGACAGTTAAATAATTCATGGCTTTAATTAGTCCCAGAAAATATTACCAAAACTGTCAGTATAACCTACATTGCTACTGTGCCTAAGATGTCAAAAACTGGTAAACAAACCTATGTTTTATACTAAAAATTTCTTTAATCATAGCTGCTTTTATAAGTTGTCATTAATTTATACTGGGAGATACAGAGGGGACCAGAGGATTTATGACCTGAGAGTGCTCAGTGTTCTGTTCAAAATACATTTTGAAAAGAGATCAGTTTTTAAATTTTTGATATTTGTTGGCCAATAGCCCTGTACAATCATTTAAAAATAAAGCTTGAATTAATAATAGTGAGTTCAGGTCTTAACCCTTAGCTGTGTCTGCTAATAGTAAATGAGATGGGCTTAAATAAAATCTGCTACATGTTCTGCTTTATAAGTTAAGTACCTCAGCAAGGAATACCAGCCTGAAATACAGGGAAAGTGTATAATGCATGAAACCCTAAGAACATGGACGAATAAATTTTTTACTCATTTCAGTAAGAAAATAGTATAGTGGCTGTTCACTAAAATTATAATTTCACTATGACCTTTGCTTCCATTTGGAAGCATCACCTTGGCATTAATTTCTGAGACCTTCTCAATGGCATTTGTCTACTGTTAGATATAGCAAGGGCCCAAAGCTTGTTATTTGAAAGTTCATTTGGTACTATTTGCTTATTTCACTAATAAATTATTATTGTAAATTCACATTTGCATCGTGGTATGCCTGCATCCTCAGATGCAAGTACAGGACCTACATCTGCTATATAAACTGGAAAACTGTAGATAAAGAGAACTTCTTTCCCCTGACTGTGCTTTGGTTTTGTCATTAATAACTTAGTAGTGTTTTTTTAAACACAATAATAAATTCACATACCAAGGATTGAGAGACTCTAAAGTGCCATTTGAATTTCAAATGATGCATCTACCAAATCATAGAATCATAGAATGGTTTGCATTGAAAGGTACCCTAAAGTTCATCTGGTTGCACCTCCCTGCCATGGCCTGTTGTCCTCATTGATAACTCATAAAAGAGTCTGTGAAAGCTTGTGAGGTTTTGAAGCATTTTGTCCACACTGTGAAGGCCCAACCCCTGGCTGACAGGATGGTAGGAACTTTGGATTTTGAAGGTACAGCCCTGGAATGAGCACCCCTGACATTGACAGCCACTTATTGTCTCAAAGAAAAAAATGAATGCATTTCTTTTGATGGGCATAGAATGTAAGTTAGAAAGGGTATAAAAAAGTACTATACAGGTATATGCTCAGTATTAGTTATAACTGGGAAAAGCTATGAGCTTGCATCACTCTCATCTGTGATCCTGCTAAAAGAGCATAGAAAAATATGACTCATTGGATTATTTAAATTTAAACAGGAAAAAAAATCATATTGTATTAAAGAAGATCGGTATAGTTTCCTCTAAAATGAAAATGTCTTTGTGATTTGATGAAATTTTAAAACAAAAGTTTTAGTTGCTAAAGCTGTCTTGCATAAGATAAATGCTCAGAACCTAAGAAATTTTAAAGGCATCTTCCATAATAATAGCCCCTTACCAACTCTTTTTTTATGATCTGCATTATGAATATACTTAAATTTATGCAAAAAGATAAACCATACACCATGGTTCTAAAGTTTAATGCAGTTTCCCAGACAAAGTGATTCTGCAAGACATTGCGGAGGGAAACTAAAATATTCTGGACTCATATATCACAAATTCTGCAGGAAAGAGCAGGAGTTCTCTAGGGACTTATAGGAAGCAGTATGTCACTCCCACCTTTCCCAATAGAAAAAAATGGGGCATTGACTGAAATAATGCTGAAGAGTTTAGGATAGAGTTTAGCTTGATTTGGTGTCTGGAAATATCTGATAAAACATATTCTGTATACATGTGCATATTCTGTATACAGTGTTGTTGAAAATGGTGGATTTGTGTCAAGGGGCTAGGCACCCTAGAAATGTGTAGGCATAATGTCTAAGTGCTGTGAAAGAACAAGCAAACAGATGATTGATAACAGAAATCTGACATAGCTATTATGTCCCCAGCAAAACCTGCATGGCAGAGCTTTGTGGAAGACAAGGTAGTGACAGAGATAGAAAGTGTATAGCTAAACAATAATTTTTTAGTTAGAAGTTTAGTTTAGAAGGAGGAAGCAGGGGAAAATGCCAGCAGTCTGAAGCAGAAGACCTTTGAGCACATGTCTAGATTTATATTAAATAATAAAATAGTTCATGAACTGTTCTGGTCCTGAGGCTAATCTGGGCGTAGTTCTTACCCATGCAGCTAAACACTCATGCCTGCCCAATGTATATTGACTGTGTCAAAGTTCTCTATTGGGAATGGTACCTGGGCCATGCTAACTCCTGAAATAGCCTTGGTGTTGTCTGGGACAGCTTTTAGTTGCCACAGCCTGAACTGTAGCATGAGCAATGTGAGGGTGACTGACCACAGAAGTGGTGGAGTGTCCTTCCCTGGAGAATGTGAACACTGAATACAGACCTGATGAACGTGGTCAGGGGACTCTGCTTCAGCAGGGAGGCTGGGCTAGATGGCCTTCCATTGTCTCTTCCAATCTTAACCATTCAATGATTTTCTAGTTATTGCTGCAATATGGTCTTCTGCAGATCTGTACCCTGGACTGGCTAAATTTGCTAGTGTAAACACAGCTGGTGAGTGCAGTCAATGGCCTACAGAAAATTTTAGTAGTCCTCAAACAGGTGCTGGCCTCAAAATAGTCTTTGAAGTTTGGTGAGTGGTTAGTTAATTTGATTCCCTGATGCTCAAGGAAAGAGGGTTTTGCACATCAGTGCTGTGAAATAGGACTGCATTAAAGAAATACTTCGCAGTCTCCCCAATTTCCTTTGTTGGTGAAACACCCAACAGAAGTCAGATTTTCATTAGGTATGGTAGGATGAGGGTATAATAATGATCTGCATGTATGGCTGGACAGGAGCCACGTGGAAGTGTTGTGTTCTGTGATCAGGCATGTCTGTACACCATGCCAAACTGGAGCACATTCATAACTTTTGTAATGAAATTTTCCATATAATTGTTGTTTACTAGCTTGTTGACAGCATTATTTTCCAGATTTCTGTTGCCACTGAATATTTTATATTTTTGATTCATTTCCCTGAGAAGTGCTAACATGCTGCTCGTGTTTTTTTAATCTCCATAGGTTTTGTTCATCATCCCTCTGTACTAACATGTACCTCCTAGTGTGAAATGGATCATAACTTTATCAACATGCTGTTTTCATTTTGTTTGAGAGAATTAATGATGATTTTTAAGATGAGTACTTGCCAGGTATCATTAAAAATCTTCCTCCAATTGGCTGTCATTTTTGTCTTTCAGTTGCACTAATGAATCATCTTGTAAATTGCACAGTTTTATTTCAAAAGCACAAGGAAATATCTTCTTCTTTTTTTTTTATTTCTATGTATATGTATATTTCTGTCTCTTGTAGCAAGTGTAGATTTGTATATTTATTCTTTGAAAGAGCATCACTGAAAGATTGTTTTGTCTATTCTGAAAACCAAATTAATCATAGTGGGGAAAAAACCCTATATTAACTACAAAAAATATTAATAGCACCTTTTCCTAATAAATATCTCTTGATTCTTTGTAATACTTTTGTCTCCACAGTACATTCAAGTCAGTCGTCATTTTTTTAATACATCTTTGTCTTTCAATAAAAATGCCACTTTAAGCAAGAACATAAGCAAGACAAATCACTGATCCTACTCTGATTTAGAGAACAAGGCATTACTTAGTGTGAAGATGTGTCATAAGATCCAGCTTTACTATCAGGCTAAGATTGCTGTAAGGAAAACTGCTGTAAAATATGCTGGCATCAATTACTCACTTCCTCAAGTAAATGCACACAGACAGACAGGTAGGCACTGCTTGCACATGGTTATGACCAAAACTTCTATGAATATTTGTCAATTTTTTTAAAAAATCTAAAATATGGCTATAGTATGTGCATGGTACTGAAATATTGTATAAAAGCAGTGAAGGTTCTTTTGATTTTTTTCACCTCTGTCATGTGTGAAACAAAATTAATCAGTTTTGTCAATGACATGGCATTGCTTGAGAACACTGCTGATCTGCCACAGAGATCTAGAAATTAATTAAACCATTCCTTCCTTCCTTCCTTCCTTCCTTCCTTCCTTCCTTCCTTCCTTCCTGCCTTCCTGCCTTCCTGCCTTCCTGCCTTCCTGCCTTCCTGCCTTCCTGCCTTCCTGCCTCCCTGCCTCCCTTCTTTTCTTCTATTCTCCCTCACTTTCTCCATTCTTTCATTCATCTGTTTCTTTTCTCAAGTTGTTTGGTTTCAGTTGCTTGCTGGGTTTACTTTTTGCCTGAAGTAAACATCCCCATCCACAGTGATTTCCTACACTGCATAAAAACATATTTTGAAATGGAGGCATCTGACATCACTATACAGTGTTTCAACTTTAAACCTTGGTCTGGCTGATTGCTATGAAAACTCTTACTGCAGTTTTTCTGACACAGCGTTGTAGTGTCATAGCTTCAGGAACTGATTTTTGCTAGTGAAATGCAAGAGTAATCTCAGTAAGGTGAAAGTGTAGAAAAATTTCATGCTTGAATGGTCAATTACAGACTAATGAAATCTTATTTCCAGATTTGTGTGTCATGTTGTTCACATGTACCAAGCTTTGTCACTAATTACCATTTCACTGTTTTACATAATTGCACTGAATAGTGAATAGTATAGGCTGGGCCTAACAGAAATAGTTTAATGGCTGAGTATCCCTTGGCATAATTAGCACCATAGATTCTTATTTCCTTGGTACTTGCAGAAAAAACACTGTCTACTGGAGCTGTGGTAGTAGGTGAGAATGGCCATTTCTATAGGGCGCACAGTATGCTACAATGACTGAGTATATTTAGTCAGATGGGTTTGTGAACAGGATGCAGGTATCTGTTATGTGTTGTACTCTGAAATAAACTACTTCAATTCTAATTCTTGAGCTGTATGGTTACATATAGCATAGTTTCTCTATTTCAGATATGTTTAACTCAGTCATTCCCCCAATGATTTACAAAGTCTTTAGCATATCTCTCATTTTCTTACTGGTTGTTGTCAGTGCAGTATCTGATAGCACTGATGTTTGGTAGAGGTAAAAGGTGTAAAACATTCTTCATGTAGTCATAGCCCAGAGGATATGGAAGTAGTCAGTGGAACCATGACCGTTGAGGAAGAGCTCTTTCTTGACTTAGAAATACAAAACTGATTCACTCATTACAGATAATTCAAGGAAGCTGCTGAGAGGCAAGAGATTAGGATCTTCTGAACACTAAGAGCATACAAAAAGATCAAGACTTGCCTAAGAGCTGTTGTAGCCAAAGAGGTGGATAAGTGATTACCCTTGTGGTGAAAGGGGACTAAGGACTTCTTACCAGGTGCTTCTCTATTTTGAGGTTGCCACTTTCAAGCTCTGTGTCTGAATATCTATAATAATTAATACATAGCCTTCAGAAATTGCCCTGAACAGGACCAAAATGATCAACATCTGATATGGCAAATTCCATGCAGAATCAGGTTAACTGGTTGAAATGTATCATCTTCTGCCAGTCATGCCTTGTAAATACTGTCAGGAATGAATATAGGATTTCCTATCCCAAGATATTGCCATCTGAGCACAGACATCTACATTCCTTGTCACACAAATTCCAGGTGGTCCAAATAGCACTAAGTGCACTCATAGCTTGTCCATTTTGGGCTCAGGCACACAGGATGGGATGAAGCAGATCCCAGCATGCTTGTTTTGTATGATTTGTGTTTCTCTGTCCAAAGTCTGAACTCCTGAGTGTGTCTGAGAGCTTTGGAAACTGCAGTTTGCCAATATGTCAGGCAGCCATGAAAGTTGTTATTGCAAAATTTGCAACTGGGATAATGGTGGCTGATTTTCAGGTTTACAAATAGCAACCAGCCATTTCATTCCCAGAGACTTCAGTATGAAAACAGACACCTTTTGTACCTCTGAACAGGTCTGCTGAAAGTTTTGTCAGATTACACAGAAGACTTACAGCTGTTATATTTTGCTGCAGTGCATTTTCGCAAACATTGGTCATTCTAGATCAGTCTAAAGCTTTCTTTTCTTCCACAGAGGCCAAAAATGGTTGGTCTGGAAAAATTTAAAGCATGGAATAAGCACATAGAATATTTCCTCAGAATGTTCTTACTCCCTCCATCACTTTGATAATCAGGAGCATCTGAGGGCAAAAATGTGGGGATTGTCTGTGAGGGTGTGTGTATGTGTGTGTGTTTGTAGTGATCATCCCTGAAAGCTTATTTTTCTTTCCATTTTACTCTAAAACATCATGTGAATTATTTAACATCCATTACATCTATTTGAAGAAGATTAAAAACTTATTTATGAAGCACTTTACAAAGTATTCAATTTTGGTTGTTGGTACTCCTTATTTTGGAAGGAAAATAACAGAAAAACTCTGACCTACAACTGCTCTAGACTTCCAGGTCTCCAGCATGTGTCCTGTTTAGTTTTCTCTTTTTCAAGTGGAGGGGCTCTAGGCCACTTAATCATTATTTTATGTACTGTGGGTCTTCTTCCTTTTTCTTTTTCCGCCTTGTGAAAAATGTATCATTTAAGTAGAGTGGAATCATATAAAGTACCAGGGGATGCCTCACACTACTACATAGCACAGATAGCTGGATCAGTGTGAATACATTTGACCAGTGCTGTATTAATACACTAATGTGATACGAAAGTAATGTCCATGCTCTACCAGTAACAGCAAATGCAAATGGAACATTAAGAGTATGACTCACAACTGCTAATGTGATAAGCTGCTGATTTTTCATGAGTACAGCAAAGCTCTTTGCAGCTGCTTAGTTTACCTTCAGCCTCAGCTGTTGGACCCCCAGCAATTCAAGAAACTCAGCTTGCAAAAAGCAAATGACAAATACACCTATTTCCACCCAGCTTGACATGGATTTCTTTTGCCAGGCAACTTCAGTGCTCCCTGTGTTCAAAATTAACTTGGGAAATCTTGAGCAAACTATTCACAAGACTCCAATATGTCTTATTTTTCTCACTAGGGTTTTTGGGACGAGACTAGATGGAAGCAGCAGCACTGAGACAAGCTTCGACAGAAGGTATGTTATGGGGGAAGAGCTGTCTTTTTAAACTGTTCTCAGACACATGGCCTCACTGGCTGAATTTGGGACAAATTAATCAGAATTTTATCTTTTTTTCTGTAGAGGAAATATTTGTCTTGCCAGTTCCATGAAAGTTTCCAGAAGTTCTAGCTAACTGGCTGCTGCACCTATTCTGTTGGCTGCTAGTATCAAGCCTGGTGTACCCAGGACATGTATCTTGTTGCCTAGACAAAAGAGACTTATTCCCACATGTTGTGCAGCAGAAGTGCCCATATTTCCCAGGTGATAAAAGAAATCTCCAGGTGATGATCCTCCCTTGTGTCCAGTTTTCAGTGGAATGACAGGTTTTTATCTTGGTTTTGAACCAATGAGCTTACATTTGTTTCTACTGCAGCACAGGCTTGTTTTATGAGGATCAAATTATTTTCTATAGGGTCAGCTATTTTTTAAGAAATACTTTCTTAATTCAAAGGTGAGCTATAGTCATAAAAGCCATAAAAATCATCCAGATATTGTGTTATGCTATATAACCACAGGCAAAGTACAAAAGGCAAACTTATTTAATCTTACTTGAAGAATTATGAGTATCTCAGATTAAAAAAACCCCCAAACCTTAAAAATCTATCCAAACTGTTTTTGTATTCACAAACTTGAAAAAGAATGAAACTTGCAACTTTGTCAAGTGGGCTTGATGCATTTAACGCTGAAATTTCTAGCAGCAAATTTCATTTAGCAGGTCTGTCTCTAGAAGCTTGTTATGAATTTTCAGTCTCTGGGATTTTGGAAGTGTTTTATTTTATATGAATGAAAGAGTGAATGTGTGATGCCTTTCTTTATGGAATTAACATAACTTCTAAACTTAAATTTCCTACAAATTCTTGTGCTTAAAAATAAAATTTCCTTAAATTCCTGGAGTTTTTTCCTGTCAAGATATTCATTTCAGTGTTCACAGAAACAAAACACAAAATATGCATGAAATCATTGAAAATGAATGTCTTTAAACTTCAAATGAATTTTAAAAGTCATATTTTGCAATATACTTGCTTTGAACTAAAATCCTTGAGATTAAGAAATTTAAATAATTTACCACCTACATGCTTAAATTTAGTAATTGGCAGAGAGAGTGAGTGATTTTATCATAAATGAAAAGTCAAAATAATTTTTTTAGTTACTTCACTAGAAGCACAGTAGTATAATTTTAACACGGATTCCTGAGTATCAAACCAATCTTTTAAATAATTTATCCTTTTCCAGACAGGGAAAACTGCATTGCTTGTGGCCGTACAGAACAGTGGATTCTTGGCTGAGTGTCTAGCATTGTTATTATTACTACTGTAAATGACCTTAAGGCATGGCAAAAGGGCCATAAAGTCTGTATTGAATGTTAATGTGATGATCAGAATGCTTAGTTTTTCAGCCTGGCATTCGAAATTTCAGAATGAAAGCATAAACCATCTCTTAATTGATGTGGCAGGTCTCTGAAGTGGGAATTAGCCTGTGCAGCTCCATCTAAGTTGGTGTATTGCTGTGAATTGTTACATGTGTTAACAGTAAACAAAGGTCTTCTTGCCAGGAAGACTGAAGTGGGGGACACGACTGCTGCAACAAGCTCCAGACTTCCTTCTGGCAGAATCTGTGTCCTTTTTTTCTCTAATAAATTCATTATTTTAAGGAAAAGGAGATTTTACCTTCACTGGTAGATTGTGTTCAACTTCTGCATATTTCTTCAAGTGGATGGTCTCAGTGTTTTCAGAACAAGCTAAGAAGGGTAGTTATTTCCTTGGGCTGTTGCTAGTGGGTGGTTTGAGGCTGTATGTTATATTCTGTCTGAAAAACAGTGTGATGTTTTGATTTAATTAAGTATGAGAGCTGATAGGGTAATTCATGTTGTGGTTCAGACCTGGACTAGTTATCTTAATACTGCGATTAGCTGGATGTTTTAACATGTGCCTGAGGCCATGTACTCTCAGTTACACATCTACATGAAAATGCTAGAACAGTTTAAGTTAAATTATAATTTTCAACTAGTTTGGTTAATCCAATGTGAAAAGACTCCATTTAAATTCCTTTTGCTTAGGCTAAGCTTATAATATTTCGACCTAAATCAGTTTGGAACAAGGCTAAGCTAGACCAAAATAACAAATTCTTGAAAAAAGTCTTAAAATGTGTAATTTTACCCAGAAAAGCTTAATCAAACTGAGGGCTGTGTTTGGGCAAAGTACCTGTCTCCTTCCTTCCTACATCTACATGTAAGTATAGATTAAACACTGAACTATATCTATGCCTAATACATGATTTTGTAACCTCCTTGCAAGCTGCAGCCTTACCATTTCTGAGGTGTCAGGTTTCAAAGAACTATTAAAGCAGTGATGGTCAGAAGTTTTTGCTGTAGAAAATTAGATATATTTTTCATTCTGTGTCTGTCTGCAGTATTGCTGTTGGCCACTGATGTGAACGGGATGCTGGACAAGATGAACTTTGGATTTTGAATGATGCGGCCACTCATACTATGCATAGGAAATATTATCTTTGGGCTCCACTTCCCAGGGGCAGGACAGTTTGCAGGAAGAATATTTTTCTGGAAATGAACCCTCTCTTTACAAAAATTGTCTAAGCTCTGTTGAAACCAAAGGGGAAGAATGTGGGGGAACACATTTCTTGGAGGGAGTTGAAGGGAGTTTCAGAACCCTTATTCCACAGATGTAGCACTTGTTTCTGAACCCATCTTATTCACCAGCAGTCCGTGCACACCCAGTGTTTGTCGTGCACACACTCTGTGTGCTGCTCATGGTCTTGGGAAGAGCTCAGGGCTGGGCATCACCACATGAGAGAAGGCACGCATGGGGGTCATGGTGCCATCTCTCATGCTACAGCAGGGGTCGGTGGGTTGGTGTCCCCAGAAGCAGCTGTCTCCTGTCCTTGGCTCCAACACAGTTGGAGTGAGGGATGATTAAAGCCAGTCATGGCTTTAATGCAGAGTAACAGCCAGCTCACAAACAAAACTGAGGTTGTGGAGAGAGCTCATGCCCCATAAGTTACAGGTTACTGCCTAAGGAGAGGAGTGTTCTTATTTCTGGGACCTTAGAGGGGCACTCTGGATCATGGAAAAAAGAAATGGAAGAAAAAGACAACACATACAATTAAATAGAAAATAAAGCACCTTTATGTGTCTCTAGATGGTTAAATCTCAGAGCTTCTTGAAGATTTTTCACTCTGGAAAACATGCTTGTTTCCCTGGAAGTAGCAGGCACACAAATAATTAGACATTCTTTAAGACTCTTTAAACTTTTGGGTACCAAAAAACACCTGCCTGTTCCGTGTCCTTTTCATGTAGGGCCCATGGATGCACAGGAGCTAAGTCTGTATGAGCAAATTAAACTCTGCCAGTGCTCAGACCCGAGCACTGGGATTTGCTAAGCTCTGTTGTCCTGTCAGCTGAACCATCACTGGCACTGGCACAAACTCAGAAAATGGTCTGGGGATCAGAAGAGGTGGAGACAACTGCTGCTGCAGCACAGGGCTGCCGGGGTCCTCCCCAGCATCTGGTCCTCAGCTCCTGATAAAATCAGGGTCTGTCCACAGTTGTTTTCTCTGAGTCTTGACTCCACAGAGTACTTGGCATGGCTTCAGCTTGGCTTGTTAATTAGGTAGGATTTAACTCCAAGCGCTCCATTGAACTAGAACAGCAGTATAGTTAAATTTCTGCTTCCTCTCAACAGTTTGACTCCTAGAAGAGAACCATAAAATCCTACTAATCCAAAATACTTGGAGCAATACAGAAGAAAATAGACAAGCAAGACTGCTTTATCTTTGTAGGTTAAAATATGACATGGTTAGAAAAGGATTTTTTAAATTGTGCCATTCTAAATTTGTATTAAAAATTATAAACTTTTAAACTGAGCATGTCACTGCATATATTGTTGATTATATTATAAGTCTCCCATTTTCACAGACAAATAGCTATTCCTTCCAATAAGTCCTAAAAAATATATAAACATGCAGAGAAAAAATCCTAACACTCCAGCTCAGAAAAGGTGTGATAGCTGCATGTTCAGAACTCTAGATTCTGGCCTGTATACATCACTTATTTTTGTTGGTCTATGCTTCCTCTGAATCTTGATATAGTGGAAACAAATGCATCTTCTGTTAGTGAACTATCCACAGTGAGTCTTTCTACCCAGATGTTAGTGTGACACTGTTCACAGAGCAATGGTATATCTGTCTTTAAATAGCCAGAGTATCAATGGTTGATCAGGGGAGTTATTGTGGAATTTATTCTAGCCTCTGGCTTGTGGCTTCCTCCATTTTTAAGTTTAACTCAAGTTACCCATCTGATGCAAATGGCTCCAAGTTGTGTGTTCTATGAATGTGAAAGGCTGTCATCTGAACTCAAATCTTTGCTTAATGCTATAAAAGATAGCTGTATTTTACCAGCTTCTGTTATTTAAATGAGCTGAACATGTTTTGCTGATCACTTGACTGAAACTAAAGCATTGTGAGTATTCGCGCTTTCTTGTCAGCTACTAGTGAAAGATCAAAGAGATGGTACTGAACACTGTCACAGACTCTAATTAATTGGCACTTATTTGCTTACATCTTAAGTAAGCCCATAAGCAGCTCCCTAAATCTGAAATAATTGGTGACTTGCTCTGCTTTTTGAATAATGCCATTTTATTTTCTAATTCCTTATATATGAATGCTATTGTGATTTCAAGGAGTATTGATTCTAAATCTTCTGATCTAATAAAGTGTAATCCTGACCTTAAGAAACACCTTGCAAATGTGATGTGAACATATGTTTGAGATTGAATTGTCCATAAAAGAACTATTCCAACAGTACCTCTTAACTCATGACGTATCGCATTTTTAATCACGTTGAGACAGTTATACTAAACATAAATGCAGCACATCTCAGCTGTTGATTCAGATTCAGTCCCTTTTCAAAATTCCCAAAACAGCAAGAGAAGCTCAGATTTTTAAACTCAGTATAAATATGTACGTTTCCTTTAGAGACATTTTAAAAATTCCAGCTTTATTCATTACCAATTAAAATTGTGGCTAACTAGTGGGCAAATGGAGATGAGTTTGGACTTTTTCATTAATACCAAAAGACAAGTATCCCAATAAAGTACAGAAAGTACCACTGTGTTCAGTGTTAATTGTTTTCTATATTTTTTGTATGACATTCCAAGTTGAATGAGTCAAAAGATGGAATTATAAATTCCCCTTTGCTGAAGAAAGGTATTGATATAATTATGACAAGTTTGAAAAGCTATTGTGGCCTTGTTTTTTTTCTGGGTTTTGTTTTGTTTTTAATTTGCCTCTGCATGCTCACTAAGCAACTTGTTATTAAGTTTTGTGTGAAATCTATTTTGTTAAATGCAATGAAATTTCTTTGACCACCTACCTGAAAGTAAGATGAAGTGTCAAAACTGTGACATTTAAAACTGTTCAAATCCTCTGTATGAATGTGTTTTAAAATATATTTGTAGAAAGACAGATTGCATGTATTTTCTATCTAATTAGTAATGTATTTTCAAATTATCATGGTTTGAATGACTGGTGTCTGCTAAGGAAGGCAGGAGCCTTCCTTTGGAACGGAGAATTTAAACCGCCTCCCTCCAAATTATTATAACTTTTAGAATTAAGGGGTTCTCAGGTGAAGATATGAAATAGGAATAACAGTTCTTTATTAGGGGAACTAAAATAAACAATAAAACAAAAACACATGCAGTAAGGCAAACAAATAAACAAACAAACAAAACCCACTGACAGAGTCATGATCCAGCCTGACACCCTGTGGGTCAGGGTGTTAGTGGCAGTCCCATTCCATGGTGGCTGCAGTCCCAGTGGCAGACGTGGCTCTGTTGAAGTGATGCTCCTGTAGAAAAGTGGAGTTCTTTCACTGAAGGTCCAGTGGTGATAGATGGGCCTGGCCTTCCTCTGAGAATCCAGTGGAAAAGGCTGCTTGGTGTTCCAACTCACAGATTTTTATCCAGGTAGGAATACTTGGCTACTCCCCCTGGCTGGAGCATTTCCCAATGGGATGATGTAACTCTATCAGTGAGACTCAATGGCCCATTAGCAGAAGATCTCTCTCTGGAGTGAGGCTGGGTTGTGGAAGAGATAAGAAAACTGTCCCAGCAGGTTTCTTGACAGGTGGTAGGTGGTGATAGAATACAGAGTTTTGGTTACATTTTGCACTGCAACCCATGACACAAATACAAGAAGGTTCATAGTTCATTGAATGAACATTCAAACCATAGCAACACAGAAAAAGCAACAAAATTTGTGACTTATTTCCCATCAGTCCTCTTAAACATAACAGAAAATAATTGCCATTCAGGCCAAAGTCTGTTACTGCAAAACCCAAATAGGATGGCATAAAATATTAGTTCCCACAACTTTCTGAATACACAAACAAATTTCACATACCATATCCTATTTTCTAGTAGAAGAGCTGCAGAGCCCTTTCACAATAACTAAGCTGTGTGAGCTCAATGCTGTCTTGAGGATAAGAAGCAAAACCTTGAGATTTGTTTGGTGGAATTAATAGATGAACGGTCTAAGGAGCCTGTGACAGCTTGTGGGACAGAGCAGAGAGCAACAAAAGAGTTCGGGTGACCTGGAACTTGTTGATAGCTTCATGCTGGTTGTGCTGCTGTTTAACAGGTGTGTAGAAATGGTATGGTCATTTTTGGGATGACATTCTGCCCTCAATGCAGGGGGATGAAGTATTTTTCATATTTTAATGTGATAACTAGTTGCAAGTAAAGAGATCAGGAGTTTTCCAGGAGCTTCCCAAGAGTGTTCCAAGTGTATGAAAGGTAGATAGGCACTCTTAACCATAAATTACCCCAGAAAATGAACTTCAGGACCTCCTCACCCAGAGTACCTACATTCTCTTTGAGAGACTTAAAACTAGTTTGGTAGTAGTGACATGATTTTTATCAGGAAAAATAACTGGAGAAATATGTGTTATTTCTTGGTAACACTTGAATTTTTGTCAGCTTTTCATTTTTCTCAGTGGCTGCAGGAAGACAAACATGAGAAAAAGGATCATGGTTCTGGGATTTCTTTTACCTTATACACACTGGGAAACAGAGAGCTTTCTGGGTCTTTGAAGGCCATGGAGTTGTTGAATTTTAGAATCATTAAAGTTGGAAGAGTCCTCCAAGACAGGCAAGTTCAACCTTTGACTGAACACCATGACATTAACTAAACCATAGCACTGAGTGCCACATCCAGTCCTTTCTTGAACACCTCCAGGGATGGTGACTCCACCAGTTCCCTGGCCAGTCTGTTCCAATGCTTGACAACCCTTTCAGTGAAGAAATTCTTCTTGGTGTTCAACCTGATACAACTTGAGGTGTTCAACCTGGTACAGCTTGAGGCTATTTCTTCATGTCCTGTTGCTGGGAGAAGGGACTGACCCCCACCTGGCCACAGCCTCCTTTCAGGGGGTTGTAGACCGTGGCAAGGTCTCCCCTGAGCCTCTTTTGCTCCAGGCTAAGCATCCTCAGCTCCCTCAGCTGCTCATCAGACTTGTGCCCCAGACCCTTCCCCAGCTCCACTGCCCTTCTCTGGACTTGCTCCAGCACCTCAATGCCCTTCTTGTAGTGAGGGGCACAGAAATGAACACAGGATTTGAGATGCAGCCTGACCGGTACCAAATACAGAGGGACAATCTTCCCTTACTTCTGCTGGCAACACTATTTTTGGCATAGGCCAGGTCAACGGACAGGTAGAAAAGTAAATGGCTGAAGGATTTTCTTATGCTATCATGTTATCACAGATCAATTGGAAAGTTTTTGTCCCAAATCATTCATTTTAAAAGAACTAAATAATTATATGTTCAGAGATTTATAATTTGTTTAAATCTGAGTTATAATTGCACAATGCCATAAAGTATGGGTTTAATTACAGCTGGAAATAATCTGCCATTTATTCTGAGTCTAAACAAATATGTCTTTTATATGTCTTTTGCTATAAGGTTTAATGTGACTTTGCTGTTGTCTCTAAGTTATATCTGGGCCTGTTGTGGATCACTTCAAGGTGCAGAAAAAAGCTCAGGCACGGTAACTTTTTTCTTAAGAAATACATTGCAAAATTCAAGTAGAAGAAAATCAGGTCACTTCCAGTAGGAAAAGACTAGGTCACTGCCAGAAGGATCACAATACAGGGTTGTAGATAACCTTAACGGGGGCAGACAGCATCTTTTCTGCAGCATCATTTCTCTAGCTCTTTGTGGTCCTCACATTTGTTCTTTCTATTCAGTTTCATTTTCTCCCTGTGGATTCAGGCCCAGAAAATGGAAAGGAATGACCAAAGGGTACATGGTTTTGTTTGTAAATCTATGCTTCATGTTTAATATTTCTTAATCAAAATGTGTACTTGAATGATGTCTTCAGCTCCCTCTGCATGGGATTTTAATTGACTGCAGAAGAAACCTCAGAAAGAGCCTCTTTCCAAGTAAAGTTCCTTAAGATCACTTGCTCTTTCTCTTAAGATTAATTTCCTATACAGGAACTGAAAAATAAGATGAGAAATGTGCAGAGAAAGTAGTCAGCAATGAGTAATATCCGCTGGTAAATTGGGGGACTATCGGTTCTACAAAGTGATTGTCACATCTTTTAAAACACACTGATTAATGGGTGGATCTATTACTGAAAGCATGCATGCTTAATTTATTCAGAGAAGTTGAGTGTATGTCACCACTCCAAGGCCTGTTTTTCTAGCACAGCGTTTCACATTTACAATGTTATAACTACTGACAACTCAATGGAAGAAAGAGAACTCATAGCACAAATCACTAAAAATACAGCATGATCTGTGTGATAGAAGCTGACATATAAGAAAATATCAGTGGGGTAATTGAAATCCAGTAAGAGTGAAGCTGTCAGTATTTGGATATGTATTCTTAGACTAAACATTTTCAATTGTGACACTTAGTTCCATATTCTTTTCTTCCACCCTGTTTTATGGGCAAATGTGTTATTTGGAGAACAGCATGTGGAAACACTATGGAAATGGCGATTCTGTGAAATTCCATTTGAGAACTGAGACACACTTTCAAACAAGGAATGGAATTCAGGTCAAGCATCACAAATGAAATGGTTATTGTAAAAGCAGTGAGAGCTAGCCATCTGCCACTGCAGTGCTCAAAAGGGCTGAGATACAAGGTCTCCGCAAAGATATTCCTTAGTGCAGTATCAGTTAGGGGCCTGAGAAGGCTCAGTTACAGACATTAATACAGCAACAGATTTTCCAAAGGGAAAAATACACTACATGCTTGCAAAATGCTGTGCCTGTGTCCATGGAGTAAAGTCAAGCAAGGAGAGGAACAGCATTTCAGTAATTTTTAAAAGAAGGTAATTTGTGCCTCGTAAGGGACTGATCCTGAATTATTTACTAGGAGTCTGATTATAGCTCTTTTTTTGGCATGAATAAGATGTTCTGTGTGTTGGTGCCATGCTGAAGATTTAAATGTCCCACACATTTGATCCAGGCTGGGGCTGTGGCAACTACTGCACAGCTGATGACAACAAAGGCTGGTTTCAAGCTCATTGTCATCACCATGGTGTTACACCAGATGAATGGGTGGCATTGATTCTGATTGGCATATTCATTCACATGCGTTCAAAGCTCATGAATTTTACTTAACACGTCCCTTTGCTTATTGGCTAGGATTTAATTGGAGTGATGTATTGCAGCACTGCTAGATGAAGTGGAACAGTTTCTTTTTTTTTTTCCTTTTTTTTTCCTTGTTTTTTTTTTTTTTTAAATTCTTTTTCTTCTTAACCTCCCAACTAGAGACACCACAGCATTATTTTTCACAATCACCAAGGCATTTCCATGTATGGAACCTAATTCTTGGCTTTGTATTGAAGTTTGCATTTAATATTTGGAGACAGAAAAATAAATAGACAAAAGGAGAACTCACACAGATTTAAGTGTTGACTTTTGTTACTGAGTTTGCAAATTGTTTATTTAGCATTTTCTTAACATACCAAGAAAGGAAGAGGTCTTTTTTGTGCTTGTTTTTATAAATTTTTTCCAACTTTCCCATATTTTAACATCTTTCTCAGCTAGCTGAAATGGAGAATCCTGACCTATCAGCTAGCAGATTGTTGATATCTTTCAAGAATTAATAAATATGTGATTATGTGCATGCATCTAATGGATATATTCCTGTGTGTATTTGAATACACCATTGCTGCGTATTGATCAGAAACATTCAGACAGAAAAAAAACAGAGAATTTTTTAGAAGTAAAATGTGTGTTTTCATTGCAGAGATATCTATGTTGAATTTTTCTCTATTACCGGTTTTAACCTGAACAGCAAAATGTTTTGTCTGAAAATCAAATATTTATGTTAGCAAAATCAAAATAAAGTACTTGGTTTGGGGTCAGATCTATCCAAGTCAAGTTATTTTAGTTTGTTGAACAAGATTAAAGAGTCTAATTTCAAGGTAGTTCTGCATAAACTGTGGAACATATTGGCAGAAGCTAAGCATGTCTTGGGGTCAATACAGAGAGCAGCCTTTGGAAGTAATTCATAGTCTCTATGGTTCATGCTCTGAGCTATCTCTGGAGATGTCAAGGCTTTCTCCACTGTTTGCAGAGCTCAGACAGACTCATCTTCTCGGGTAAAAGTTATCACTGTAAATAATGTCTGCCTCAGTCTGCACAGGGTGTGGTGTTTCTTCCCTCCCAACCTCATTTTACTTCATTTGCCTGGAGGAAATCACATGAGCCAGTGCATCATCCTACAATATATTAAGATGTTCTTTCTTCCTATAGAAGCTACGTAGAAATGGTTTTGTGGGAATTGTTGGATGGATTGCAAACCCAGTCCACAGTGGTGATGTGAAGAAAAGTTTACACATTACTGCTGAGAATTATGTATGCAGTAAATGCTGTGAGTACACAATAATTCCATGCATAGGCTTAGTATTGTTGCTAGCATATATAATGAATTAAACCATAATCCCATGAAAGTTTCTTAATTATTGTGGATGTAAAGCTGTAAGTCTGTCGGATAAGTCCTAGAGGGGATTTGAACTACAAATTGTGATAGAAATGATGTGGCACTTCTTTGGCCTCAGCTTAGTTCAGCGAAGTTCTCCACACAGAATCAAATTAGTAAAGTAATTTATGAAAAAATTAAAAAGTCTGTATCAAGCACCTTTATGTATGGTTTGATGCTTCTATATATGATTAGATTTTCTACCTGGTGTCATTATTCTGTGATTCAATGGTATCCACTGCTTATTGCCTTCAGGAAATTGCCAGACTATACAGTTCTGACTTCTCTTTTCTTCCCAGCTATCTAATTAGCTGATGTGCTCATATAATACTATAGCTATTGAAACACAGCCCATACTATACACAGCCTGAACATCTCTGAAGCACAAGTCAGAAAAACCACAAATAATCGAAATTGGAAATGTTTTTCCCAGATTTTTGCCATGTTTCTTTTTTACTTTTTCATAGTCATGACATTTCTTGATGTTTTGCTTTTCATGTATTGAACCAAACACTGCTGTTTGGAGATAATAAAATTAAGATTATGAACATCTGCCTTGCTATAAGTGGATCTTTAAGCTTGCCTGGCTTTTACTGTGAATAGAGTTGTACGTGCAACATTGTCTGTTCTCCTCAGAGATACATAAGCTTTTACAGGAATGCTAGTACATACCTGGGCTATCAAAAAAAAAATCTTTCACATTTGGTACCTTTTAACCAACCATCCATGATTAATTTGACAGAAGATATATCTGAAGACTATTGTATTTTCTTTTTCTGCAATTTCAAATAGCATTATATGGGCTCAATTGCATTCTGTGGAGACACCCTGTACTGTGCTGGAGAGATTAGTGAGCTGTAACTGAGGGTGTAAAGCTTCACAATTAAATTTTCCTTCAAGTTTTTAAGAAAATCAGACATAGTTACCAATTCTGACCACTGGCATGAACATTGGCCAGGCTACTGGCATTTGATGGGAGCCTTTCTATCCACTTTTAAGTGTTTGATTAACCTTTATGTGGTCCAAAAAACCTTGAAATTATACGTAAATTTGATCCTGGAATGTATGACAAACATCTTTTCAGGAAAAGCAATAATGGGTTTTCATCAATGCTAAAATCCTCATTTTCTCTGTTAGTTATTTACTTCAAAATAATATACAAACTGAAATAAACTTACTCCTTATGAGAAGGTGTCTAAAGGTTAAAACCTTTTACAGGAAAAATATAAATAAGTAGTCCATGTCAGTGCCAGTGCATGGAAAGCATATCTCAGTTTCAGCCATAGAGAATCAGAGCAGGTCACTGCACATACTGAGTTACCAGGTGGAGCTCCAGATGTGTTGTTTAGGCACCAACAGTTCCCTAGCATCAGTTCTTGGGTTTTTTTTTCTTACAGCTTTGGTAACAAGAGAAAACTCCGTGAATGACCTCACGTTAGAGGCTCATGCTGCAGGGGTAAAGCTCCCCAGTGAGTGAGGTGACAGAGATGGGGTGAGTGTGGGTACGAAGTGGATCCCGACTCGCTTGGGGCTGCCAGCACATGCAGAGGCCAGGGTGAGGTCTGCTCCTGCGGGCATTAGCAGCACTTTAGGGGTTTCCCTGGGGCTCAGCCTCAGCTTCCCCTGAGGCAAAAATCACTATCTCAATCCTGTTCTTCGCCTCATTCCAAAGGAAAAGCAACAACAAGAAAAACCACAACCGAGAGAAGGCTTATCCCACCGAAAGCAGCAGGAAACCCCTCTGCTTTGATGCACATGGTAGCACCAAAAGGTGCTGCTGGCTCAGCGATGCTCGGGTTGTCCCATGGCAGGCTTTTGTGTGACTGCACATTCCAGTCCTTCAGCAGGGTGCTGATAGCTTAGCAACACCAGTGAGCTGTCAATATTTGTCTGCCCAAATCCCACCGTTAAGTATGCTGTTTAGAGCTGGTCTTTACAGATAATTATTACTGTCCTACCCTATCTTCAAAGCCTCTCCTACCCTCCTACTGCCTCCTTCAGAGGAGGGATCACTGCAAGTCTGTAAAGGAGACTCAGCAGTTTCTATCACCAGCTTTTTAAAGAAAAGGAACAAAAGATTTTTGTTTGGAAATAGTTGTTAGTTGTACCTATTAAAAAATTTTCAGATTTCCCATATGATGTCTATTTTGGCAATATTTTATCCGCTATCATGTGTTCTCTATTAAAAGTGCATGGAAAGTTACCTGTTCCTCTGTTGTCATCCTTGCCATACGTCTCTGAGTCCTGCTTCTCTGGCAGTTTAAAACCACCATATGGATGACGCAGAAGTTTCAGCTGGCTAGAATGAGAAGAAATGAGCAATTTGGGCAGCAGCAGATGCTGTAAGAAAATAGAAGATAGAAGGGAATAACTTTCCAGATGTTGCAAGAAATCAAAATATGTCTACTCTATTTTGCCTTAGTCAGTAAGCACAGAGTCTGTCACAGCCAGCTGGACTCCAGAGAGCTGCCCCTCCTCCTACTTCCAGCCATCAAAAGCATGATTTAAAAATAATGAATGGTCAGAATTTGAGGAGAATTTCTATGTATGATCCTGGTTTCAGTGGGAATTAGTTAGATATTTATCCAAGATCTTGTTCATTGATTATCCCACACAGCTGTGCAAGCATTTCTCCCAATACAAGGCAGGGAATGAAAAAGAAACAGAAACAAATAGATATAAGTGAAAGAGGAAAGAACCCTCTGAATTGTCTTAACTGGGCATTGCCAAAGAAAGTTTGGCATGGTTTCAGGACAGTGCTGTCTAGGTTGTCATCTCTGTAAGTCTTCATTTCACCTAAATAGTTCTGTCCAAAGCATTGGCAATGTGGACTCCTGCACTGTAGACCTCTCCACTGGGACAGGGGAAATACACTCAGACACCCACAGAGGCGACAGAGACAGACTGAAGGAATTTGGAAAATCAGAACGTAGGTGAAGAAAGAGAATTCTGTAGTAAGTACCAAATAGATTTACCAATTAAATATGGGTTAGGAAAAAGCAGAAAATCATTGGGATGCATTAAAAATGTTTTAATGATAGCTGTCTACAGGTGCAAGGGCCCAATGCATTTGCACAAGAATTAGTGCATGCACAGTGCCTTTTGAGATGAGCTAAGGTGCCAGAGATGTCCACACAAGGATGCAGCCATAGCACAGGACCTGTGCTGACCTGTGGCTTATTGGAGTTGCAGCAGGAGAATGGATGTCATTTTTTATGGCACCAGATGCCACATCTCACATGGAACCAGATGCCCTTATGTAGAGGTCTCCAAACCTCTAATATTCACATATTATTGAACATAACTATTCTTCTAATAGTGAACATAAATGTTCCTCTAATAGAGCTGAACATAATTGTAAATGTTACACTTCTGTGATAAGAAATAGAAATAAAATATAATAATTCTTTTAATAAGAGAGGAATGTTTCTCTTTGGACCACAGTAGCCTTTAATACATTAAATATAAATTTAAATTAATAAAAAGACCTTATTCATGGTAGAGAAATGTGCATGCTCTAAATAATGTAGGTTTAATATGACCTCAAAAGGATGTGTCTGTTGCTGAATATGCTTTTATACATATATAAAAAAATCATATATACATTCAGGTGTTTCTTAGCTCCATATGTATTTACAGCTAGATGTACATAGGTATATATATTTCTAAGGTCTAAAAACAGTGCATAAATCTCAACGTATATTACTGTCAAGAACAGACATACTGGTGTAAGAACAAATAGATTTATACTTCTACATAATAAAATATATGTGTGGACACATCCATAGCTCTGCATACATATACATACAGCCTATCTCTCTATGAAATGAAAGGCAGTCATGGACATCACAGTAAAGCTTTGCCAGTATATATTTTTTGTTATGGATCTGTCACCTTCCTAGTTTACAGAAGACTGAGCAGTGAGAGGAATTTGAGTGTAAGCCTGCAGTACCAGCTTCCGCTTGACTCCAGCCTCGCTTTGTCTGTGCAGGCTGCTGGTAACAGTTAAGAGTTTGCTGGTGTGATAGGTGAGCTTCATCTGTCGTGGCTAATGTCCTGAGACAGTTGTGCCTCCTTTTGTTTCTGTATTCCCTTGAGGACACGTTCTGGAGGCCTAGCTGTGTTTACCCTGCAATTTTAAAATTTATTTATTTTTTCACGAAGTCAGTAATCATGTTTACCTTCCTTCCTCCCCCAGTGCTGTTTGCCAGCTTTGGTGTGGTGTGATGACTAAGTCAATATATATTAAGGAATACATAACAATGTTGTAATGAGAATTAGCGGTACTCTGAAAAGGCAGAGACATTAGCTGCTATGTTTTGCACTGTTTAGTCTGGGGGTAATGAAGAGCTCACAGATGACCTGATTTCATTAAAGTAGGTCAGATTTGACTGAAACATAGCTATGGCTCTCTCCTAGCAGTGCAGTGTCTTTCTCCCCCCCATCACTGCCTCAGCCAGGCTGCCTCAGCAGCATTTGAAATCTTTCAGGGAATTTACCACAGGGTTTTGTTAGCATCTTAGCCAGATATATAATACAGAACTAAATTTCCACTACTCTCTGTGCTTTCTGCCAGAAGATGTGTGGTGGAAAGGATGACCATACTTCTGTCTTTACTACAGGAGAGGTGATGATGTGAGAGGATGATAAGACAGCACTTATGTGCCATAGATATTTCTCAGTGGAATACAGTCTGGGGAGCATACCTGTGAGTTTTACTGAGGCAGCTGAGTCAGATTAAGCCTACATTTATGCACAGCTTTCATCTGATTTTCTATTTATTTCCACTGTTTCATACTCCAAGTTTAACACTGAAGTAGGTAATTGAGATTTGGCAATGTCCTAGTAAAATAAATACCTTTAAAAAGGTACTAAGAATGTTTTTACTAGCCTTTGTGCTCACAAATAAGAGTATATTACCAGATATAAGAGTTATTCACCACTTCTGATGAGTTGGATGTGAAATGCTGGAAGCAAATACAGAATTAGGTATTGTCATCCCACAGGATGTCTGCTAAGAGAGTTTCCTTCTAACATCAGTGGGAGTAAGGTGGGATCTATAGACCAGACCTAAACAAAGACATTAGGGAAGCTATTCAGACAGTGCTCAGCTTGAAAAAAAATCAGGCCTTGTTGGGTGGAAAAAATGATACAATAAGATGTATAGAACCTTTTACTGAAAGATTTTGAAAACACTGGGTTGATAAACATGCTCAGGTTTGCTGTTCAGCTTCTAAAACCACACTGATCTTCTATCATGAAATATTGTTGTTACTTTTATTACAGCCTGTCTACAATTATATGATTTCCAGAGAGACACAATATCCTATGTTTAACTGCTTGTTCCTGTTTAAGACAACCATTTTTTTCATGTCAAAATGTCTCTGCAAAGGTGTCAGCCAAAGTATATTGCCTTTCTTTTGCAGCTATACTACATTTAAACAGAGTCCTATGTCACAGGTGAAATTTGGGAACTCCACTTCCCAAAAACTCCTCCTCCTCACTTCTCTTTCTTGCTGATAATTGTCGTGATTTTGCCTGTCATGACTTCTAAAGCAGGTGTTTTGTTCTCACATTTGCTTCAGATATTACAGTAAAATCTTTTCATTCCTGGAATCTTTTTTCTCCCCCATTAGTCCTGAGACAAATAAATTGATTGGGATGTTCAGAGGCAACTGGGGTGGTCAAGCAAATCCCAGAGAAGTCTGTAATCAGATTACTTGTGTAAGTAATCTGAGGACTGTGGGCTTTTGAAAATCTCAAATCTTCTGGCTACATTTTGGCTTTTTAATTTTTTTCAAATTTTCTTTCCATTTACAAAGAGTATAGTGGTTTTACACAGCTTGCACCATTATAAGTAGAACCAACATGTATTCTAACATAGAAATGTCTTGTTTAACTTAGAAAAACAGGACCTCCTGGATCATTGAGTGCTCTCTTCTGCTCTTGCAAGCAACTGCACAACATTAGTTTGTTCATATATCTCTATCTATCTGTCTATCTATCTATCTATCTATCTATCTATCTATCTATCTATCTATCT
>CM031859.1:10135995-10392900 GCA_018697195.1 Certhia americana | reverse complement strand
TCAAGACACACAGATACAGGCACAGACAAACAGACACAGACAGACACAGTCACAGACACACAGACACAGTCACAGACAGACACACCGACACAGTCACAGACACAGAGACACAGACACACACACACACACAGAGATATACACACACACACAGACACACACACAGACACACACACACAGACACAGACACACACACACAGACTCACAGACTCACAGACTCACAGACACACAGACACACAGACACACGCATGCTGTGACCCTCTCCATTATGAACGCTTTCACAAGAGAGCAGAATTGTCCCACTCATAGCCATTATATCTGATGACATTCTTAATACTGGGCATTGTTTGCAGAAAGAAGCTATTGTCTAAGATTGCATATCTGCTGACCAAAGCACATGGAATAAGCACAGCTTTGGACACACTGAGCCTGGCCCCAGGGAAGAGCTTAGCGGTGAGTTTGTTTGAATGTCCTGATTCAGTGGAGAGCCCCAGAGAGGAAATGCCCACCATTATGTAAGGATTGCCGTTTATCTAAAGTTTGGAAAAACATCGTTAGTTCATTTTTGCTAAAGGAGATGGGTCTTAGTTAAACCAAGACAGTGTAAATGAAAAATTGCCTGAACAGGAAAAAGAGACATAATAATATTTCTCAATTAGAAATCCTCTAACGCACATACACTATCTTTCTAGTACGCAATCAGCAGATAGTTTCAAACACAAAACTTTTCAAGTGAGTATAAAGGCTCCAAAAGAGACAGGAAACATCTTTACATTCTTTTATGTTATCTGTACCTGGACAGTCTTGTTTTGACAATAATTAGGAAAAAATCACATGACACTCAAATCAAAATGCCAGAAATAATGTAAAAAAAACTTCAGAAAATCACTGGAGCATTTTCTGGCTTTCTTATTTTACTGAACTCTCACTTACAGTCAATGGATATTATTCAGCTTCCAGTGACTTAAAAAGAAACCCAGAAAAAATGTCCATTCAGAGTAATACAAAATGATTTATTATATAATGAATTATTAGAGAATGATTATTCATTTTTCTATTTCTGAATTATTCCTAAAGTAATTCTAGGTTCTGTAAATAGCGTACTACTTAAAACTATTCATACATTGTTTATTTTGTATTTGTTTGCTTCCAGATTTATTCTTTAGAGTGTACTTAGACCTCCAGAACCATCCATTATGAAGTCACAGACATCTTTGCAGTCATCTAGCCTGAAATATATATTTTCTGTTTGAAACTGAGTAGGAAATATTTTGAAAACCTTTTGGTCTTGACTGAAAGAATTTGCTAGTTGTTTCATTGGCTAATTATCCTCATTAAAAAGGTAAAAAAAAATTAAAAAAATTCTTAATTTCTAGCATTAGATATTTTTAGCTTCAACTTACAGCCACTGTATTTTATGTCTTTGACCTAAGAAACCGCAATCAAAGTTTTACTCTGTGCCCTTATAAACTTTGTCTTCCCTCTCAGACTGAGTTTCTGGAATCTTTTCGTGCAAGGAAAGTTCTTTCAGTGGTTCTTCTCTGAGCCTCTCCAATCCTTCAAAAACCTTTGAAACAGTGACACAAGAAGCAAACAAAATACTACAGGAGTAGTTGTATGAAGATCAAATGCTGAGATAACATGAATTTTGAGCAGGTATTCAAGATGCTTTCTACATGGAAAGATTGTATTATCCCTCCTAAAGAGATTGACACAGGGGAGCTTTAATCAACGTTGCCATTTACACTTGACCACGTTAAAATAAAATTTACATGCAGTCCTCCAAGCTGTGTACCATGAACCTGAGCTCCTCATGATTTATTACTATCACAATGATCACTTACAAAGTTTAAATTTGATTATTTTATAATAAAGATTTTAGTACTCTTTATTACATAATCTGTAATTAATCATTTGGCTGAAAACAGTCAAGAAAATTCCATAGAAATGGTCTTATTTTATAAAAGTATTTTGAGAGACATCTGTTTTCTGTCTCTAATCTATGGGTGTATGCTCTGTTAAATTTTAATCTGCCACACTAATTTAATATCATCTAATTAAATGTAAGGTAGTTTAAAGTTGAAAGTCTAAAAGGGAAATCAAGGTTAATAAATTTTCTTCATCAATAGGCCCATAATCCCATAAAATTATAATCTTACTTTGACAGAAATTTTCTGTAGTTTTCTAGATTGACATCACTTATATTTCCTTCATGTAACTCTTTGCCTAGTCCTATATCAGGTGAGACTCAAAGCCTGTTTTCCTGAATTCAGTGTCAACCTGACAGCTTATCATGACAACCGTCTTGCTGTCCTTTTCAAATATTTGCATAGCATTTTATTTCCTTACTTTCTGGAACTTCTACAGAAAAACATCAAAGAAAATTTGAGCCTTATTACTGAAGTGCAATTTGGAGAGTGTTAATATTCATACCGATTTTGTAAACATTTCTTAAATTTCTATGGAAATGTTTTATTATCACCTATGAGAGATCTGCTTATATAGATTCTATTCAAACAAGATGAAGATATTTGTTAAAAGTGTTCAAGTGTATTGGTCTGTTTAAATTGCTGCTACTACTTCCACCTATGAAGAAAAATAATCAGTTAGGCTTCTATTTTTTTCTCATTGAATATCCCAATAATAGGAACTTCTTACAAATATATACTGTATTATCCGTCCTTAACCCTGATAAACCTTTATTTGTCTGGGTTCATTTTTTTGCCTACAAGCCCTTGAGTACAACAGGAAAAGGCACAAAAAGAGCAGCAAAAGTGATCGATGATACGGAACCTCTGGGGATGAGAAATGACTCAGCTGACTGGCACTCAGCCTTGTGAAAGATGAGTGAGAGGGCACATGGTGCTGATCTACAAAATCGTGTAGGAGCTGGAGAAGGTTAATAAGGAACAATGATTCTGTATCTCTTTGGCCATAAAACCCAGGCAGTATCAAATAAAACTAACTGGCTACTTAAACCAGGGACAGGATCCTTCACGTGGTGCGTAATTAAGCTGGGAAAATTTGTGCTGTTGGATGCTTTCGATGCTCGAAGTTTACACGGATTAAAAAAAGGTAATAAATTCACACGGAAGCAAATCCTTTCAGGGCTGTTAAATGCAAAGGCATTCACACCAGCTCAGGAAGTCTCTGAGCCACTGAAACTGTATGTGTATTCTAGGGATGCATTGCCAGAGGCATGCCCTGTCCTGCTACTCTTTGCTAAGAGCATCTGCTGCTCATTGTTCTATTATATTGGCTACCAGCCTTGTCTTGACCTAGGATGGCACAGCCCTTCCTACCCCTACAGCGGAACATTTGCACCAATGTTAACTCTCGTGTACAGCTGCTCAGCTGTGTCATATGCTGCTGCTTATGTTCCTTGAGTAGCTGAGTATCTTTTTGTAAACAAAACAAAAACAACACAAAGGCGAATAAGTGCATGACAAGCAAAAAACCAGCTAATCCACATGCACAAATACCTTTGCTGGCATGTGAACACGGGCATTGTTCGGAACAGCTATCTCTGCAAAGATAGTGTGACCAAAAAGCTTAACTGCAAAAAAAGTAAGTATGATCAAAGATGAGCTAAACAGCTGCCATAAGCTGAAGAAAGCCTCACAAACACTGCTTTTGTGCTCTCCTGCTGGCTTCAGGCCACAATAACTGCACCGAAGTTGATGTGATTAATTCAAAACTACACCACTGTAGCATTAAGTTTTAATCCAGTACAAAATCAGATGGGTTGTTTCCTAGCTCCTGACTTACTGAGTGTTTTAAATGCTCCTTTGTTGTATCACCACTGCAGTGTGAGTGTGAGCATTTGGAGCAGCACGGGCAGGTACCGAGGAGCCCTGGTGCAGTTTCAGAGGAAGGTGTCAGCCCTGAGCAGCGAGATGCTTCGAAATGACTGCTGTGGGGCTGCACTCTCACAGATGGCTTACAGAGTTATGCTACATGCAGGGATACAGCGATTTCGGGCTGCTGCCAGCCTCCCCAGCTCTGCAGCCTGGCTAAGGCATATTTCAGGTTAGATGCCTTGGGGACAATGAAAGTCATGTGAGGAAGCCTATTTCTCTCTACGGACTGCAGAGGAAGCCTCCAGTGATTAGATTAGGTATAGATATCAAATTTCTAGATGGCAGTTTATCTAATTTTAATTCCCTGGAGGACTGTTCATCTCATCTTAAAATACGTACCTAAGAAAGGTCAGATGAATTGTCATGTGAAATGGCTATTTCTCTCTACTGACCACTGAGGCAGTTTAAAGTCAGCAGCTTAGACTGAGATGTCTAACTTTTATATGTTTAAAGCTGGAAATGAAGAATATAGCCCTTTTGTTTCATGTTGAGTAGATTAAATGCCATGACAGATACTCTCTTACTCAGTAATAAATGTAGTGTTGCATGTTTCACAAGTTGGCAAGACCTGCAAACTTCATTTTAAATTAGATTTCACTCCAGATAATGTCAGTGAGCAATTAAACTATTTTCAGGAAATTCTATATTGCCTTAGGATTTTATGACTTGACATGAGAGCAAAGACAACCAAAGCTGTGACAAAAGAAACTATAAATACCAGATGTGTCTGTGTTTCACAGTGAGTCACCTCCAAAGGCAGAGCAGAGTTCTAAGCTGTCTGCAATGTGTATAAAATGAGATTTCCCATGAATTTATGAGTTATCATGAAGCATAACCCAACATTAGGCTGTTTTCCTAGCATAAGAGTTAGTCAGCTCCCTTTGAGGTGAAATGCTGTTGAATCTAAATAAAAATGTTTCCTGCAATTATGTCAATATGTGGAATTACTAATGGAATTACTTCAAACTGCTGTTATATTAATTTATAGATTAGCAAAAAGGATTTTACAGGCCTTTGATTTTAAGTCAAATTAATTATGATGTTAAATGTTATGTTTGATTTAAGGAAGGCTACTTACTAACTTAAAATAATATGTAATGCATTTTATTTTTGCACTTTGTTTTGTACTTCTAAAATGTAATATTATACAACAATACTTTAATAATTTCAAAATATTTTATTTCAACATTATAAAAATGGCAATGTTTAATAGATGCTGTCTACCATTTCTGAACTAAAAATATTAGCAATTTTCACTTCTGAAAAATGTTTTGAGATATTAATCTTCATTTTCTATCAAGTGCCAGAGTTCAGCAGGAAACTTACGTTCCCTGCAAGTCTGGGGTTTTTGGTTATTTAGAGTCTCACTGACAAACTGAATTGTCAATGGAATGTATTCATTCATTTATATCAACAGTATTGTCCCTGTCTGCTTTGTTTTCCTCTGGGTCCTTATTTTTTCATCAGCAGCTTGGAAGTGAATCAGTGTCTGCTTATTTTCAAAAGGAACTGTGAAGGGAAGGGCTGTTAATTGTCTCATAAAAATATTTTTCAGGAAAACATGTTTGTTTTAAAATGCACTTTTATCCATGAATGATCTCATGCCTTAAAATTTTCATCTTTGAGGCACACTTAAATTCTCACAATGTCCAGAATGTTATTATGCAGCTAGACAAGCTATTAAAAAAAAAAAAAAAAAAAAAAAAAAAAAAAAAAAAAAAAGTTTGTCCATGATGTCTCTTTTGCCCACATTTTCTCATTTCCTGGATGTCAAGTAGTAATAATGAAAAAAAAACAAAAAAAACAATAATAATTGAGAGCCACCTCAATGTTTAACTGAAATATTTACTTCAAGTGTTAGGAAGTCTGTGAACATAGAAAACTAATAGAATACACACTGAGACAGGCAGATAAGAACATGAAAGCTGCTGATGCATTCTGATAGTTTCTGATAATCTCTGATTCCATGAATAAAGAAAATCATAGAATCGTGTTTGAGCGGAACTTTAAAAGTCACCTAGTAAAAAAAAAAATGTTTAAAATTCAAAAATGTTTGTTTGAATCCTTGGGAGTAGGATACAAACATAATGAATAGAGATGCATAATGAAAAGAACCCAAATATCCAGATATGGGTCTGTTTGCTTTTTCATTGGTGCTTATGTATCTCAGAGATGAGTCTTTTGGAATTGATGAAGTTATAGTAAAATAAAATTTTTATGAGTTATAAACCCACATTTGACCCTCTGCTGTATGAAGAAAATGTTAATTTACACAGTCTGTTGCAACACTGGACATCAATGGACCAGAAGGAATTTTCACAGAAATAAATAATGAAAGGTTTTAAAAGGAACCCCTGTTAATCTTTTTCCCTCTGTTGCCAAACTTGTCTAAAAACATACTCTTTTGTGTCCAGTTCTCTGAGTTTGGACATCTTTATTCAATAGAATGGAGGAAGAAGGGAAATTTAAAATGTATCTCTGCATCTTTTCAGTACAAAAACTCAGCAAGGTGTGGTTCCTTGTAAGGTGTTTCTAGACATGGAACCCTGTTTTCATTTATTTGTGAAAAAAAGTAAAAAAGATCATGGAAAATAAGACCCAGTATAGCAGTCATGGAACTATGGTAATACCATCTCCATTTGTTTTACACTTGAATAAAATTATTGTTTCTTTGGGCAGAGTCCTTCCAATTTGATGTAGTTTGCATTATCCACACAATCTCTCTGGATCATAGGATAGACTCAAAGAGTTATTTCTGAAGTTCTTTCCTCAAAGATGGGTTGGAAGGCATCTTAGAGATCACTTCATTCAACCTCCCTGCCACGGGAAGACACACACTGCACTAGACCAGGCTGCTCAGTGCCCCATCCATCCTGGTCTTGAACACTTCCAGGGATGGAGCATCCCCAGCTTCTCTGGACAGCCTGTGTCAGTGCCTCACCACCCCCCAGTAAAAAATTTCTTCTTAATTTCTAATATAAACCTACTTTCTTTTAGTTTTAAGCCATTAGCTGAGTCTTATTTCTGTTCTTTTATAAAGCTGGGAAACACATTGTCTACTGTAGTAATGAATAAAACTAAGTTTCATTGGTATGACTTGAGAGATAAATAAAATTATATAGTTGTATTGTTTTCTCTTTTGCTTAGTTCACAGTTTTACTTTTTAAACCAACACAGATTCTAAACAGAAGGTGACTCCAGGATGGGCCTTGAAATGTTCAGAGAAATGTAAAACAATGCGTTAGAAATGAAAAAAAAAATAAAAAAATCTAATTTTGTTGTCTGTTTTAATGTGGGTTTTTTTAATTTAAAAGAAATCACAAAAATCCTTTCTGGATCGGAAATAAAGGCTGTCAAAGAGCTAATGTTGACATGTGTTTAGCTGGTAATCTAAACATGATTGCAGCTTATACAGATAGCCTGGCTTGAAGCTGGCATTTCTCATTGATAATTGGATAGTCATAATATCATTGAAAGTGCTCCATGAAATCACAGCACTGCTGCGATCCTTGACACCCATGCAGGTGTACAGACAAGCACTCATGGCCAAAGTGATCTCTGTGCTGCTGAGATACATGGATAGCTGACCTCCCTTCTTTAAAGCTTTGAGAAATGCCATTAACCAACCTTCTGGATCACAGCTTTTTCATATACTCTGCATAAATTTATTCTTCAGAGAAAATAGTGGTACTAAATCATAAGAAATTCTGGTTGGGAGCTGAACATAGGGTAAGTATATTTTATTTATTTGAGTGATAAACTTTGGAAAAAAAATCTCCTTGAAGGTATTTTCTGATCATTACTGGATGCTCTTCTGGCCTAGTTAGTCAAGAGTTTTAGTCAAGAGTACCATACCTGGACTCAGTAGGAAAGGGATTTAATTTAGGTACCTAGAGTTGAGTTTAGGTACTTTAAGTGTACAGGATGAAAGATGAGGTCATCCACCAGGCACAGCAGTGGTCCAAATCTGACGTTTCAATCTCTAAAAAGACTTTCAGATTTACTCTTCACATTTTTTTTTTCATTAAATAATGTTAAACTACAATCTGCAGTTGTTGCAGTGGGGTAATAACACACTGAATTTATTTGTGTGAGTGGTCCAGCAAGGTTACTCTAGGAAATGGAGATTTTTCCTACTGGAAATTTTGAATTTTTCAGAACTGAATCCTGGTTTCACTCCTGATTCCTAAAAACAAACTAAATTATTTGGGGTAAAGATAGCTAAAATTTAAAAGCTTTTGACCAAAATATGGTAGGAATGCAGAGGAATATCTCTACAGGGTATAACAACATGTGTTTGTGCCAACTGAAACATTGGAGAAAATATTCAAAGATGCTGATGCATGACCACTACTGTCTAACCAAAAATTCTTCAATGGGATGAAAGAAACAACATCTTAGAATGGATGCAAACCAGTGTTGCTTTATGTGTTTTTAAGCTGATATAGTTCTACATATGAAATCTGCATTGAACAAATTGAGTTTAATTATGGTAATTTTTAAAATACAGAGAAGTCCTCAAATAACAACTTTGACTGAGACTAAAAATTGGAATTATGTTGCATCCTGACCAAATGTCAGTAGTCATCACAGTAGTCACAATATTTACAGATGTAGTAGTCACCAGTGTTTGCTTAAATATCTTTTTTTTGTAATATTTCCTTCAAATTTCCTCATAAATACCACTAAGACAAACTGAGTAAATTGTGAGAAATATAACTGAGGGCACATACTGCTGTCTATTCCTAAGGGAAATAATGTTAACTTTCATCCTAAGCCAGATGAAAGCCAACAATTTAAGCACAAGGTCAACAGCATGGAAACCCATTCCCAGACTCTTTTGGTTTGCATAAGTTCAAAGATCTAAAAGCAGAAGAATTTGTCATATTTTCTCTTAGGCAGACTTTTCTGGGAGATGCATCACTGTTGCTTGCCCCCTGTTATACCTCGCAAAGTTGGTAGCATTCCCTGAGATCAGGGCTACTTGGAAGAACTCTAATAAAATAAAAAGGCAGCAAGGAGAAACAATGTTATGGCATATTTTTTTTCCTTGGAGGTGTTATTGAACCTAGGTCCAAGTTGGTACTAGAGCAGTGAGCTGGCAATGGGCACAGGGTTTCTCCCCAGGTGAAATGCAAAATTAATATTGGGGTAGTTAAATATCTAATAGAATTTTTTTACAAGACTGAAAGGATTAACTACGAGATCCTAGCCAGATTCCGACTTAGTTAATTACATCACGAACTCATAAAGTTCATCCTGTAGAAAGTATTATGTCCTTCCTCTCCTCAGCTGTTTTTAAAGTGTCACTGTGCCCTGGCTTGCAGCTGCCATATCTCATTAAAGAGGTGGTTTAAGAGATACTTATACAAAACTGGGTATTTAATAACATAGCAAGGCTACTTTGTGGTTCTGGATTAACCCTGAGGGACTTCCCTTCTATTTTATACTTGATCCTTCATGGTTTTATTTCTCTTATCCCTCTCCCTAAAGCTTTCAGCTGTTTTTTCAGTTTTATGCTCCCCTCCTGCCTTCATTCCCTCCTTCCTTTCCATTTTCCACTGCTGCATCTTACTGCATTCGATACCTCAGGCCTTAACCCCCAGAGGTAAAGAAGGAAAAATCTGCTATTTCACTCTCTTTCTCTCCATCTATCTGTCTCTGCATGCTCCTCATTTTCATGGTTTCAGGGAAATTAGGGAAATCTTGATACCATGATCCCAGCAAATCCTTACTGCAAGCTCAAACCCCAGAAGTTTAAAAATCATGATTTCTAACTTCAAGATGTGTCTTTGGCAGTTAATACTATTTTTGAACTAGAAATTTACTTTATTCTATCACTGCTTACTAAATCCCTAAGGCACATGAGTACACTTCCTTCAACTGGCCCTGTTTCCTCACAGAAACCCTTACAGAAAACTGCACTTTATCACACAACGGTTTATGAAGAGATGCCAGTTCTTTCTTTCACACTCACATATCCCCACTGTAGACAACTTCCTCCTGATAAAGGGCTGCCCTGCCAGCAGACCTCTCCTTAGAAACACTGCACATGTTTATGCCCTCTGCAGAAAGCATTCAGCCCAAAATTTCTGTGTATCGGAGTAGAATCTGTAGCTGTAAGATCTTGATCATCATTTTAAAACTTTGGGATCTTTAAATGGCATGAAGCAAACAGGGAACTTCCAGTGCCATGCTGGTGCATTCCCAAGTCTTCTATACACCTTGGGCAGCCTGGAACCAAGCTGCTTACCCTGTCTTGAGTTTTCATGCAAGATCTCAACCCAGCACAATGTCAGACTGATTTTTATTTAAAATGGCAAAGCAGTCAGGCTGGAACTGGATTTGAGACTGAGACCTCTCACCCAGGGCTCACACACAGCAGAGGAGGACCCATCAGTACAGCCCATGGCATCTCACCCATGTTTCCAGGGGAATGCAGAAGGGTCTCAGTGCTGTACCTCTCAGATACCCTGCGGCACTGTGTGGTTGTCTGCTGTCAGCTGAATACATCCCCAGGTCCCTAAACAGATTAGTTTAACATAAGAAACTTCCTAAAGTACAATACCTTGATTTGCCTCATCCAAATCCAAGGAAGAGTAACCTGAGTGATTATAATATCAAGCATAAATAAGTCATCAGAATCCATCAGGAATTTTTCTTTAAGCAAGAATCACATGGGTTCCAATTGCAGCTTTGTCAAATCCATTCTGTGTCACAGGACCAAACCTCTCCCCTTAAAGGAGAAGCCTGCCAGCGAAGCTGCTGTCTCCTTTTCTGTGTTAGCCTATAGAACAGTGGAGTTTGTGCTATCACTGGTAAATAGGATAAAAAAGTTTATCACAGGTATCAAAAGTAATATAACATTTGTCTGTTTCTTACCAGAAAAAGACAAATAAATAAGGTTCCTATGAGAGTATTATAAAGTGCTATGAGAAATGGACATTAAAATTATATATTTTTTTTTTAATTAAATGTAGGTTCCTATTGAGCATCTGATGTAAAGAACAATCCCTATAAGATGTATCTTTGTAATGCACTTTGTGGAATTTGAACTTCTTTCTTGTCAGAAATACTTGTTTTAGCATAGTAGTTCCTGTAAGTAAATATTAAACATGCCAGCTATTTGCAATAAAATGTAAGCAACCACCTGTAAATAATCTATTTACACTAAGGAGAGTTTAGTTTTTTTAATTCACACTGAGTTGTAAGTGCCAATCATTGTAAATCCCTTACCTGCTACCTAATAATCTTCAATTTACTGGTGTTAAAGAATTGTTCTCTGCAACATATTCGATATTGGCCAAAGTAATATACAAGAACTGGTGATTTCCTCTTGCATCTGCTTTAACAACACCATGCTCTTCCTGTTAGCAGATTAATTTTCTTTGCCATTGTCTGGGTTCTGAAACACAGCTGTATGCTCATAGCCTGGCATGTTGATGTCATCAGTCATTTGGCACCCTTAGACAGGCAAATGGGGAGTAATTCTTGCTGGATCCTCGAGTGCATTGCTTTTCCCCCCTGCTGGCAAGCTGAACAGGTTATGTCTTGCTTCACTTCATGGACCAGTGTGGGAGCATGTGGGACCAGGCACTGCTGGCCTGTAGCATGGACATTGTCATGCTTTTGCCCTGTGCACAACAGGACTCCCTCAAACAGCTGCCAGACATGGTTTGAGGGGTAGCAAAGCCCAGGGACTCAAAAACATCTTGGATGCAGCTGTAGGTGATGAAACAGTTCAGTTGTATGGATGCAGGTGACTGTACCTCTGTCCCTCTCAGGGTAAGAGATGACTCCCAGGTTTGTTAGTTCATGAGTTTAGATATGGACAATTTAGGCAGCTTTCTGCCCTGGCCAGGCTTCTGTGCAGGGTGAAGCCTGGGCTGCTCTCTCAGGTTTATAAAAAATATTTTTGTGTGTTTTCCTCTGCCAGCTGTTTTCCGTGTCCCGAGAATGCAAACAATCTTTTTTCCCCAGCCCTGAGATCGAAAGAAAGGCATGAGTCGTCTCTTCTGATGTTCTCATTCATTATTTATTCTTTCTTATCAATAAAGTCTGTTCTTGACCAACAGAGCTCTTCATTGCAAGTCAGTCCAAGGCACAAAACCCCGAATCCCCCACACACAGGGTGGGGTGTACATTTATACTTCAATCCATGTAATCAGTATTCATACTTCTTCAATAACTATTATCCATGTTAGAAAGTTAGACTCTACTCTAAACCAACCACAATGTGCCACCTCACTGCAGAACATGGAGGAGATGAGGAAGAAGGAAGAAACCCAAAAGCCATGCGGTTCCTCCATCTTGTCTTCACCTGCTTACCATCCTAAAACCCCCATATATCTAAAATTCTCACCCTATGGTAAAACTACGCAATATTCTACTATCTAATACATATTCTTGAAAACTCTGCTTCATTCCAGAGCCTAAAAAGCCCTTTTTCCATGAACAAAGGATAAAAGCACTGTTTGTCAGAGATCTTAAAATCTCTTAAACATGCAAAGAAATATTTCTCATAATTCCAGACTCCAACACTGCTCACAGGACTTCTGCACGTCACAGATCTCTTCCAAGAGATACCAAGGTCCATGGGTCTGTCACTGCAGACAGCTGTTCTTGGGAAACAAAACCACTGCTCCAGTTTTAACTGTGCATGGAACCAGGGCCAGGCAGAGACCTGTTCCATCTTCTGCAAAGATTTAATGTCCTAGAAATATTGATGCCATTTTAAACAGATGCAGTAGATGTCCTGAAAATAGCTCTTGGCCTCTCTCACCCCATTTACAGTGCACAAAAATATCTCTCTTCCTTTTCCTTGAAACATTTTCTGATTTTCAGGTGGTATATTTTTCAGGTATATTTTTCAACTACTCTTGTGCCCACGCAAAATACTAAGAAAAGTGAGAGAAAGGTAGCACATGAGAATGAGTGGTGAAACCTGCTGTTTTAACAAGTTGGAAATGAAAACATAATGTAGTACACAACTCATTAATTAATTTTATTACAACTTTATGCCAATTTTTATTAGATTTTTTATTGGATTAGGAATTGAATTTTGAGATTATGTTAAAAATGTGATGGTCTTTGCCTATTTTCACAGTAGATATAAAATTTAAATGGTCATTTTCCAATATGTATTACTTCTATAATTTAGCTTTTGCCATTTGGCAACTCTTTAGAGTAAAATATTTGGCATAAAATCAAGTGTAACTCTTTACAGTCAGAGATTAATGATCTGCCCATAAAATTCCTTTACTGTATGGTTAATTCCCTTAGCATCAAGTGCTTCCACGTACTAATGTTACTTCTGCAGTTTGTAAATGACATTAACAAATAGAAGTCATTTTATGGTGCTCCTGTGGCATGACTAGTTCAGGTACTGCTACCTTTTCTACTTTCTGGCAATTAAAAGAAATATTTTAATCCAAATGGTACATCTGTCAGCAAACTGTCAGGAAGAAAATGCTAATAGGTATATTCCTTCATCTGCTCTGAAAGAATCTTATCACATGCATGGATTTAGCAAACATGCGCTGTCAGTTGATGCAAGAATTAGCAGTCATGCAAGAGTTGTCATTGATTTAGACACTGATCAAGAAAAGACTCTGCTTCACTACTGTTTTCTTTTTTTCCTTCCAGGCACAGACAGAAGTGCCTCTGTTCTCTGATGAGACCTGTGTGCCGATACATAAAAAGGAAAGCCATCTCTGGTATCACTAGCTAGTTTTAATTAACATTTAATTGATCTAAATCTTTACTTTTGTTAAAATGCATCATAGTATATCACATTGAATACATAATATTTGATGTTATTATTTGAGGAATATAGCAATAAAGAGAGAGAAATTAAATGTAATGATTACAATAAAATTTAACATAGGTGATTTTTTTGCCATACAAATCCAATTCTGCTGACCTAAAAATTTTTTTCCTAAAGGAAAATTTGTCTTCCTGGGCTTATTCTTTAACTTGTCTGATCAAAACTCCCATAATCTAGCCAAAGCACAAAATAGGTTAATTTTATTTAAATTTAAATCTGTTCTTAATACAATTTGTAAGGGTAATCTTTGCTTCAATTTTTTATCGCATTATAAATTCTTCTGTGTATTCTCAAATAATTGTGTGCCACCTAAGAAGACCCATGAGAGCAGATCATACTCTGTTTCACTGAGTGAGTGATAGTCTGCACCCATCAGGTTCAAACCCAGCACATGAATCAGAAGTAAGAATGGTTTCTTATAGCACCACAGGTGTCCATTTAATTCCACATTTTCTAAACTCAAGTAAAAGCACATGGCTGGTTCCTATGTTTTAAATCTGTGTTTGTCCTAGAGTCTGGCATGTTGATACACCTGCTGTTAAATTCAATTAACTTCTTTACTGGAATATTTCTTCTTGCCTTCCCACTTCTTGCTGATGCAACCATGTTGTATTTGCAGGACACACTCTCATTCTCTAGCTACTTATACGGATTTCTTTTATAACTGGTTGTGAACAGAAATAAATACCAAGGCCTGAAAATTTTCCATGTCTTGTCACTCCACCAAAAGTGAATGAAGTGCAGGGAGCCTTGAAAAGTGGAGTTTCTATGAAAAAACCCCAAGTGGCCTACAGAGAAGGGATCATGGCTAAAGGCTGTGCTGAAGAATGAACAGTTGTTCCTGTCAGGGTACAGACTCAGATATTGATCAGCTTAATTCCATGTACCTGCAGAAAGATTGTGCCTGGGGCTTCAAGGGAGGATGGTTCCCCCCTTTTATTCTGCATGGGATGTGTCTGCATGAATGGAACAGCCCTCAGACAGAAAACTCCTGCTTAAACTTAGAAGTAAGGGCATTGAGGTGTTTGTGCAACAACAGTCATTTCAGAAGCAATCTGCTTTGTGTAAGGAAGAAATTGCTTTGGTTGAGAATTGGAATGACATTTTGATTAGTGTATGAGATTCAGCTCAGATAAAGTGTAATATGTTCAAAATCTGCTTGCTTAAAGGTGTCTAGGGTCTTCCCAGAATATCCTGCTTATAATTCTATGGCTTTAGAAATAAAGAAACTTAAATAATTCAAGTTTAAAACTTCCATTGGTGTTCATGATACCAAGATTTTAATTTTTGGATGTACCGAGAAAAATGAATTTGACTCTTAAAGCATAGCCTTCTTGATGCATTTCATTTCAGGTTTCATTGGACCTCACACAAACATGACTGATAGAATGGAAAAGCTTTAATTAGCTGTCAGAAATATGCTTCCAACATGTTTTCAGAAAAATACGCTTTCAAGCTTGTATACGTTTTTGCTGCATTTTTTGTGACATATGATATTTGTGCAACAGTCATCTATTAATATCCAAATAGGACTTTATTCTTTTTTTAAGCTACTTCATTGAAGGAATAATCTGAAGCTTTTAAGTAACTTGAAATACATTTAGGAGGAAATCCTGGAGCTGCTGAAGTCAGCAGATATTGTACTGCTGATTTAAACATGAGCAGAATATCACTTTTCTTGCTTTATGCTTTCTTTCATACAAATGGAGCAAGGCTATTCTACTCTTCTTACTACTCCTTTGTATTGATACTTGTATCAAAGAGTAATTGAAAGATCTCTGAAACACTTCTGATCTCAATATACATTCTCTGTGAATATATGTAGTGAGATGTATTTCAGGTGTTAAAGCTGAAACATTAACTATATGTAAGATTTTCAAAAACACTTCCTATTAATTATATGTATTTCCTTTGAAATTGCTGGGAATTTTTTATTTTGACATAATTTGGAACAGGATTAGAATGAAAGCTGAGTACTTTTGAAGAAGCTAGACTATGACTAAATTTGCATAGGATACGACCCAAATCCATTTGATATTGATTAAAAAATATTTAATTTACTTTATGAAACTTGATGGTTATGACACAAAAAATACTGTGATAATGTAATATATACATTTTGTGGCCTGAAATTTTAGTAATTGGTGAGATCTAAACAAAGGACAAAATGTAGATCCATTTTCAGTGAATACCATTTTAAAAGCAATTATACAGACTTAATTGGAATTATTTATATGGTAATATATTGGTGGATATGAGTAAAGTTATAGGAATCTGCTCTAAAGAGGGAAAAGAAAACAGTCTATATTTTGTAAAGTGCCCTGAAGTACTGGCTGCACCAGCCAAATGATAGCAACCTTCTCTCCATTAAATATATATATTGTTGCACAGAGTAATGAATGGTTTAAGTATGAAACTAACATTTGCACAGTTCTGGTTTTACCCAGAAACAGTGGGCCAAATAAACACTTAAACTACAAAACGATTACTTTACTTTTTTAAGTGCAGCTGAGAAAAGTGGCACGTACAACTGCAGCAGTTGTGGGCTATAGCTTGTAAAAAATATTATGGAATGAACACAGTCATTTGACCATTTTAACTGTTTCTTGCTGCAATATGTAAGTTTCATATAGGTAAGTTTCACCTATTAAAAATTCATATAAAATTCCATTACAAACGTTAAACTTATGAAAATCTTGTCATGTTCAAGATAACTATTTTCTTTTTTTTTTTTTTTTTTTCTCTTTTAACATACAAAGTCTACTTTATCTGCTTTGGAATTAATTTCTTCTGTGCAATAGCTGATTTTCTACCATGTGTACCCAGAAAGCAAATCCCTCTATTCAGCATCATATTTAGCTGAGAAGATCTAAATCAGGTACTCCCTGAACATTGCTCTCATAAGCCATTACCAAGGATTTTGGCTCTCAAATTATACACACAACTGTTAGCAGCCAAATATTTTATCTTCTCCTCAAAGACCTTGATGCCAATACTCTGGCTTTTGATTCCTAAATAAATGCTTCATATATAAATGAAGTCTTGTATAAAAAGAGAACTTGTTGTAACTGGTTGATAACTTGTGTTGACTGGTTGATAATACTGTCTTTTTGGTAGCTAAGTCCCATAACTTAGGTTTACAGGACAATGAGAATAAAGGTACTAAATTGCATTTTTCTGTTAATTTTGTACTTCTTAAACCTAACTGTCCAAACATTTCCCAGGTGTCTGGTGCACTAGTAGAACCAGAACAGCTACACACCAGTAAGGAGGTGAGTTTAATGGAGGGCACAGGTCACCCCATAATTCTGTAGAAGAAATGTTGCTCTGGCTTTGTACTCTTTTTAGAAAAACATGCAAACGAATGTACTTTTATACACAGTTTTTTAAAAAATCTACTGGAATCTTTAAAGGTAATCACATGCATTCTCCCTTTGTTACACAAAATTGAAGGTGAGCAGCCCAGTTCCCCTGTAATAATGACACATATGCTGTGCAGATCAGTTTTGGACAGTAAGAGGGAGTCACTTCCCCTCTTCTGCCATGTCTTCCTGCAGTCCCATATGTTTTAATGACAGTAACCCAGGGGGCTGCCTAGGTTTAGCTGATCAGGTCTGAGAAGTCTGGAGCCTTCAGCACAAGAAGGACATGGAGCTGTTGTAGTGAGCACAGTGGGCTGAGAGAGCTGGGGCTGTTCAGCCTGGAGAAGAGAAGGCTTTGGGGAGACCTTATTGTGGCTTTTCAGTACTTAAAGGGGGCTAATCAAGAAGGTGGAGAGAGACTTTTCATGGGAAGATAGTGATGGGATACGGAGAAACCATTTTAAACTAAAAGAGGAGAGATTTAGATTAGATATCAGGAGGAAATCCTTAGAGTGTGATGAGGCAATGCAACAGGCTGCCCACCCTGGAAGTGTTCAGGGTCAGGCTGGAGTGGGGCCTGGGCAGCCTGATATATTGGAAGGTGCGAGAGTTGGAACTAGATGATCTTTGAGGTCCCTTCCAATCCAAGCTCTTCTATGACTCTATGATCATTCAGATCCCATATAAATATTCCTTTGTAATTGAAATTCCTTAACAGTCCAAGATGAATTAAATGGATTTTGTCTTTGATGAGACTATTTGCATGATCTATTGCATAGATCATTTATGGATATTATATTATCATTTGCATAGTCTATTTATGTAGCTCATGTTAATTCAGTTCTTAAATACTTGTAACAATGTAATATTTTCAAGCATTTTCATCACTTAAATTACACAACAACGTACATTTCTATTCCCGCTATTGCTCTTGTAAAATTGAAAATACATGCAAAGGGAAAAATTGTAGGCATGAAGGCAAATGCAATCTCCTATTGGCAACAGTTATCTTGCAGAAGAATTTGTGAGTGTGATGGATTTGAAGGATTTTAACAGAGTCAGAAGCTGATAGCACAGGCTCAAGCCAGGCACGATGTAGGCAGGTGCTGGACAGGCTTCCCCCGCTCAGCCTCTGCCAAAACACATCCCCTGACCTGCAGCACTGCAGCTGTTCCCCTCCGTGCCAGGATGTGTGGTGGTGGGTGGGGATTTGGAAAAACACAGTCACTGCACAAACACATTTCAGGTCTCCAAAGGGCAGTGAATTAACCCACTGTATCACTTCCAGTGCAATGAATTTTAAAATTCCTCTTTCTAAGACAAAAGCCTCCTGTTTTTCTGCAGGGCACAGCAGTGGGTGCCGTTTTCATTCTTCCTCTAACTCACTGTTCTAACTTGATCTTTGCAGTTTTGCTGGAATACAATGATTTAAAAAATGAACATACTTATAGAAAGAATAAATTCCTTTGAGCCATGTTTATGACATTAACAAGGTGAGAGAGGAAATATTTGAAAAATTTGGGGGCAGATTCCCTACCCTTTGAAGCAGTGATGAGCTCTTTGTGATGTCAGTGATCTAAGTGTCAACAGAGGGGTCGTTGGAAGAGATATTTGTCTTATCTAGCTTTTAAAAGGTTACTCATCTCACTAACTGGTTTGGTATATGTTTTATAGTACTGCAATGAGTCCTGAACAACTGTATTTTGAAAGAGATCTCAGGGTTTTAAATCTAGGTCACACTTTTCAGTCCTGATTCAGGAGCAGCTTTGTAGAAGAGATGCAAACTTTAGCTCATTGCTGGCAGGGATCTACAGGATCAAAGCTGCCAATTGACTGGTGGTAAAAGGGAGTTATGATTATTTAATGAACTACCAGAAAGGCTCCTGATTCATTGACAAATATTCATATTCATGTTCTCAATCTTTTTCAAGGACAGGATTTTAATTTACTGTGTTTTATACCAGAGCTGAAATAGGATCTCTGAGGGTATGAGGTAGATGGCCTGGGCTGTGCTGACATGCAGTAACCAGTTGTGCTGAACACTCATCTCATTTCCATATTTAAAATACACCCTGGATCACCCCACTGATGTAGATGACCTCAAGTTCCAAACATTTCTTTTTTATTCATTACGGGATAAAAGAAAAATGCATTGCTTAACAGCACAGTTTTTACTTACTGCAGTTTCTCACTTTCAGATTTGGACACAGTGGGTAATGAGATTTTGAATGACAACTTTGTTACCATTCAACCTGTCCCTCAGATGAGAGTTAGCAAAAAGTAAAATCATGAAATGAGTTGGGTTGGAAGGCACCGTAAAAATCATTTAGTTCCAAACTCCTGCCATGTGCAGGGATGCCTTCCACTAGACCAGGCTGCACAAAGTCCCATCCAGCCTGGTAGTGAACACTTCCAGGGATGAGGCATCCACAGCTTTTCTGGGCAACCTGTGCCAAGGTCTCACCACCCTCATAGTCAAAATACCTTCCTAATGTTCAATCTCAACCTGCACTTTCAGCTTAAGGTCATTCCCCCTGGTTCTATCACTCCATGCCCCTGTGAATAGTTCCTCTCCAGTTCTCTTGTAGGCCCCCATTAGGTACTGGAAGGTGCTATAAGGAGTAGTGGGAAAGGGGTATTTATTTGCAAGGTATTTATTTTCTCAAGCATCAGATCAAACTGCATCAAGAAACCACCACACTCTTCTGTTTTCCCTCCCTCAAAAGAAACCTCATTCTGTACAACAAATTTTACCCTTTCCCTAGAAAGAAAAGATTGATTTTTTTCCCCCCCTCAATCATTCATTTTGACTTCTTTGGTGAATATTCCATTTTATCATATTAATAAAATATGGTTCCATTTTCTTCCTTTAAATGAAAGGAAAATGCTTATTCTTAATGAACAATAAAAGCAGAGAGGAAGAAGGAGTTCCAGGGTATTTATTTATTGTACAGAGTTAATCTTTTCCGACAGTGGGACACTTGTTCCATTGCAGGAATATTGAAGGACATCTTAGCAATTCTCCAGAGTTCCTGGTTCTGTTAATATCTTTAGTCACATGCTGCTTATTCTTGGGAGCTCTTTGTAGAAGGGTGACTGTCCTCGGTAACATCAGAAAGTGTTTGTTGAGAGACTGAATTTGTCACTGAGGAAAGCAGCAGCCTGTGTATATTTTCTGTATGTAGTAAAAAAGAAAAAAATAAATTAAATGTTGAAACTGAGGAATATTCTTATAATCTCAAAATATGAAAACAGGAACAGTTAAAAAAAATCAAATTCCCTGTTCTCCTCACCCCCCAAGAGAACATGGATTTTAGTAAAAAATAAATAAAAAACCCCCGCACAAATCCAACCAACATAATACTTATATTCTAAAAATACATAACATTTTGATGAAAAATGAGCCATTTTCCCTTGGGGAAAGGAAAGAAACTGAGTGATACAAATTTAAATACAAAAAATAAAATATAAAAATACAAAAATTTATGAATTAGGGTGGATCAGTCCTTAAGAACTTAGTGGATGATCCCAGGAGGAATTTCTCAAAGCAGAAGAAGTTAGACCTTTAACCTTCTGAAGGAGATGTACAGAGTAGATCTGTACTGTAACTTCTGAATCGTGCTGCAGAGATGAAGATATTCTACTGCACTGGACACATAATACGAGGAAAACTTTACCCTGGAAAGCTTGTGATCTAACATGTGTTAAAGACAAAGAACAGGAGAAATAAATGAAAGTGGCTTAATTGCTGGTATCCCAGAGGTAGGGAGGGCTGTCCTCCTGGCCCTGCTCAGTCCCCTGAGTGACTGTAGCCAGATCAACCCCACGCTGGCTAATGGGGCATGAAGCAAATGTGCCCTCTGGGATCAGCTCCTCCAGCCCAGCTCCTCCAGCCCAGCACCTTTTCTCAGTGGTGTTGGCTTGCAGCTGGCAGGACAGAGAAGCTGAACAGCTGTTGGATTCCTCCTTGTGCAGCTGCTCATATCTGGGTATTAAAGGACTTGTGTGACTTCAGGGGGCATGGAAGTCTTTGGAAGTGCACCAAAAACTGGCAACCTATCACAGCTGTGAAAGAGTTGGGACAAAGCTAAGACGGTAATTAAATATGAAGAACATTTACTTTCCTAGTCCTGAGTCTTTTCCTACAATGTGTTGATGCCTAGAGCATTTTATCTGAGCACATGGGACAAACTAAATTCAGCAGGCTTATTTATTATCCCACTTTATCTCTAATATGGGCACATTCTTAGCTACAAGATCTCCAGCCCACAATGCCCTATGGAGGTCCTGAGAATACAAAGTACTAAATAATATTTCAGATTGAGTTATTTTTTTGCTTGACTTGTGTGAACAAACAGAAAAAATAACACTTTTTGCCTTATTTATTTAAGGTGATCTAGGCTTTCAAAATACCTGTTCTGCATGAGGATATTACTGCAGGCAGCAATGCTGAATGCTTCAAATCCCCCTGCTTAAAGGAGTGAAGAATAATTTCTAACTTCCTGGAAATTATTGAATCTCATTGTAATATCTTTTGGAAAATCAAAGAAAATTGCTTTCATCAACTAGGAACTAGGCATATTTTTTCAATAGTTGTGTCTAAGAAAATAGAATTTGGTTGACAGTTTCACTTTGATGATTTTCTTAAAAGACAAAATATCTGAGAATCTCTTAGAAATTCAGAAAACTCTGAATATTCAGCAAAATTCAGCAACAATAACATCCATGAAGTGAGTTTGAAAGAAAATATTGACCAAAACCACAAAATAACTTCCTTTCACTTTAATGCTTGCAAGGTACTTTTAAAATTTTGCCTGACCACCAATGAAGTCAAAATAGGTTACCACTAGTTTCAATGAACTCAGGAATGGTATAAAATGCTTTATTTACTCAAAATTAAATTAATGCTTATAATTTGAAATATGCGGTAGCTCTAGTGGCAATGCTTGTTTGACAAATCTGATATTGTTTTTTAGACAATCCAGGAAGCTTCATTGTCTTCATAGGATAATATATATGGCTCCCCCAGCACGCTTACCATGCAAATCAAACCTCAATCTGGTTAGGAAATGTAATTAATAGTTGCACATGGAAGATTACTGGAAGAACAAGCCTTCTTTCACAAAACATCAATTAAAAGAAGAGTAATTTTAGAGGCTACATGGAATACTGTCTGGCATAGACCTCCCACACAGAGATCAAGTTGGGCCAAGAAAAAGTTGGGCCATCTGCAAATGCATAGATTTTATTGTTATGAAGGAAGTCAGCAGGAAAGAAAATAACAGAGAAGTAAGACATCCCTCAAAACTGCATTTCATTATCTCATTAATTTCCTAGACATTCATAATACTAGATGAAATTCTTATGAACTTCAGCAGTCCAAATCTTGTGCAGTCAATATAAGCTGGTGCTCTCTCATCTAACCATGTAGGAAATGGGCTCATCTACATTACCCACCTCTTCCTGCTGACTGTAGGGGAAACAAAGACTAACTTAGACTATAAACATAACACTAAGATGCCCAAAGATAGATGAGATAATCCTTTCCTTTTGGATTCTGTGACCTGAAAATTCAGGACCTCCATTCATAAGAATATTTAACTATATTCCTCTTTATTATACCTTATGCTAAATAAAGTCACAAGAAAAATTTCTCCCAGTTGGAGTGAGAACCTGTGCTGGCCCAGGATTTCTGCATTCATGCCGAGTTGCCAGTAATAGATTACTTATCTGTTGCAGCAGGAGATTATCACAGTTACAGCTCTGCTCACAGTGCAGACGAGCCTTGAGCACATGACCCAGATACACTCTTTCCATCAGATGACATCAGCTGCTACTTTAGTCAATGCAGTAAGTGGACTAAAACCATGACGTATGCACAGACTTCTTTAAAAAGTGGGATCAACTCATGTCTTATCAAAGCAGAGTTTTAAACCCTTGTATGTGAAGGAACCAGTGCAGTATGCTTTTACACGCTGAATAAAATCAGCTCCCTGACACTTAATAAGCTGCTTCAGCTTGTGCACTGACACTGTAAAAAGAGTTGATTTAGTAACATTGAACTACAAAACTTAACTTGTGAAGCATTAACAGGATATATTTTTCTTTCTGTAAATCTCTACTAATCTTACAGCCGATCAACTGGTGGCTCAGCAGTAAGTAAACATGTCATTTGGGGACAAGTTATGTGAACCTATTCTATCACTTGATGCAATTGCACATGTTAAGAAAAGCTCTTTTAAAATAAAGATGCCATTTATTGTCAAGCTGGTCACTAATTCTATGGTATGTTGGGTGGCAGAATAGGTGGTGATAGACCAGACATTATAAGAAGAGCAAATCTCCGAAGCATTTTGTGAAATTAAAGATAGCCTAAGGGTTAAGAAAAATTCCCCAAAAGGCAGCATATTATAAGAACATAATATAACATAACAGAGTAATTTCCAAAGAATTATTCTTCAGGATGTTACAAACACACACATCCCTGACAAGCTAAGTGGCAGAAAAGCGGACAAAGAATTACAAGATGATGAAATGAAATTTGAAAATAAGCCCTGTTTTTAATATTTGTAATATAATTTAAAAAAATCCCACATGGCCATTATCCAAGATGGGCACTAAAAAATATTAGTGTGTAGGAAACACAGTCTGAAAGAGACTAGCAACTGTGAAGATGCAACATGCAGAATTTTCAATTGTGTTCAGATTAAGTTATGGCCTTCAATTACGTGTAGGGTTTCTGCTATGTGTTCTGAAAACCGTCAACTAAAAAGAAGTCTATATTATGTAGTTTATGCCTTTTAAAACCTTGGCTTTTTTGAGTAGACTAAAGCCTGTACCTTTGCAGGTTGGACTGTAGCATTTAGAAACTGGAGGAGCAGTGTGCAGTGGCCAGCATTGCTTTCCAACTTGTGTGAAGGTTTGGTCTTGTTTTTGTTTTCAAAACCACAACCATAACACGTAGCAATTTTTCCAGTTTAGGATGAGCCCAGCCTACAGAGGTTATGCTGCTCTGGTATGCCTACCCATCTCTTCTAATGATGGAGAGTGTTTCTCCAGTTAAAAGCTGTCTCCTATACCGCCTGTCTACTTCATTAATTATTTTTCTCTTTGGTGCAGAACTTTGTCTCTTCTTTACCATTCTTTGCCAAGTCCCTGCAGGAAAATGAGGTTTGCTGAGACCACTAGAGCTGTGTTGCTGTATGCTGTTTAGAGGGGATTGACTTGTGTTTCAGAAACTGAACAGCCAAAGGATTTAATCTCAAATTCTCAGGGTACATTTCAGAGTAGAAGTGGTGAAAACATGGCATTAAAGCAGCAAAGAAGGGGACCCGATTTAGAGGCAGGAAGCCAGATGTTAATTAATAAAACCAACATAACAGGGCTATTTGGCTTGCCGAGAACATTCTCTCAGCTGCCTGTTTGTAGTCTGTTCCCCAGTTAATCAGTTCTGCTGCATTAAATTTCTTTAAAAGAAATTTTCTTCCCTGGTTGCTTAGAGCCCTGTTGAATCAAGCTGAAAGCTCTGTGAGGGGTGCTGAGCCAGGCCAGCGAAAGTAATTTATAGAACGTTACAACACTACTGCTACCTTCAGCAGTGTTCAATTTACATCTGCAAATGTCCCTGCCTGTTTCACACAGACAATTAAGCTCATTCTGTGCGTAGTGCTCACTCACATGGCTCTAAGTCCAGAGCAGGGTGAGTTTTCAGTTGTCAGGCTGAAGAAGTACAACCCCAAGCACAAGGACCCAGTAGTGTGGATATTACTCTTCTGTAGTTTCTGCCATACCCTTATATCACGTTATATCACTGCAAGTGTAAGTCGCTGTTAGAAGCAAAATGCCTTAAAACTGTTGAGCTTCCATGAAGTTCCTGTCATTTATATCTCCCAGGAACAAATTTCTTGCTGCCTGTTATGTCAACCAGAATAATGCATTGTTTTCAGCTATTTGCTGAAGAGGAGTCAGACTAGCAAAGGACAATGTAAGAGTTTATTCATCAATAAAATCTATATTAAACCATTTAAGTGAGTTATTTCTCTATCAAATATACTTTAGGTTATGCTTATATTAGGCTGGTGCCAAGAGATTCCTCCATCTGTTGTGCCAGAATAAGTGAGTGCTAACATCAAGGAGATATTCTGCCCCAAAGGTTAACCTATGTTTGTTTAAATATGCAAGCTACCTGAATGTGGCAAATAATGTATGTATTCTTTCAGAATGCCATTGATAATAATAATGGAATGAAGGGGATTTTCTTTTTTTCTTGAAGCAATGCTTCAAGAATTTTTTCGAGATACGTGAGTTGAACTTAACCTAAACAGCTTTATGATTCTAATGGGAAATGATGGGTTCTGAGGTACTCAGGGAACTACAGGCAAGACTAACTTAATTGCCATTGGATGTCATTCATGGGTCAGCAAAGTATAGGGCATCAGTTATTATATGGAATTAACAGTCTCAAATTATTCTGTTTCAAAGTTAGGAGAGAGGATGCCTCACAGATGGAAAATAGAGCATCTTAGACATTCAAACACAGGTGAGATTACAACAAAAGTGGAAACTGGGAAACCCATGAGTGGGATTTATGATACTCATTTTTAACCTGAGGATTTCATGCTAGTCTTGGGCAGCTCCCTGCTTGGTTCCTGGTGAACCCCAGGCTGAGGTAGTGTAATCTCCCTGTAAATTACTTAAGGTACTTCCAACAATCACACATTATTCTGGACTGTGGATTTCATAAATTATGCCAGACAATTTTTGGGACTAGAGCTGGATTCTTCACTCAGATTCTGATCCCTGAGATGAAATTGTCCTTACTGGGTCAACTGAGCTGACAAACTCAATGATGCTTGTGGGTCCCTTCTAATTCAGGATATACTATGATTCTATGGTCTTCTATCAGCTTCCTGCCTTTGCATAAATAAAGCTTTTTTCAAATATGAAAAATGGCAATGATAAAGGAAACTCCTTCTGTTTACTAACAGTGGAATAAAACATTTGCTACATGAAGCCTTGCACAGGTGTTGAGTAGTCAGAAATCTCAGTAGAAAGCTTTATTCTGTGTCACACAGGGAGGAAAAGATGTCAGGAAAAATCCAGTGAACTTTGATTTGGGAGAAGAAAACCTTCTATGCCCCCTTTAATGTTTTCAAATTCTTAGGAAAAAGAACTGTGAAAGTGGAGGAAGAGCAAAAAACAGGTCAACACCTTTGAGCAATAAGATAACATTTGCATGGTGTCTGGCAGGGGGCAAGAGAAGCATAGAAAAGACAGTAAACACTGATATTTATTTTAGAATGGAAGGAAGAATTGCAGAAAACATTTCATTAAATAAACCAGAAGCTGAGCAGTCTTAGCCTAATCCTTGCACCTTTGGATGGGCTCAAGATGTGGCTGCAGTGGGTCTGACCCAAAGCAATAAAGTCAAAGTGCCCCCATTAACTCTCACAAGCTTTGGATCAAACCCCTGATGAATTGTGCAGCTCACTGGCTTATAGCTGAGCTATGCTAGCTGTCAGACAACCAAAAAGTCTCTCCCCTGGGTAGCTTGGCATATAACCCTTAGGTATCCTTACAAATCAACATGGGGAATGACATGCAAAGAAAGGAAAATGGGCATTTCTGATGTCAGACACCATCCGTCTTCAATTAAGTTAACTTCCGAAATGTTTCAAGTATCCAAGCTCTTTTTGAAAGCCCAATTGACCCAGAAGTCTCTAACAAAGCAATCCTTAAAACCAGCCACATCGTTAGTTTCTTTGCTTGATGGGGGGTTCTTAATGCCATAAACCCCAGAGCAGAAGTTAATAATTTCATACATTATCACTTTGAATATGCAATAGAAAACTCAAGGCAGCTGTTTGAACTTCCCTTTAAAAGAGGACAGATTGCCTTTATTGTGTGCACTACTTCATGGCTTGTTTGAGGCCAGGGCAATTATGGGATGAATGACTTCCCTTTAGCTGTTGATGTGTAGGCTTGTTGTTGTGTGTGCATTGTTTTGGGCTTTTTGTTATTGGCTGTCTTTGTTTTGTTTTATTTTGTTTTGTTTTGTTTCGCTTTGTTTTGTTTTGTTTTGTTTTTAATCAAATTGGAGGCCATGTGATAAAACCACAAAAAGCTGACAGGTAATGATCAAAAAAGGGAATGGTCAATGCTGACTTGGCATTTTATTGTCGTGTAAATATAGAATTAAAATAACAATTACATTTCTGTGGAGGCCATTCTTACTGGTTTACCACTACAAGGGTGGGTTTGATTCTTCGATTTCAACACCACAGAGAAGAATGCAGAAACCTTGTCAAATTGTGCTGCTTTTTTGTCTCTGTTGGGTTGCAGTAGTCTTTCCTATAGGATATTTTGGTAGCTAACTAAAAAGGTGTTAATTTTTATTTACTTGTGCTGCTGATCTTTTGATAACCTCATAAAGTTCATGAAGGCTTCATCCACTTCCTTCTAACTAAATATTTTTTTCTGATTTTGTAAATAATGCAATATGCTAGTTGGAAGATTATCCTTAAAGTAAAATTATATATGTGGGAATAAGAAAATTTTTGTAGAGTCTAACTGATTACTTTGGAGAGACTTTCCTATGAACTGCTCTGTGTCTAATTGCTAATTCCTGAAGAAACAGAAGTCAGAGGACCAACTCTATTGCCAATGGACAACCATTTAAGAAAGTACTTCAAAGTGAATGAAAATATTTTTTTCTAAGAGGCACAGACATATCTAGATAGAGCGCTTCATAGTGGCTGCTGTGCATTTGTTTTTTGGGTCCTGATGAAGCTCTTTCAGGCAGAACTGGGATTTACACAAAGCATATGTTGAAAAATATTTCATGTTAGTTTATGCCTGTGCTGTAGGAATGCTACAGCCATAATATAAGGGCAAAGTAAAAAACACATATCTTAGAACTGGGAATGTTTCATGTCAGATATTACTGAGAATATGTATAGTATGGATGTTTGCACATTAATCTACTAAATTTAATGTTGAGAAACATAACCAGAAAATAAATGTTGATGTATGTATCATACCTGTCTAGAAGACTGCACTAGTTAGGAAGGAACAAGAATATTCTAATTCAATAAATTAGGGTCTATGACAGAAACTTGAGAAAAGTTATTTACTCATTGCCACGTTCTTGTTTACATGGTGAGAATCAAACATGGGAACAAAAGCACGAAACCATGTTTCTGTTATTAAGCCTCAATGTTATTGAAGTGGGTTCAAATGGTGCTGTCTTTTTGTCCTCCAGAATTCCAGGGCTGTTCACATTTTTTTAGTTCTTCAGGTGATAAAATACTTTCTGGACTGAGTAAATAGTGAAATTACAATTCATTAGGATGTGTAATTATTCACTACAAGTCATTTCAGTGGAAATATTGACCTTTTCCTTAGTATACCTGTCTTACACTGTTTTAACAAACTCAAGCATAGATACACATGCATGGTCATTTCCCATAGGTCTGGAAGTACATATAGATACATCACAAATAAAAGTTTCCAGCTTTTTTTTCCAAATCATAATCTTTTTCTTTTAAAGCTACTGCTTTTCCTAGGGACTTGCCTCTGTTCCTACTGCCACCCAGGCTCCTGTGCAGAGGCTACCCTAAGAACTACAGGCTGAGGCTTTGCTAAGGTCAGGTCTCACTGAAGATGCTCTATTCCAGCACGTTCCCAATTCCAATAAACTTTCCTCTACATGTTATAGCAGGAACATGGAGCAACCTGATGTCCTTGCCCATCTTACCTATGGATTGTTAGAGCTTAACTTTACTTAATTAAAACTTCCAGTGAGCTTTAATTGAGCTTAGGTAAATACTTTATGAAATAAATTATAAATCCATTACAATTTTACGTACCCTGTTGAATCTCTGACATATTCAGCCATAGAAAATATATTATCAGTTCTTTGTCAATTACTTAAATAGGTTGGAATTATTAGAAAATACTTTTAGATTTTTTTGAGATCCAGAGAAATATCAGAAATGTTCGGGAACATGTAAAAGAACTTCTGCTTTAGTTTGGAGCCTTCTCAAATTCTGAAATTCCATCGACATGGAATCGACATTATGTCAATTATATCAAACAAAAAGTATGATATTCTGAATACAAAGAATACTTGTATCTATGCATGAATATACTTTTATTCTCTATAATTTACTTTTTGATTGAACATATTTGCAGAGATTGGCAAGATGTCATGAAAGGTTTTGTTTCATTGACTAAATTTTTGGAATATTTTGGGTAAAACTGTTGTGCTTCTGATCTTTATTTCTGATAAGGAAATTTCTAAGCTGACCATTAAAATTAACTTCCTAAGTTTATTTTATTTATTTATTTTGCTTTTTACTGCACACAGTGAAAAATATATAATCTTGAATTAGGATACCAAGAAAATATTTTATTTTTCTATGCTAAAGCAGAACTGATTATTATCCTGTTAGCATGACAATATGTGTGTATATATATATATGCTGAATTATTTTAAAGTTCTACCTTTAATGCAGATATAGTAATTCAAAAATGCTGATTAAAAGCTGTAGAGAAATCTTGGAAGGAACTTAAAAAGCCTTTTGAGGTTTATTTGCATAATTCATTTTTAGAACTTTAATTAACAAGGATCTGTTATTGTTTTTCTTCCCACTTGTGTTGCAATTTCCCATGCAAATGCAATTGAGGAATTGCTATTCTTATTCTACCAAAAAGACTGTATATGTGGATAGCACTTAAAACCAATTGTCATATTGCAAAGACTAATATTCTGATTCTAAATTTCTGACACTAAACTTTTTCTTTTTATTAATGTCATACATTTAAAGCCTTTTTTTTCCTTGATTAGAGCAATACCACTATGATAACATATACTAAATGATAACATATGCTAAATATTGCCAACCTTTATAAAGTTGTCTTCATTCATTCATCAAACCAATTTATTCATTATACTTAATATATGACCTGATTTGGGTTATATTCATTGGAATTGCCTTTTAAAAAGCAAGTTCAGACTGAAAAATTAGTAAAAGCAATAGTTCTGTCCTTATAGTATCTACACTGCACCATCCATGAGATTTCTGCACAAGAGCCTCCTCACCATATGTACAGGAATTTGAGAAGAGATACCTGTCAAGTTTTTTACCTTTGTTAACAACCAATCATCCTGGATACAGAATACCCAAAATGTTTTGTTGAAAATCCTCTCACATTCTATGAAGTTACACCAGAGAATCCCAATTTCAATAGTCTGTGATGCATAAAACCAGCATTTACTTATAGCTACACCAAAACACTATTTTTCTGGTGGGTTGTAACCTAACACATGATATAAAACACTTACATTTCTAAGGAAAATTTAGTGCAAATGGAAAAACTGGTATGACAGCTACTTCGAGTGAGGAGTTTGATTTACCCGTGTTTTGAAGGAATATGAAAAGGTCAAGATTACACTTCCTTCCAAGATTACTTTAATGATACACAATACACTGCAAGTCTTAGCTTCTTCATGATGAACTATAAGAATACAGTAAAATGGGGGTGTTTGTACTGTTCAATGTTTAATTCATGAAATGCTCAAATAAATATGCAAATGGAAGGGTCTTTCTATATTAGATGCCATAAATACACTTCAGCTATATGCAGCACTCTTAATCAAGGCATGTAGCCTAATGTTAAGCCAATAAAAATAGAGGAAGTTTTGGGCAAAAAATAATGTTCCTTAATAATTGTAATTATTAAAAAAGGCTGATCAGCACTAGTTCCTTTGTGCAGTTATGAAAAATCTGTTTCTACTAATATAAAGACATGATGTGCCTAACATGAACCTTTCTCTCATGATAACCCTGTGGGTTGTAAGAACCATTTTAACAACAAGGCTTACAAGTGCCACTTTTACCATTACAGGTATGGTACCCTTTGAATTGTATATTCTAATCAAAATTTTCAACATAGGATTATTGTTAGTGGTTTCTACTTTTTTTTTTTTTTTTTTAATTTTTTTTTTTTTTTTTAAATTTACGAACTGGAACAAAAAATCACTACCTGAGTTTCATGGGCTGCATTTAGAATCCTCTAAAAATACCACAAGAAATAAATACACGCACTTTTTCTTCCAATATTTATATTAATATTTTATATATTCTTTCTCAGTATTGTTATTATTCGTGTCATTAATACTAACTGACTGATATAATAAACTGTGAATGTAGTAGAAACAGAAAATATTTTCAATAATTCACTGCTGAAGTTATTACTATGCCTGCAGGCAAAGGAGAAATTTCAGTACACCTCAGCAGCTGACAGACAGACTGTGGATAAAAGCTCAGAAAGACATGGAAAAAAGCCCATATTTCTCAAGAATTCTTCCTCAAGCCAGGAAACCTAATAACCAACCCAATAAATAAATTAAAGCCTAACCAACCTGGTCTGACCTCATTGCTGACCCTGCTTTGAGCAGGAGGTTGGACTAAAGACTTCTGAGGTCCCTTCCAAGCTGCATTATCATACATACTGTGATGTGGGTGTATTTCTATGGATATATTTTAAACTGTTCATATGCCTCTAGCATGCTCCAGTGTTGCTGAAAAGCCCGCAAAGAAGGCAAAACTACCATGTTCTAATTGTAAATAAGGATGATAGATCTCAATCCTGAAAAATTTTAGCAGACATTTCCTCAAGCAGACCAGGTGTTTTGCAGCAGCTCCCATGTGTGGAACTTCACAGCAGTTTCTAGACAATGATAAATTGAACTCTTACAGCTGTCTTGCAGGAGCACAAAAATTCCTCAATGTTCAGTGCTAAACTGACTTGTCAGACAGTGTTACACAATGTTTTATACAGAAAATCTTAGTTTTTCGCCTCTCATTCCTGCAATGATAAAAGCAAACACACACCCCCACCCATTTCAATTTAAGAATTGCTACAAAACTGGTTTGATATTATTAACTGTAACAATGATTATAAAAGTTTTGCAGGAGCATCTATTTTTAATGGCAACAAGGCATGGAGAAAGAGAATTGATGTTGTTGTTGTTGTTACTATTATTATTATTACTATTGTTAATTCTTTTTAAATGTTAACTTGAAGAAGAGTGACAAAATTAAGGCATTGGAAAAAAAGTCACCAGCCTAACAATCTGAAATATGTAGTAGAAAGCAAAACCACACTGATTAGTACAGTGTGCTACCAACAGCCATCAGCCTGGCATCAACATCTAATCTTTTTCTGTTTGACACTTGGCATTGTGCTGCTATACCAATTGTCTAAATTACTTTATTTTTTTTAATTATTGACTTGTAAGTTCATAAATTATGAGGTCAGAATGGGCCATCAAGTATCTACTGCATAATAGTGTTTTGGCACTTTCTGTATCCGGGTGACAGCTCCTGGCAGAAGCTAACAAATTTCACTAGAAAATTTTAGACAGTGGTACAGCATTGTCTCTCTCATTCCAAATTTTTTTTTTTTTTTGGACTGCAGGTAGATATTTACATCTCACCTAATTTTCTAGTGTTTTTTTATAAACTGGGAGAAATAAACACTAATAAGTTGCAATCCATTACCTATAATAGATATGTAAAACAGATTAGATCAATCTTTTCTTAAAGAAGGACCTGGTGTCCACCCTGCAGACATTCAACACACCGAAGGTTTCCCCTGGCAGCTTGTTCAGTAGCTTATCCTGGTTGTTTAAATTTGTTATAATTTATTCCTTCTAGCCTTGACATTCTAGCTAAAGGTACACACTCACAGAACAACTCCTACTGAGTCAGCGTGCCCTTGGAGATCTCTCCTTCCAGAATTTGTCAATCCCTGGGTTTATCAAAAGAATCTACTGTTTTACCTGCCCAGTAAGCTACAGAAAGTTCATGCCATAATTTGTGTTTTGCAATGGCCTGCTGATTACAGCATATTCCTAGAAAATGTGACTGCAAGGATCTTTGCTGTGTTCAGATTTGGGAGCTTTTGGTCTCATCATTCTGTCCTTACCAAATGCTCTTCAACGTCCCAGCCAAGGATATTCTCCTGCTCCATTCCTTTTCTCCTGGAGCTGGAAAATCAAACAGAGAGTATTTAAAAAGTCATAGACTAAAATACAGGGAGAAGGTAATCTGGTTCTATTTTTCTCTTTAGACTTCCCTCTTGAAATGTAAAATATGCTTTTCTGACAGAAAAAAACTCAAAAAAGTGCTTCCCCATCCTGTGCACAACTCTAACTACTATGGATTATAGAAATATGGTGTTAAAAAAGGTGCTATTATTTTATTAATTTCTTAAAGTGAGCTATTCCATGAACAGACAGACACATAAATGTTAGGCTTATTGGTAAACAAATCTGACAGGCAATTCTGGCTGACATCCACAGGAAGAAGGAGGAAGTAGTAGATGATGTGTGATCTGATAGAGGAAAAGAGCAATGAACATGCTGGCTAAGAGTTTTGAAAGGCTTTGAAAGTGGTAATGTGGTACACTGAAAACCAGGATGTGTTAAACAAGGGGACTTAAAGTTTGCCTAGTCTTGGTTTGGAAGTTGAGAATAACTCTCAGTACTGGCATTGCAATGATAACACACAGTTATGCTTCTAATTCTAGAGAGACAAAACCACTACTAAATCTGATCCTAAACATGCCTCAGCAAGACACTGTTCTTACAGGTTCAGAAGAAAGGCCAGGGTACAATTGTGCACAGATCTATGTGGGTCTAGACATCAGCATCTGTCTTGCCACAAAGCTATGTGCAGTGCAAATGACGAAAGAGGGACGAATGAATTTATGCAGTTAAGAACATTCATAGCTTGAATGGCATCGCTCCTTCCTTCCCTGAAATCATATATACAAAATAGTATCATGCAGTGTCTGTGAATTACAGCACAAATTAATCATCCAGATCACTGAGCATTTGGTTTCATATTGGCTCATAGATGAGAAAACCAGGACAGCCAGGGTGAATTCTGTCTCACTTGGCAGCTAGCAGCAATGTCCCTGTGAACTGATTATAACTTTATTCCAAATACATCTTTTCCTAATGCACAGTTCACAGGGTCATTATATTCTGGAACACTTCTGCTGTCACAGGTAGTTTTGGATGGTTGCATAGGAATTAACACAGGCTTTGAGTGAGCAAAAACTGCCAATCTCATTGTCCCTATTTTTTTAATGGAAAGACTGTATTAAAACATCACCTTTCATGGCTTTTGTGCATCTATTGTCCTGTGCCTTTATAATGTAAATTATTTATTTGATGAACACATTTGCCAGAGAAGCTCAGCAATATTAGCAGAGTGATTTTCTTTTGAGAATGAGCAGACTGAAAATGAAACCTCCCAAAGGCCTTCATACTGAGGTCTGTGGTCCTTTTATAATACCAGATAACATTCGGTCATTATAAATTCCTTGGTAATCTTGCAGTTACTTCTTGTTTTGTACCAATCAAGTCTCTTTTGTGTAAAGCTTATGACTCCCTGATAATTAATAATCTTTGTTATTTTAAGAACATTAAGTTAAAAACCACTGTTTCTCATTAATGACCTTTTACAACCCATCCTTTGGCTAAATTATTCCAGTCAGAGCATTTCTTCCAGCTACCAGGGGGAGTCGATGTGAAGGGAATCAGTCAAGAGCAACCTCTGCAATTTAATGATGAGGAACCTTCTTGATAATCTGGCAGTTCCCAGTGCCACGCTGCTGAGCACTGTCAGTGGTGAAATACCAGACTGAGGGTTATAGGTAAAATGCTGCTTAACCATGGTTTTGCCCTGAGAGTTTAAGAGTCGTTGTGGTTTGCTGCAACAACACCAATATAATTAATTTATCAAAAACAGCATATTTGAGAAAAACTTTTGAATATTTTCAAAATCAAACTCTGATTGGCATTGTCTTTGTCCCTTGCGCTGCCTGAAATGGACCTCTGGTGTTGCTCACTTAGAAAGCATGATAAGACTGTCAGCACTGTCAAATATTTGATCCAAATTGATCTTGGCTGTTGACAAAATTAGATTTACATGAAGAACTAGTTAATTCCATGATGTCCTTTGTCAGGTGGATGAATCCTGGAATGTGGTCCTAAATAAACCAGGAGGGGTGGAAAAATCTGTCTCTGAATAGAATTACCTGTACTGTAGCCCATAGCTCTTGTAATACACCACAGCTTACAGTCTGAGCTTTTGTATCAAATGCAGAATTAATTTCCTCATGGGTAGCTTTTATACAAGCCTATAACATAATAACATAATAAAAACCTTACAGGAGCTGATAGAGCTACCTGTTCACCTCAGTCAGGTTAGGTAAACGTTATAGGAAAGCTATGCCATGGAACCACCATAATTTAATGTTGGCTTATCTACTCGGATTTTAACAGCATCTATAACGTGACCTGGATTTGTAATATGAACATAAATTGTAAATCTTCAATGAAGTTATCCAGCAATTCCATAATGAAGGTACTTTATTTAACCATCAACATTCACTGAAGGGAGCTGCAGTTGTAGATTGCCTTGTAAAATGCTTTACTGTATTTAAACCATGAGCTTCTAAGTTTCCATCTTCTACAGATTTTTTTTTTTTTTTAAACCGAAAATAAATTTGAGTGTGATAGATCTGACTATCAGAGTTAAACGAATTTCTTATTTTAATGCCTATAATATACCAGCTTATACAATGGTAAATACAGGTATATCAATATGACATTGTGTTATATAACCTACACAGAGTCTTAGTAATTTGCAGTCTCTAAGCACCTGCATCTCTATTTCCATCTGTTTGAAGGACTTTTTAACAGTTTTGTGTCATGGTTGAACTTAAAACTTATCAAAATTCTTAGGTAAAGTATCTATCTATCTGTCACATGGGCAACTTGCTTCTCTTTGTGCTCCCTGGTCCTGCTCTGCTGAGCACCCTAAGGATGCTGAGGTTGCTCTGAGAGCCTGTCATCTGAACCAGACTGCACAAAACTGGAGAATTTCTGTCTTTAGTTGGTAACTGATGGTCAGGACACTGACAGTGGATGTGGGAGATCAGTGTTCAGTTCCTTTCTCCATCCACACAAATAAGATGAACTCTGGCCTCTTAATAGAGAGTTGTCAACTCTCCTGACAACAGGATACTCTCTGGGGTGATGCTGGATGCATTTTGGAAAAGCAGTGGGGTATAACAGCAGCATTAACTCAGTATTCTCACCGCTGTGCTTTGCTGCTGAGCTTTCCCATCCACAAGACACTTCAGTACTACAGCTGCAGCATGTCAGACGTGAGACATGGCATCACAGAATCACAGACAAGCTTGGGTTGGAAGGGACCTTACAGAGCATCCTGTTCCAGCCCTCCTGACATGGACAGGGCCAGCTCCCACTAGAACAGGTTGCTCAGAGCCCCATCCAACTTGGCTTTGAACACCTCCAGGGATGGGACACCCACAGCTTCTCTAGGCAATCTGCTCCAGTATCTCGCCACCCTCACATTACAGAGTTTCTGCCTGAACCTATACCTAACCTCAAGTGATTTTCAAGGCAGATGTGGACAAGCTGAAGAGTCCAGAGGAGAACAGTGAAGTTGGAAAAAAACATCACCTATGAGGAAAGTCTGAAAAGACTGGAATTATTTAGTATAAAGAAATGAAGACTGAAAAATTTTTATAAATTAAAGATAGCAAGTAGCAAAAAAAATTTGGATATTGTTCACTACATCTGTTGCAAATAGTGTAAAATGCAACATGGAAGATCTAGCTTGGAAAGAGCTTTCTTTCAGGCAGAGATTTTTAAGCACTGAAACTGAATTTACCAGAAGCAGTCCTAGTGTTAAAGAACTGCTTAGACAAATATCTCTTGAGAGCAGTGTTAACTGTTGCTGTATTAGGCCAGTATTTTTCTCATACTATGCATATTATCTTTAAATGACCCTCCAATCCTTGTGCTTCAATCACAATGTTCTAATGTGCCTCTGTAAATCATTCAAAATGCTATGAAGCTAATAACATCTGAAAAAAAGTACTTAAAATAGATGTATCAGTTCTTCAAACATAATGAAGTTATTCTTGTGAGTCCTGTATGGAATGCTGGTATTTCCTGGGTAGTGATCTAAGAGTAAAAATGGCTTTAAAGTGAAAGAAGCTTAGATCATATATAAGGAAGATATTTACTGTGAGACTGGTGAGGCACTGGAACATGATTCCCAAAAGAGTCCTGGACACCCCATCCCTGAAGATGTTCTAGGCCGTGTTGGATGTGGCTTTGAGTAACTTGGTCTGGTGTCACTGTCCATGGTGGAGGGGTTGAAACTAGGTGGTCTTTAGGGTCCCTTCTAATCAAACCATTCCATTATTCTGTGATTCTAATCGAGTGTGCTAAGAACTGTGAATTATAATTGCAAGTGGAATTCAAAAGTTGAGTTGTGGGAACAACTTAGTGACAACTGGAATGTTTACATGCAGAGTGTGCCACCCAAAGACTTTAGCAAACAAGTGCCACTATAATTTATATGCATCTGGGGCTCTTCTCTGGAAAAGAGATCACTTCCAATTCAAAGAGGAAATATCAAGCATTTACAGGACAAGAGAAAAAGGATCAAACCATACTCATATTGTGCCTGTACATCTAACAAACTGAAAACATTTACCAAAGCACAATACAAACAAAATTCTTTCAAACACTTGACACTTCCCACAAACTCAGAACAATCTAAAGTTTATTCTTGAATAAATGAGCTCTGGAATATCTGAATGCATTACAGCACAATCAGAACAGGCTAAACAAGTAACTTCTGTACTCATCCAGAATGCATGATTGAGGTCAGTTGAATTTAGTTAATTGGTGCTACATATAGGGGGAAGAGAAAAAGATGTGAAAGTTCTCTTTACTTTAGTAAATTGTGACTATAACAAATCATCATGGCTGGATAATTCATTAGGTAACAGAAAAACCTTCTGAAACTTTGCCAATTAAACATATCACAGTGAAATCACTTTAATGTTTGTTATCTGTCTGTCTATCTATCTATCTATCTATCTATCTATCTATCTATCTATCTATCTATCTATCTAATCTATCATATATACTTAAATGAAAGATTCCATGTTGTGACTTTTATATAGTAAAAATGGCTTTATTTAATAATTGAAGTCTTAGATACTTAACCAACACAAATACAATGACAAATTGCTGTTGTCTAAGGAGTAAGGTGAATAAAAGATAACATAAACATTATTTAAGAGAAAATTAAGGGGTCTGACAAAAAGCAACAGGCTCTTTTTAAACCTTCACTTCAAAGAAACAGCAATTAATATTCACCAAATTTGAAGGGCTGGGTTACTGAAAGCAAAATGGGAAATGTTCTTAGAAAATATTAGACCTGGATTTGTGAGTCAGAAAGGTTTAGCAGTCATTTGTCACATGAAACTTGCTCAAAACACGGCTTGTTCAGAGCTGCTAATTGAATAAACCTCACTGAATAAACTGCATTTATTTGAAAAGAAGTTATTTATATCACACTCTTCAGAACTGTCTTTTCACATATGATCTTCTTTATGCCTTTTCTAATTATGGAAATTACCCCAATACACTTCATATGAAATAATTTTATACAATCATATGCCTTTTCAGTTCATACCAATTATTTCATAGGCTTTTTGTTTCACAAGATTTAAATATGTTTGAGGGATTTCATTTAATGCATGATCTATGTTGACTATTTGAGCCATCATGAAAATGAAAATTAAAAACATACAGAAAAAAAATAAGAGTACAAAACTAATAACTAGAAACTATGTTGTAGATAATGGAGAGCTATTTATTCAACATGTATTTTGTATCGTACCAGTTGCAGGATTCTTAATCTGATGAAAAATGCTATCTATGAGTTAAATATTTTGAATAGTTTTAAGAGTCCACCACTATTTATATATGGATGTTCGTTCACTTGTGAATAATTGAAGTTTCTTCTCTAGAGATTTAGATACTAAAACAAGTCAGTTGTGGGAAGAAGGTCTCCAACACAGACAAATTCATTAGTAGATGAAAAAATAAGAGCAACATTTTATGGTTATTTACCAAAAATACTTAAATAACACTTCAATGTTAAATCTTCAAAGAACTATATATACAGTAACTAATTGGTCTATGCACTTCTGCTTTGCTGTACAATAGGAAAATATATTTACATTATCTGCTCCCTGGATATTTTTCTTTCTCTGACAAAGAGTGTTCTAGACCAGTATTTAAGTGATGACAAAGTAAAGAGAAGTAGAAAATGTAAAAATGCCAAAGTTACTAGCTTTGAGAATAGTATCAGTTTCTGGGTATTATGCATGTGAATTTAGGATCTGAATGATCTGCTGAGTTGTACAAATCTATAAACTGTGGTGTTATTTTGGAATTTAGGTGTGTTAAGACCAGAATTAATTGCTGTTTTTCTCAGGAATATAATGCAGGGATGTATATGCTAACTCAGTGTATATCTAGGCCAGACACTTGGCTGTAGAATTCATAAAGAAGATACAAGGATTCAGACCAAAGGAATACAGGACGTATCCTCTTTTAGTAGAACTGGAAAATAAAAATTATATGTCTGAAAAATGCCTGGTGTTTTTTTTCTGTCCCAGTATAGGAAACAAGAAGAGATTGTTTGGGAGAGTTCAGCAATTGAACAACTTGCCTTGGGGTAGGAGAAAGTGGAGGCAAAGTTTTACTTTCTCTCTGAACTAGTCAGCCACAATGTCTTGAAACTTTCACATTCTAAAAGAATGAACCTGACCTCCAAACTACAGCACCAGGGCACTGCAATTAAAAGTTGGAGCTGATTAGGTACTTTATCATCTTTAAACAAGTTAGCTTGAGTTCCAAAGGTTCTGTCACCTCAGAAAAATATTTATCCCAGGATCTGGGAAAAATGCATGGGTGCTGTAATTCTGCAAGTAGTTGCAGCCCCCACTTTGTATGTAGACATGCCTCAATATCTGCTTTGCACCAGGTTTTTTCCCTAGGCCAGTGGAGAACTTTCCTATGAAGTGTTCATTATAATTAATATTTTTCCATATGCTTAAGAACATTGCAGACATGTAGACCTTTACATGTTCACTTTGCTGCCTTCCAGGTCACTTCCAAGATAGTGCTTCTGTTTCCTTTTAGTTATAGTAGATCTGGAGGGAGTTAATGGCTTTGAATGGGGTATTTTATATAACTGTGGTTTATATAAATGTAAAAACCATGCAGATATCATGAAAAAGAGATATTTGTCTACAACATCTTTCAAAACTTGTTGTAGAATCCTGTCCTGTTGAGGTTTTGTAAGAACAGGTTAGACAAACATCTGTGAATAATGGGACAGCTATTGGACCCTGACATAATTCAGAATGTTGGGCTGAAACTAGAAATTTTCAACTATTTTACATTTGTGGTCTCCTAGAACATTCCATTGGAGATACAGAAATATCACAGGTTTTATTGATGCAGAATATAGAGGACTTGATCTTAGTTACCTCCCACAGATCCCTTCAAAACAGTTAGCAGACCTTCACATTGGACTAGGAATTAGAAGTTGTGGACTGTGAGAAGGTCTTTAGTGGCAGTGTTTCTGTAAAACCTCTGGACTTTGCTGGGGGGGTTATTTTTTCCTTTTGTTTTTTGCTTAACCCAGCTGAGACAATCCTGGTGACACAGTTCCACAACATTTTCTGAACTTTCTCCTGCAGTTTCTCCTGCCACTGTAGTTAATCCAATAGTCTCCCCTCCAAATTTATTAACAGGGAGAAACTTACATGGGAGAATCAATTGATCCCCTGAGAAGAGAGGTTTTATTAATTTTGATTAATAAAAATTAATAAAATCAGTTAGCTAACACTGACAAAAACCAACCTATGGTTCTAAGCTGTGTGATTTTTAAAAAAAGTTATTTACTTTTGTTTTCTCAGTAGTCATTTTGCAGTAGCCATTTTAATAAACAGCTGTAAGAATAACTTACTGCTATAGGATATCATAATACAAGTGTACTTAAAGCCTTTCCGGCATGTAACAGCTTGTCTACACCCTGTAACACTTTGTTAACTGATCATTTTGACTGGACTGCTTAGTTTGGATTTCAATGATGCCTAAAAAGAGCCTAAAAAGTCAGTGTTATGGACCAAACGATTGTAAATGCTTATCCATAAAGACAAACCAATTGTTTCTCTCTAGAGCCTAGGAAACAGGGATAGAAGTGCTGAAATGGATTATCACTATAATTTAGCTGTAAAATATATGTAAAAGTACAAATACTAGGAAGTTATTAACTTCAAAAAGTTCAAGGCTAAACTTGCTGTAGTCTTAGTAAGTGTTTGTTAGTCTGGTTTTTCCTAGTATATGAACTAAAATGCATCCTGTAAAAATGCTCATTCTATTACAATTTCTTGTAATTGAAATTTCCTTTTTTTCAATTTGGTTTGGGTTTTCTTGTGTTTTTTTGTTTGATTTTTTTTTGCTTGTTTGGATTTCATTTTTTTAATTACATTTAAAAATGCAATAACTTCTAGTGTTCTACTTTTTAATACCTATTAATATACTTATGGACTTTGAGAAACACAGTGTCTAGAAGAGCTTTTAAAATGCATTTTGAGAGGAGCATAAAGCAACAAAAAGAGAGAAAATCATGACGGCGATACAGAGCAGAAGCAAAAGGTCAAACAGCAGAGGCTAACAGCAAAAGAATAAGTTAACATGAACACTTGCAGCCACACTGCTCAGCAGCAAAATATTAATCTTTGTGTTTGTAGTTCCATTTCAGATCATTTAATACAAAATTAAAAGTCCCATATTCATAAAGCACAAGGAGGTGAACTACACATTTCCAGAACAAAACTGGCCAAAGTGCTCTGAAGTGATAATAGTCACCAAAGGGAATTGGTGCTGCGCTGTTGATCAAAAAGGAGCAGAACTTGCCTTTAGAAAGGCAAGTTCATATTACTCACTGGGACTCGAGAACTGCTCAGGGAAACACAACAGGACTGTCAGTCAAGGCTGGAAGATCCCATGCAACAAGGCATCATATGGATTTACCAAACTACAGGGAAGGAATAGGAGGGTAATGAGACTAACCGATCTGGCACATGGGATACTGCCTCTCTGGCTTGTCTGAGGCCATGAAGAAATTGTAAAAACCCTTCATTAGAACAAGTGAGTTTGTACACAGCGTCTTGCAGCATAATGGAGAATGATCTGTTGTTATAGAAGCAGGACAGAGTGAGCAAAAGAAGGAAAAGAGATGACATTCTATCAGTAATCCCAACACAGCTGGGAAAGCCCAGAAGAGCAGAAGTTGCTCTGACTTGTCTGTTTTGTTGACTGGTGTGTGGGGAGGGGATTCTCAAAAAACAGATGGCACTACTGAATTGTCATTTTGTCTAGCAGCTTCTAACTGATCACTAGTGAAATCACAGGGGAGCTAGGGAATCTTGGAACCCTCTGACTAAACCTAAGGGTCCACACCTCAGTATGCATTCACTTCCATATTTGTCTTCATCATAAAGACATGAATTATTTTACAAAGTTCCCTTTGAAATCTACCACCCACAAAGATGTTTCTTTATCTTCCTTCTGAAATGTCCTCCATACTTGAAAGAGTCCTGATGTTGGCTAAGTTAAACCTAATATTCTGCAATGAATCCATAGTGTTTCGTTTTTCTCATGTCATCTGAGTGAATCCCTTTTTGTATTCCCACATTCTGAGGGTAGGAGACAATTGTACTACAGCTACCCCACTTTTATGCTGACCTGAAGTGGCCAGAGAGAAAGAACTTGCTGATTGTTCTGCTAGAACACTGAGCAGAAAAACATTGACTTGGCTTGGCAGGCTCTCTCAGTGTCTGTTTTACACAGCAGGTCTCACAAAATTAAAAGCAGTATCAAAGCAAACAACATAAATTAACTCTACTCTATTAACATCTCTATATTAGAAAAGTCATACCAATGATCCTCTTAGTCAACATTTTTTAGCTTATACCTCTATGGACAAAACTCTTTACACTGATGCAAATGTTAGGTAAAAATATTTGAAAACTAATTTAGATGTAGATGATCTAATTTTTCCTGTCTATAATTTTTTTCCATGTATTTTATTATCAATTTCCTATGGCATATCAATTTCCTAATCAATAATTTATTTTGCAAGTCTTCTGTTTTTCAATTTATTGAATTAATTCTCACTATTCAAACAGTGTACTTTGGTCCTTAACTGGTTAATTATTCTTGGTATAATGTTATCATATGACTAAGAAAAAGAGATGTGGTTTTATGCTACCTCCATTCTGCTACCAGAAATGTTGAAGAAAATTTATATCAGATCCCAAGTTTATTTTTCTCTGGTGGGTCCACTTATTTAATGTTCTTAAACCTATGTCAAAGATTAATTTATCCCTATTATCTTTTATACTGATTTTTACAAGTATTTCCAGACTTCAGGCATAGTCTAACAAGATGATGATATTCATTGCTAAGGATGTTTCTTCTCAACTGGGCCTCAAGTAAATTATATAAGCATTCCCAATGGCAGCTCCCCAAGGTGTACACAAATGGTAATCTAGTGTGGTATTTTCCAATTTAATTTTTTTTTTTTAATCTTAGGCCTTTTTTCATGGAACTAATTTAATCAATTTGGAAAGAAATTGCCTTTAAAACAAGGGAAGTTGTGGGTGCTTTCAAGTGTCTATTTTTGGATCACATCTGAAAGAGGAAAATAAACAAAGAATTATGTTTATGTCTAAGAAAGGGCTCATAATAGCATATGCTAAAGATGATGAATAGTTAAGAGAGCCGGTCATGTAATTATTAGAAGAAACCACACATTGTCTCTGAGAATGTAAATCAGAAAATTCAAGACAGCCACAGTCAGCCTACTCCAGGGATTTCCTCTGTGGCTCCGACAAGACCTCTGTTCAGCTGCAGCTCTGCTGCTGCTCTCTGGCTCCAAGGCAGCACACACTCACTGCAAACTGGCCCCTGGGTTACTCCTGTCCTACATGCTATTTAGGAATGCAGTCCAGCATTCTTTTGCTAGACTTGTATTTCCAAGAACGCATGGCTTTTCTGCCTTCAAAAGGTGACTTGAAATAATGTGTTGTGAAAGTCTGAAAAAAACGCCATAAGGTTTTTGGAGAGGACAGGAGTTTAAAAATATCTTTCAAACAGCAGTAACATTTTAAGATGAAATATTTCAGACAGCTCCTTTTTGAACTGCACATTCCATGTGAATTATTGGGAAGAGGCAAGGTTGTGGATATGTTGTAAGAAAACATGCAGGATTTTGCTTTTAAACTTGCCAATACTGAGACAGGAGAAGAAAATAGGCTTATTAGTGAGACACATTTTTCAGTTATATCTGAAAGTATATCTTTAATTAAAAGTAAAATTTGTGCCAATAATATTAATCTTTTTCTTTAGTTCCCTTTTTGAAAACACATGGTATTTGGCCGGACAAAACATCAAATAAATGGAATATAATTTCAGATCTTTACTGCCATTTAAGATTTCTTCCAAGACTACCCTTTTATAATGTGACCTGTAGTTCACCTAACCACTACCATTAAAAGATGTCATACTATATATCAGCACTCTCACAGTAACTTTTTTGGACAATGAATAAAGGAATCTCTATTAACTTGGAGAGGATTTGGTTTAGGGGTCAAGATGATGATGGAGAACTTTGTTTTCTCCAAATTAATATGTTGACATTACTGCCATAAATAGTTGGCCTCTGTGATTGAAAGATCAGGATTGGTATATATATATATATATATATATATATATATAGCAGATTTTGAACTGGCTGATTTTACATTGACAAAACACCATGATATTGAAGCATACAACCATACAACCATGGAAAAAGTGTGAGAAGTCAAACCTGACTCTCAATGTCTTATTACTCTGGGTTATGCTTAAGTAGTACAGAAGCATGAAGATTCTCCACATGTTGCTTTCCTTATTGTACAGTTTGAAGAAGTGGCAGAAAGTCACACTGTCCTTTCTGCTGTAAATCTGTGATGCAAGAGGAAAAACAGCTGTCTCAGAATTGAAGACAAATGCGTCTAAAAGTTCAGGTCACTCTGTGTCTTTGTTAACTCATTTAGCAAGCTACAGAAATAAAGTTGAAGATTTGTCTTAGGAGCACCCTGCTCAATGAATGCCCTCTTCTTAAGCATTATTTATTCTGCTGTTGTACCACAGTCAATTATCTGTGGCTGTGCTGACTCCCTTTATTTATTTTAAAATTCATTTCTGTGGTAATGCAAAGTGATGCCATGCTAGCCACAACTTCTGTCAGTCCCCAGAATAACAGTAGCAACACGATTTACAATAATCTCCACTGAAATTGCCCAAGGCATTCATTCTTCAAACTTTCTGGGTACATCTATACAAATTAGTACAGGGATGGTTGAAAGACAAAAAATTAGGTCCAAATGCTGAATTTTATTCATGTGTTTCCTCACTGAAAGGAAGATGAATTTGGTTTTCCTCTACCTTGTGAAAGTTTGGAGATCAGTGCTATTTTGGCAAGCAGATTCATTGTTTTGCATTTACTAATCCCAGGACTTTCTTAGGAAAATACTAGTCTTTCCAGGACTACAGGAAGTTGCTGTGGTAGAGAATAGGTGACTATTAAGAGACAGAGCTGAGAGGGAATCTGGGGCAGAAGTGGACAAGCGGCAGTAAGGGTGCCCAAGAAGGAACAAAGGAACTGTCTAGGAAAACAATATGAGGAATATTTGTAGAAAATATGGCCTGCAGGGCCACAGAGAGGGCACATGGTGTGTAAGAAGGAGACACCTATATGGTAGATCAGGAAAAATAAGTCAAAATGTAACAGAGGACTGAACATGCCCCAAGTTTGGGTATCAATGGCAGGAGATGACTAGAGGTGTACTAAGGCTGAGTACAGGAGGAAAGATATATTATTGTACTTCAAAGAAATAGACATAGAATAGGATTTCTCCAGGTGAGAAATACTCTTCATAACACAGAGAAGTTTAAAATGTGAAATCAGGGCTGAAGAACTTAATTTTGCTCACAAAAGAGTGTTTTGGAATGTGGGCGAAATATAATTTTTTCAGTTGCCTCTCAAATTTTTGCAGTTTCAAGCAGAACAGAAATAGATCTCTTCCATTTTAAATTTGAGTATATTTCTCTTCCTCTTGTAAACATAAGTTAAATCTTAAATCATCTTATGCTGTTTATTTCCAACTGTACTCCTAGTGCAAATTCTTTTATGCATTTATTAATCCCAGCGTGGCCTTCTGCACTGGCTCACAATGCTTCTTGGAATAAATCCAAGATACACTGTATTACATATGCCACTTTTAGAGAAAAACTCTTTACAGCTGGGGAAAAAAAAGAGATCACTTTCAATTTGTGTTCAAATTCTTCTGTCTTAATTAGCTTTGTTTTGTGGCTTTAGGAACCAGATTTTACTCCACTAATTAACAAGGCAGACTGCCTTATCAGCATCATTCTTCTCTGTGTATACTTAAGTATTGCTGAGCTCTGCAGTTTTGTAATCTGCAAGCTTTCATTTATTTTAAAGTTTGTTACAATTATATTATGCAAATTATTAAATGCAAATATTGTTATATTATCAGTTAAAAGTGCCAAAGTGAGAATAAAAATAAAACAAAGTTTGAAAGGGCAAAGTGGAAGAGATAACATGAAAATATAAAATTAATTTAATAATGCCCTCAGAATGCATATTCATGAATACTAATGCCTCTAGTTAACTTTTTTTACACTGAAGGCATCACTGTGTAAGAATTATGAAGTAAACTAATATGGATAGTAAATGTAATTTTCTATGTTTCATGCTGACATATTTTCTACAGTGTCACCAACACTATAGTTTTGAAGACAAATTAAAACACAGCTATAGACCAAAGATTTACAGTTTACAGACCTTGTTCTTAAAACCATATATGTTTATATATAAACATCTAAAAAATTCCACTAAGAGCCCTTTGTGGAAGTGTCTAAATTCATAACTCCTATCAAAGTCAATGGGATTAGACAGTTAGGGCAAGAGCTGCAAAGGGATTCACTAAAATTCATAGCTGTGGGATTTCACAGCCTTGAATCTGACACCTAGACTATGTGTGAGCTGAAAAATAAAATAACTCAGTCACAGTTGTGCATTAGAGTGGCCAGTGGCCATGGTGCAGCCAGGATTCACATGGATAAAAAAAAGTCTCTGACTCTAAAAGAGATTGACCACATCTAAGCACCTATTAGCAACACGCATCCCCAGGCAATATGCATGAACTTTTTAAGAAAGTGGTCTGAGCACTTTGTGTGAGGGACAGGGATCTATATCAGGTGAACATTTCAGATGACAGTGGGAGGGGAGCACAGAACAATGTTGTTTATTCAGAAGTGGCACAAGAGTCCCTGTGCAGTTATGCACCCTTGACTGGAGATCAAAAAAAATGGCATGTTTGGTGGGGAGCTGCCAAAAGCAATTAGGGGAAAATAGAAAGGTAACCTTATGATAATTGGTTTATTTTGCTGTCTTTGCTGCTCTTTGTATTACATTTTGTCCAACCATTCCTGCTCCCATCAGCAATACGATAGTATTGTAACAAATTCCTAGACTTCATTCTCTTTCACCTGAGCAATTTTTTTTCCACCCTAGAAGATGGTTCTCAGGCTGTGGCCATACTACTGTAGGTAAATCTACCAGATCCAAGCCCCTGGAAGTTTATCACCCATGTCATGATATTGTTGGTATGGACCTTGACAGCCTGCGAGCACTCTCCCAGACCTATGTACAGTTTAGGAGCTGTGAGAGTCTAGAAGCATTCACCATTTCTGTTGCAATCAGGAATAAATGTTCATCTCTCTCCTGGACACCAGAATGCTTTCTGTGTTGTATGAACTATCATTCATGTAGTATCATTCATTGTAGTATGAACTAAGACATTGGAGACAAAGATTTTCAAGTGGTCATTTTGCATTCAACTGAAGTAGAGAGATCAAGACAGAGCTCAGCTCCCATTATTCTGAAATTGGGGCAATATTTTGAATCCTCTCTGGTACAGCCATTTCTCACAGCCAGGACCCTGAGCCAGAGTTCAAAGACTACCTCATGTCAGTGACATCAGTCTGTCAGAGAACACATTACATTGGGATTCACATGATTTTGCATCTCTTCAGGCTAAGGAATGTAATAAAAAAAGAAGAGTAATACAAATGTTTAAATGAGGCATAGGCATGTATCATAGCATAAAAGTTCACGGAATTCCCTGGAGGGGAGGCCAGCAGTTGACATTATGCTTAAGGATGACAGACAAATCTTCAGATATAGAGAGACCAGGCTCTATGTGACTTCTAAGGATCTGCAATCATATCAGGAGTATCCAGTTGAAATTTTCTCTGCTTTTTATTTCTCAACGACAGACAAATCTTCAGATATAGAGAGACCAGGCTCTATGTGACTTCTAAGGATCTGCAATCATATCAGGAGTATCCAGTTGAAATTTTCTCTGCTTTTTATTTCTCAACATTCTACTTAAAGCTTAGCAAATAGTAGAAAAAAAATCTTACTACAGTTAATGTGTTCCATATAAAAATACTTACAAATTATTAATTCCTAGCTTTCAAAGCATTTAGATTTTTGTCTTTAGTGGTTTAAAAAAACCCAAAACAACACAACAATCTCTATATTAAGATCAAACAGGCAGATGTTTCATTTGAAGTAGATTTAAAACTGGTTGTTGGGGCAGTTACATATTTTTTCCATGACAAGGATTCCTCTTAGTCCTTGAGGTCTTGCAGAACTGGTATCTGCTCTTGTGCTACACAACCTGTAATCTGTAACACAAGGTTAAACAGGAATCAAAATCCTGCAGGTAGATAAAGAGATAGGGGGAAGTCATGGCCACCATAATAGTCAGAAGCTTTAGCAAGGGTTACACTGGTTGTAAGCCTTAGTTTTAGGTTGATTAAACCAACTGTTGCCACTTACAACATAATTTTGGGCCTATCTCTCACCTCCGTTTGTTACCAGATGGTGCCTGGACTCCAGCAAAAAGAAGCTTCAAGGAGAAATTTGATGAACATGATATCTTTAGAGACTTTGACCACAGACATTAGATTAGAAAATGGTTTAATAACTCTGGGATAAGCGAATGTTTGGGTGATAAAAAGTCATCATGTTTGCAGAGCAAAGGGATTGGATGACTGATATAAAAACTGAACTACCCCAACAAACTATTTTCAAACAAACATTTTTAAACAATAACAGCTGGAGTTTGATTAAAACTAGATCAAGTCCAACTAAAACCAGTCTGGACAGAATTCAGTATTCAGTCTAATGTTAATAACTTGTAGGTGGAAAATAGATAAATAATACAGGCTAAAAGTGTTTTTATTTTTTATAATCATATTGTTGTGGTTATAATAGCCTAAAAAAATCAACTAGATTTACTTTGAAGGCCACAATCTTACATGTTTCAAGGTTTTTAGCAATTGCGAGAGCCACTTGCGTCACACATTTTATTCAGACCAAACGGTATGAGACACATTACAAAACAATTTATTTGGAAAACATTGAAAAAGAAGTGTAGCTGATTCCTAAGCACTCTGAGTCATAAACCTTAAGGAAAAATGCTGTATGGAAAAGGGCAATGCTATTCCTCCATGATTCAGGTGTACTAGCTGAGAAGCTTGAGTTTGTTGAAATATGACTTTGCTATCTGCTTTCAAATCCTGCTTATTTGTGAGAAATTACTGTAAATTTCATCAACATAATGACACATCCATCTCTGTCAAATAAAAATCATTTATATAATAAATAAGGCAAGTAAATTGTTCAGATGGAGTAAGCACAGCCTTCTGAGCTCGCAGCTAGGAGGTGATATTCCCAAAAGTTAACCTTTTCTGTAACCTTCCAACCAACTTTGTTGTGAGGGGAAGAATAACAAGATATTTTCCTAAAATAAGTAAATAAATGTATATGCATTTACACACAGTCACACACATACACACACATTATACACAAATCTACTGTAATTTCAAGGATTTTTTTAATTTAAATAAACATGTATTAATAAAACAGGCAGGCATAATGGGCAGATGAGATGGAGCTTTGAAATATTATCATCTCCCATATTTCCTAAGCAATAGAGAGAATCTAAATTATTAATGTTATCAATCTCCTTCAGAGGAGATTTATTTTGCAAACTCCAGCAACCCTAATCAGCTGAATTTTTAAATACCCAGTGTTTCTGTCTTCCTTTACTGTTTGTTTTCAAGTGTTGATTTTTTTTTTAAATGCCACAAAAGAGGAAAACAAATCACATCTTATATTAACCCATAACCTTTTAAGCTACAGAAACAGACAAGTCATTTTTTTTTTTTAGTGTTGACATTCTGCATGTGTAAGAAAAACTTATGTATGTAGATTCCTCTCACAAGAGCTTCAGGGCATAACCCAGACAGAGAAGCCATCACTTTTCCATTCTGCACCCAGGCTGCTGACAAAAGAATTGTGCAAATGAGCCTTTAAATCCTTAAATAGTCACTACACAATGCATGAAAGAATGCAGTGAGGGACAAAGGGCAATATTCACAGTTTATCTCAGGGTGATGGATCTGAATCGACGCATGAACATGGGTTTGTTACGGGATGGAGTAGGCCGAAAACCCCTACTGAGAACCCAGTGGCCACAGTCTGTAATGCAAACAGTCAGGCTAAGTCCTTCACAATTAGGGTAAATGGAACTGGCCATTATATGAACTTCAACTTGTTCTCATGATTGATATGGGAAATGAAAAGTTGTATATACCTCTACAAAGACTGAGAGTTTTCTTCTCCTGACCAATGCTAGGAATTGGTAGATTCATATTTTAATACAGAAATTCCTATTCTATATTTCTATTTAATAACAGCGTTTGCACTTTCATCCACACTAAAATGGATTTTACCAATCTTGTTGATTTTCTAGAATTTTAGCTGTTGATGATATGCAAAAATAAATTCATGAAACTGAATCTATACCAAGACCATGCAATCTATATTGACTGATAACCTGTATGGACAAATACCTGTTTGTCCACATCCTTCACACCATGAGCCTGTTGTCAGTCTGTATAAATACTCATAGGTGTGAAGTGTTACTTGTCTTGGGGCGTTCAGCACTTCAGGAAAACCAGGGTCCTCTAAAGAATATGAATAATATAGAGCATTTATAAGTAAATGCATTTTACCTATACTGTCCATAACAGTTACTAAAATACCTTGTGTTAATGTTTCAGGTTTCCTAAAATACAGAAAGTTAAAATTAGTCTTGACATAATGTATTGCAGAGAGGCAAACATTAACTTTTTAATGCTCCAACAGGGAATGGAGGGCCAGGAGCAAGGGGTTGCTGCACCCTGTCCTCTGTTTCCTCTCCCTTTTTTCAGTTTGCAGCAGCAAGAAGGGAGAATATAAAACTCCTACCTGTAAAATGTGTGCAAACTCAGCAGTCAAATCATCCACAAAGCATCAAGTGTTCATCTATACTTTTGGTGAGGAAGGAATTCTCATTAGCTTATTAAAATCATCTGACTGAAAAAAAAAAAAAACAACCTCTTTTGATTTATATCTCACCTGATAACATTTAGGGGTGAATAAATTCAGGTAACTTTCCAAGAAATGGGATCTGTGAAAGGGCATATGATTTCACATAAAGACCTGCATGAAGGCCACCAGGACAGCCAATGAAACACAGAGACTTCAAGAAACTCTCTTCAAAGCAATCCTATGTATTCAAGTATACACTGCATTCAAGTTGGATGGATTTCCCTTTTGTCTATAGTCATCAGAGGCAAGTGACATCTTGAACGCCTCAAGAAGATTAAATAGCAAAGCTCAGTCGGAAGCTTAAAAAAAAGAGAGAGAAAAGAAAAGGGCCAACTTGGCCATTATGGAGCTGGTCCTTTCTTGTCTGTGAAAGAGCTTTCAAGGAGTACTATTGGAAGAAGAAGGCCCAGATAAAGAATACAATGACGTTAGAAAGGGAGAACTCCGAGTGGAACCAGAGGGTGTGGGTTGCGCTGAATGAAGGATTAGTGCAGCTTCACAGCAAAGAAAAGGGGAATCCTAGTCAAGATGAAAATGAGGAATTACTTTTTTTAGACTCCAGTTCACTGAGCAGCAACAATGCATGATGGGAGGTACTTGACATAACACTCTTCCAGGCCATGTTTGCTCTCCATGTGGGACCAAGAAAAAACAACAACAGTGGCACACCAAAACAAAACAGTTTTTAACCTAATAAACTTACTCAGAAATCCTTTTCTGTAAACCTTGGGGTTTATTTACTATTGAGTATCTGCATGTTGAACCAATCACACATAGAAAATTAGCATGCCAAATTTGCAGACAACATGCCTTTTAAAAAGCTTATATTTGCAAGAGGTTCAAATCAATGCATTCATGTTGCACATTATGGGAAAGGAAGATATGTTGACTGTTGAATTCTTCACAGTCATCAAGAGTAGCTACCTTCTGGAACATCTTATAGCAAATTAGAAGGCAAAATGACATGGAAATAAAAAGCATTTTGGATTCTTAAGATGTGTGCACAGCAGTTAGGTTGATTCTGAGTTAGGGAAAGGGCGGTGCAGAAGCAGGAAGGTACAATTTAATTGTATTGAGAGATAGGCACTTATTTTGATTCATGACTAATAATATTATTCTGTGATTCACTGAGCTACTTTCCCATGAGTGAGGAACCTGTAGTCCCAGAATCACATTGCTGGTTGTGACACAGCCAAGATGGAAAAAAGGGCTGAGAACACAGAGTCTCTGTGACAATTTATTCGTTAATATGATACAAACACTTGTTTCAGGTTAGGGTGAGAAGTAGCAGGTTAAGGGCATTCTGGGGATGCTGCCATTTCCACATCTCAAAGGGAAAGGAGTGAGAAGGACTTCCTTTATCTATTGGTGAAATCATTATGATAATGGAGGGCAAAAAAAACCCCAAAAAATTGGTCTAGCTCATCTGCTTCCCTAAAGTGTCAGGAAAAGCCCAAGCAGCTTAGGATATTGCAAAGTATTAATCTAGTGCAGAAACCCCTGCTGTACTTATGGACAAGGCACTCTTTGCTGAAAAGCTTTCTTCAGGGCTTGATGAAAGCACTGAATGGAAAAAACAAAAAAAAAAAATAAAATCATCCAGTTTCCTTGGCTACCTCTCATTCCAGACAAACATAATGTTTTATCAGGGGCAGGACAGAAGTATCACTTCCCTCCTGTACCACACCAGTTCATGAACCTATTAATGAGGAAGTCAGAGGCTACAACTCAAGAGCAGCTCGAAGAGCACAGAACAGCTGGAGCAAAAGGATGCTTCTTCCTAAAATGTATGAATCACCTGTGCTTGTGGTGCTATGTTTAGACAATCAGTAAAAAGAGAGAATTTGTTGTTTGACAAAAACAGCTTGATTTGACAGGCTTAGGCAGAAGAAGGTGCACAGGAGGCATAACTACTCTCTAAAATGTCCATAGGCAAATATCATGAAAGCATTAAAAATAAAGGAAAGGATGGCACCTGGACAAATGAGCTGTGGCTGGGAATACACTTAGGAAATCAAAAAGACCTTTTTGGTCTTTTGACAAGAAACCTCCCAATAACAACAAGAACAAAAATTAACTATTTCAAAGGCTAAGCAGTATGCATTTATGGTATGGCTGTTGCTGTTAATAATTGACTAGATGTGATGACCTGAAGCAGAGTGAACTGAACTGTAGCTTTTGAAAACACACAGTCCTTATATTTTCTAGAAATGCTTAGGTTATAATGTGATGTGAAAGTTCCAGCATGAAGCTTGCCAATCTGCTCCCTTTCTAGAATGCTCCTTATATTTGTCCCCTTTTCTTGTATTATCTGTTCTTTCTTTCTACTTTCTGACTGGTGAGTTCTAAAGGAGAGACCACAGGAACTGGATGGTGATCACTTTCCATGCAAACTACTGAGAAACCAGAGATTTAACAGTCCACATCACAAGGCAGTTATATGAGAAGGTCCTATAAATGCCTCTGATCTCCAGTGTAAAATCCTCTTTTGTTCTGTTTATCACCTGGCCTCTTTTTGTTCAACTTTTTGATGAAAGCCTGGCTTTCAGTCACCTGGGTCTGCATAGCAAGAAATGGATCCCTGGGTGTTCGACATGGTGATTGATCAGGGCTCAAATCTTCCCTCTCATGCATTCATCAATTTGGAGAAAGATTTCATCAGGTGCTGCATCATTGGAAAGAAGTTTTTAGCTGCTTGACAAGCTTGGGAAAAATTCCTTATTTCACATTGTCTACACATACACACTAGTGGACATGCAGCATACATGTGGTGCATTGGACAGGCAATAGTTCTGCCACATGGGTGTTGCTGGTTAAGGAATTTTTCTTTCCTTTTATTTTGATGAAATATATATAGGAGATATATCTCTCTACTTTTACTTTGATTGCTATTACTTTCAGAATTTAAATAGCTGATTACACTACTTGTTTATGCATTACCTTTATAGGCAATACCTTTTTTCATGAAAGTAATGTGATATTTTCCTCTGGAAGGGACTATCATTAAAAAGGCATAATACCAAATTATATGGAGTTAATTGCAAGGCACAATGGAGATAGGGAGTGTGAATAAATAGTTTTACCTGTGGAATTCCAAAAATTGAGTGGAACTCCTTTGGTTTACATAGCAAGAGCCTCACTCTGCACTGCAGGGAAAGAGGAGTGAACTGTGGAGCTCAAAAATAGCCTGGGGAAGCTGAAAGCACAGAGAGATCCAGCTCTTGATCCTGTACCCTGACTTAAGCATATTAAATAAATGATATCTTGTAAATCCAGAATATTCTTCTGTAGAGATTGTTATTTGACAGTGTTAGCTGAATGCAATGATCCTATGTTTTACCACTCTAGCTGTGTTGTTGAGCCAAAATCCAAATTTGGATGACCCACCATGCTCTGCCCATGCAGCCTGGTGCTGACTGCTCTGATCTTCCCAGCCTTCTACTTGAAGACAAAGGAGAGTTGAAGAATCACCTGTCTTCCCTACCCTAAAAATATTTTTTTCCAAAGATAGCCCAAGATTTCTTTCCCTCATTAGAATGTAATAAAGTATATCTTTATTCTTTAGAGCAGTCTCAAGTGAGGAGAGGGCTAACTTGATTCCATTACTGCTGTGAAAACCCATGAAATTACAACAATGCATGTGGGGAACATGGGTTCCTTTTTCTCTTCTGTTTTTTTGAAATATTATTTTGTATCATAAGCATCAAAGCAATATGACAGCTTGTGACAAAGTATTAAAAAATAAAGAGCACCTGGTAAATAAAATGATTTTTAAAGTGTCTACATTAATGTTTTTCTTGCATTTACTCCAGAATTCTGGGTAAGAAAATGAGGTTAATTGTGCAAGAAAATTCTTACAATTTTTATCAGGGTTATCAAATGTCAAATGCTTTCTTTTGTAGTTTGATGATTTGCATCACTGCAATCAACGAAGTTTCTCTTTGATTAAAGGAAAAGCAAAGTCAGTAGAGAGCAGTTTTCATACATGCCTTTACTGAAGTTCATCCTCTCCTCCAGTGTAAGAAACATGTTGAAGAGTAATGTAACAGATCAAGTTAAATTACATTGTATTTTGCTTAGGTAAATTAAACAAAAAATTAAATAAATTTTGACTGTAAAGTTATGTTAACAGTAATGAAAATGAGGAATTTCAAGCTACGTCATAGCTAACATACAGAAAGCAGAATTGTACTGAAGAATTGGAATTTTTATGGTATTTTATTTGGTTTTGACATCTGTAAAAGTGGGGCAGTTCCTATTGGAAGGGACCTGAGGAAGTCTAGTCCAGCTTCATTCTCAGGGCAGAATCAGATATAAGGTTAGGTAATCCTTCTCTTGCATTTGTCAATGTACTTGAAGAATAAACCAACCAAAATTTAAAATGTTTTATTGTTTTAGACTTTCACCTACTTTTACACCTTTACCTCTACTACTTCTATTCTCAAACCAAAAAAACTATACTCTGATAAATATTTACACTTAATTATTTCAAGTGTAATTTTGAAACTTTGAATATTCAAAATCCTTTAATATAGCTCAAATTAGTCTGCAGGGTGGGATGACAGAAGTTAACATGACTATTCTGACTTCTATTTGTAAGCATAGAAAACAACACAATTGCCAATTAAAATAGAACATATTCAAATTGGAATCACAAGGTTGATTAAGCTGCACGATATAAAAAGCCATGTGTTGTTATGGATATTACCCTTCAGGTTAAAGAGTTTCTCTGGTTGTCCAAAGAGTGTCTATGAGGGCAAGAACTCATGCTCTGGAAGTATCTTCTTTATCATTTCAAAGAAGAATGTCTCCAGGGAAACTGGTGTTAAAAAAAGATTCCATAAGCTTTATCTACTAAAAAAACCCCAACAAACCAAACAACATTTAAAAGCATTTTTCAAGCAATGGATTCAACTCTATCCTGTATGCACAGATAACATATTAGAGGGAGTGGGATGGTGAGCAAACTTTGTGATGCTTCTCATACAGTTTACAGTAGGGGATTTTATCTCACAGATCTAAACAAGACATCCTATAATGCTTCCCCAAGGCTCTGGCCACAAAACATCCCTGCTTAAATTCCCCTCTACAAAAGAATTAGTAGAGATGGTGTTTTGTGCTGCTGTAACACCTCCAGTTCTACTTTCTGTCAGTATGGGCATGGAAGCTGACTTCTTCTGCTGGCACAGCAATAGAAATCTGATGCTACAAAGCAGAGATCTTCATTTACATCTGCTTCAGCTGGCATATAGAAATCTGATGCTACAAAGCAGAGATCTTCATTTACATCTGCTTCAGCTGGCATAGAGAAAAGTAAGGCCAGGCATGATTTCAAACATATATCTTGGAAGAAGCCTTCCAAGTTAATTTTGCATGGAAAATATCAACACAACTTCAAAAAAGGCTGGGAAACAATGAATCAGCTATTTTACTTCTTAATGTGCTGGATGAGCTTTACTTAAAAAATGAATAGCAATTTTCAACTTGATTTTTTTTCCAATCCATCTCCAAAATATCACCATAATATCACTACAACTGTCCTTCTTTTGACAGGCTGCAAACAGTAAATGTGTTGTTTCCTCTGTCCATAAAATCATCAACAGGCAGGGGAAATTCTTGCCAGGGGGAAGAGCCTTGCTAAAGCTTAATAAAAACTGTTGATGTTCCCTAGAGGTACAAGCATGTTGGAGCTAAAAATATGCATTTGAAGCAAAAGCCTTAAGCAACAAACTACCTTTGTGAAAATGTTTCAAAAAAAAAGGTATTAAAAGCATCCAGATGACTGCAATTGCTTGATGCTAAGTCCCTGACTGTAGCAATCAAATAGAAAGGCTTAGGGTGTTCTCTCAAAGCAGTAATATTTTGCAGCCTCGTTGACTGGGGTGCTTTAGAGTGACTTTAGAATGACTGACTCCAGCATTATCTTCTTATAATATATTACTGTAATGACGAAATATAGAACAGCATGTTTACACTATTCATCAGCATAAGCAGTTCACTCCCTTCAATGTTAGCAGCAGCTGACTTTTTTTGCTGGCATAACCCATGAGGAACTTCTAATCCAACCCAACAAACACAAGTTTCAGAAGCCTCTTTACCTTCTGCAGAAGATGTGAAGAAAAAAGCTAAATTTTGGGAGAAGATGTTTCTCCCTTTCAAACCAGCATGCAATTTTTTTCAAATAACAGCAACAAAACAATGTTGTTTTTAGTCCTTGTGCAGCTAATGGACTTTTTCAGAGCCACAAAGGTACCCATTCCACAGCACAGAAGCTGAAGCAAAAGTCTCCATCAGAGCTGAAATGCTCCAGGACACATGGCATAGGCACATCACAGTCTGTGACTTTTCTTATAAGCACATAGACAGAGTACGAGAACTTGTTTTAACTGCCTGGTGATATGTCAGATATGCCAGGCCCTGGATATGCCAGGGCACATGTATCCAGAATGCACCTTCTGGACATGGCTGGTCAACAGCTGCAGGTTTGATGGAAAATTTTGGTCTGCAGGGTGACCCTCAATAAACTATCTCAGCATATCTGGCACATTTGGCAGGGAAATGAATTGACATTAGTTTTGCCTAAGAAGCTGAATTTCAACTCCCAACTCTAGGCTCTCAAGAGCAAACTCAGTAATTGTGACACTATGTTGTTTTGCCAAAAAGCATTGTGAATACTTCCCATTTCTCATGTTTTGCACATTCTTTGTCTCTACTCTGGATTTAAAACTAATTGTGAGGTACAATCCCAAAACAGACTGCTGAAATAAAATAAACTGGAAATCAAAGAAATATTTTTTCTTGTTTACTTTGTACACTTTTGGACACATTCATCACCTAATTTAATTACCTTCTGTTTCACTTCTTTCATTAAGGTATTCACACTTGAAAGTGATTAATAATAAGAACATGTCCAGAATAACTTTCAGCTAATGGACAAATAAAAATTAATTTTCACTCATTTAAATGGGTAAAAAAAAATATTCAAATCATAAGTTTCCCAGGTGAAACAGATTTGACACAGGTGACAAGTAGATATAGAAGGCATTCAGTCCAGATAAATCTCTGCATTCAGGACAAAGTTTCAAAGTGTGGAAAAGAATTGTGCTGTCAGTTACTTTCCAGTAGGTTGTGAAAAACAATGCTCAGAATGTGGATGCAACCCTCCCATCCCAACATATGTGGACGGAAAGAAATGGATTAACATTTGCATTAATTGAAGTTATTTGTGCCTCGGAAATACATGAATAAAATAGATGTTATCCACATCTATCTCTGGTTGGAGCTATAACAATTTGCACAGGCTGGTGGTAGTTTCTTGAGACTGAATCTTTTGGAAAGACTTCTCAGATGCAAGAAATGTTTGGAAAAAAATGAAGGATGTTTCTCTTGGTATTTACAAATCTCTGAGCTCTTACAGGAAAAATTCCGATCATGTCTTGCTCTGGTCCTGTCAGAAAAAGGAAAGCTGCAGAGTGTCAGATCTGTGTCTTTAGTTTTCATATCTACAGGGACAGTGGGAAGGATCAGACTAAGAATATAACTTTATTATTTTACAAGGAACAGTTCAGAACAGATTTTAGATGCTTGAAGACAATGAGAGCATCTTAAGAGTTATGGACTCCTGAGAGGATGCGTGTGGCCATAGCAGCTGGAACAGTTGGCTGACTTGGCTGAGCAGAGATTGACCTGAACAACCTAAATGTTATTAGAAACTGAGATTTCCCTTTGAGAACGGTGCACACACACATACACACTCACACACACAAGAAATCTGGTCTTTTGGTGGTCCAGAATAAATAGCTTTTGGTTTATCCAGTTCCTGAAATCTATCATAAACCAAAGGAGCTTTCTAATATGAACACAGTAAATAATAAATAAATAAATTAAAAAAAAATAAAAATTAAAAAAAAAAAAAAAAAGGTGCATTTACGGCTGTAACAGCTGGGGACAAAGAAAATTCAGGAAGATCTGCTTAGTACCCAAATGCCTACTTTCTTACTGATAGTCCACCAACTCTTAATGATGTATTTCTATTCAAATGCATCACAAGGCAATTTCCTCACATTAGGAAACAGAGACAGACAATTCTAGGCCATTATAGATGGATGTTCCTTCTGGCTTTCAACTTTCAGCTGCTTTGGGGGGGTCATTGCTACTGCTTTGTTCTTGTGAATTCCTCAGTTTGTAGTGAAAGGATGATATTATCATTCTGTTTAAAAGTTAAAGTTTTAAGAAGTTTTGTACCTGAAAAGCAGTTCTAAAGAAACTATAGTTGAAAGATGACATTGTAAAAAAGGAGGAAATAATTTGTAAGATAACTTCATATATCTGTGTTTTTGTTCAGTTTGAGAGTGTTGGCAGGAAAACTGTAAGCATTTGATTTGAGAAACATTGTAGAAAAACCACTATTAAAAAAAATTATTAAAGGAACTGAAAACACTGACTCAAGCTGATCTTTCAGGATGATAGGCAATATTTTGATGACACTATGGCTAAAAACCACAAACACTATGAACTATGGCGATGGTGTGCTTGTTCAAACTGAAAAATCTGTCATCGTTCCTTTAGGTGTTTCAGAGTTTCTTAAAAGCTCTTCAGTTTTATTTCCTATTAAAGTAAGAAAACCCAAACCAAAGCAAAAGTGAAATCATAAAAAAACCCATATTAGTCCTATTTGGTCTAACAGGAACAAATAGTGTCCACAGGCTCTTTTCTCCCCATAAACCCTATCAGTAAGTAGGTTTTTCTAGCTAATTAGACTCTCAAAATGGGTGTTAGGTAGTAGAAGAGGAAACTGAAATAGAAATGGCTAAAACTTTCATAATTATTTCATTAACGACTGTGGAAATAAACCTGAAGATACCTTGGCTCCTCAGCCATCTCTGAAGCTCTGCAGAATATATGCAAGTTATAAAGATGTCCAAATTCAGCTAAAACTCCTGATTTTCCACGTAGGCCTCAATATTCCCATGAACGATAGAGCTCCATGAGTCTTACGCCTCCTTAAGACAGATTGATCTGATTTGAGCCTTCACTTAGTGTTAAGGCATGCCTAGCCTTTGGAGTCTGATTGGCCCTGCACATTATCAAAGGCTGTCAAAGGGGCATTCTGAATTCCAGAAAGGGATGTGTTTGCCCCAGTTATTTGAAGGTCAGTCAAGCACTACATCTATTCTGACACACAAACTTGTAGAACTACTGAAAGTAAAATAAAACAAAAAAGTCCTACCTGCTAAATACAGTTGTTAGAATGTAGCAAGAGATAGCTAATGCCTTATCCTAAAGAGCAAGATTACTACATTTCTGAAGAATGTCACATTTCTGAACATTTCCACAAATGCCTTGCTGGTGGGACTCTGCTGGCCAGTTCAGAGAATCCCTTCAGATTTTTCACAGGTTCTGATGCAGAGATATGTCAGGAACAGATGTTCCACCAAATCCCTGAATGCATCTATTGCTCCAGAAGGGATCTTCTGTGCCACACTACTTCCAAAGGTAATAGCAAAGGTAATGAATGAGGGACGTGGCACTTGGCTTTTGATATGTCCCTGCTGGCTATTCACTGCTTGATTTCCTTCTGTCCTGGGGCTCCTGGGTACCTTACACAAACCATCCAACTGGTGTCATTTAGAGGGCAAAGAGATAAACCATATGTGAAAAAGAATAAGATAATATGCCTTTCTCCCTTTGAAACGAAGGAAGTCAATGTATAACAGACCAAAAGAACTGGTTTTATGACTGAGCAGCCTGATTCCTATTTACATTGCTTTACATCACCCCAAAAATAAATTTTGAAAGAGATATTAAAATATTCCTCTTTATAAGTGTGATTTTGCTAAAATGCATTCTTTCTAAATGCTTTTAAAGGGGTCTTAACCACTCAATTTAACACACATTAAGAATTTTTTTACTAATTAAAGAAAAAAAGTGTAAAGTAATTGCTAAGTAATGCAAATAGTTTAAGTGAATTTTAAGTGAAACAAGAATAGTGTGAACTTACCATTAAGTACCAGAACAGCTGAGCTATAACCTGACCTGTAAATACACTTGTATTCTTGGAAACCATATTTCACACCTGGCATTGCAGTTGTACCACTTTTTAAGGTATTTTAAAAATCTCCCAAATCAGTCTAAAAGTAATTCAACGTTGTCCTGGATGTCAAATAAGAATCAGAGGATGAGAAAAGTGAAATTAATTTATGCCATTATCATGGTTTTACTATCACCTGGTCTTGCATTTCCAAAGTAGACTTTCGCGTCCACAGCTAGACTGCACTGTGGCATCCCACACTGATCTCACCCATTAAAGCTTTCAAGCAGCCTGGAATCCTGTCTAACCTTCTGCAAATATATGCATTTGAAGGTCAGGCACATGATGTGAGGTTTGCTGGCCAAACACATTCTGTGTGCTCACTCCACGATGGAACCTGACAGTTAACTTTAGCCTGCTTGGAGCTGGGCTGCGCTGGCTATAGCAATGCAACCTTTTATGTCCAACACAGAATTTGCCAAGCTTCTATAATCCTGCTATCTGCAGCATTCTTCAGAAAACCACAATGATGTGGTGGGCCAGCTGAAGGAACATTAAAGAGACAATGTGTTTAGTAGATTTAGTATTGCTGCTGTTGTTTTAAAATTGGCCTCCAAAGCAGCCTGCTGCTGGAAGCTATAAAAATGTCACTTTTTCATATGTCTCCTGCATCTTGTAATATACTTTTCCTGCCTTTTGGTACTTTTATAGTGACCTAGTTTACATGTTAGTAAGGGAGGTGCATGGCTTTTATTTAGCCATCCTTTGAAAAGCAGATATCCAGCAAGATTAACTGCAAGGGCCATTGAGGATCCAACTACTTTCAAGTTTCTGTCACTAAGGTGTAAACAACAGGAATAATAGCAGAAAAAAAATGAAATTAAATGGCCTCATGCAAAATACTGCCAATTGGACTCCTTATTCCTGGAGGCAGCAGGAAGACAAAAGCAGAGCTGCCCTACCTTGTGGCAGTAAGCAATTGATCCTTCTGTAGAAAAAATTCTGCCCTTAAAAAATATTAAATAATTTTAAGCTGTTTTATCACTTGATATTATGTAAGAGCAATTTTAATTAATTCTTAACAGTTAAAAAAAAAAAAAGAAAGAGAAAAAAGAAATGAAGATTTGTGTTTCTTAGGAATGCTAAGCTGTACAAAAGCTCTGGGCTTTGTTTTTGGCCTGTCATTCTAAAGGAGGTGAGGACGGATTATAATTGCACTGTGGGGCCTGAACAGAGGACCCCTGTAGGTAGAGCAGGCCTTTCAATCTTCTGATCAACGGAGCTGAAACAAAAATGCAGGAGGGCTGTGTTCCCACGTTCTTTGACAGTTTCCTGCTGCAGATAGCGTCCTTTTAAACCTCCCTTATGCTTTCATTATGCTGCTGAAATAATGAATAATTTGCCTCCTCTCTTTGATATGCATGGTCAGATATTATTGAGTAAGAAGCAAGAGGGACCTTCCTATAACCTTAATCCAGTTCACACTAATAAAATGATTTAGCTGAGCATTCTTGGGAAGCAATTATTTTTCTTGAAGACAATGACTATCAAAAAGTCCCTAATGGGCAGAGGCAGATCAGGTCACCTCAGCTTTCTATTTTCTTCAACACAGGCAATGTTTGGACCCTTAAAGTACAAGCTCACTTCTGCAGTTTTGTCACAAATACTCAATCATTACTGTTGCTGAGTGTAGGGTTAAAAATGAATTAGGCTTAATTTTGATTTATTCAAGTGTTCAGTTATTGACTGTGAGAGGTTAACTGTACTCTGAGTTCTGTGAGAGAAAATCCTCAAAAGGAGAAGTATACTGGAGAAAAGTGAAAAGGTGCTTCTGTTTCCTAATGGTAGTGATGAGCAACATATTTAAATTCTTATTCTCCTTTTTGTCATTAAATTATGAAGCTGGCATTATTGAATAAAAGAGCCTCAGGAATATTGTGTTCCTAAATCAATACACTATTAATGAAAGACAGATTTATTAATTTAAATAATTACTCTTTTTGAGAAAAATTAATGATAGTTTAAGCAGATTAGTATTCTCTTTTATATCTCAAAAATCATCAACAATTACAAAATACATTGGCTGCCGAAAAGTAAAGCTTTTATTATACTATCTGAACTGATCCAAGAATCTTTGCAACCATTAATTAAATTGACCTCATATTCTTCTTGACACTAAGATCATGTGTATCCCTTTATTAATTGTGACTTATTATGATTGTTGTTATCAGTGCTACTTAATGCAATTGTTAATATTCTTAACAAAAACAATCCGTCTGATTTCATCTTTTAAAGACAGGTAGATATGTTCTGAGATTTCTAAAGATATGTGAAGGCCTTTTGTTCACACCTTCTTTTATTGAAATTATATAATTGAGTAGAAGATATGGGTTCATTTGCATATCTAAAGTGTAGCCTGATCCTAAAAAAGCAAACACTCCCATCTTAGGTGTAATGCAAATCTATAGATTTTTTATGAGAAAACAGAACTTCTAAATAAACAATTTCAGTGAAGCCCATAATACTGTGCCAGCCCAGTATGGCCCTGTAGTGTTGGTCACATGCACAAATCTTGGTGTTAAACAGTAGCATTGTAATATGATTAAGACAACTTCTCAAGGCTCAACCACACTTCATACTTGTTAAAGATTTGTTAACAAAGTTTTCCAATGGTTATCCTTGGCAATGATTCTAATGACCTCACAGAATATTTTTAGTAACAAATTTGGCACAAAAGGCAGGAGTTGTTCTGGTTCAAATTGTTGAATCAAAAATGCGTGAACTGTAAATTCAGATTCAGTTTGTTGAATTTCAGACATTCAGATGTCAGAGTTTCAGAGATAAGGGATAGTCATCCAACCCTCATCTGAATTAGTCCCACCATTGTTAATTTAAGGATAATACTATGACTCTCCTCCTAATTTACGAGTCTGCAAATGTAATTTTGTCTCAATCTGAATTTACAGACTGATAAGGATTACATTGTGAGTCGAAAACAAGTGGTAGTTATGAATCATCCAAGTAGAGGGACTATTTTTCAGTACAGAATTGGAATTATGTCATTTTAAAAAGTTATAGTAATATATCACTTGGAACATTCTACATAGCCCTGGCTATCCAAAGGGAAAAAAAAAAAAAAAAAAAAAAAGCAGAGAATGTATTTTTTTCTTCTGAACAAAGATGAAGGACAAAAACCAAGGTTAATTTTAATTATTCTGTGACTACAGTAAGGAGGAGAAAAATTAAGTGTTGTCTGATGAGAGCCAAACACTGCAACTTGGCTAAAAGTTAAATACTGCTAACCATGGATAGTAGAGGGAAAACATTAACTTCCTTCTCTCTAAAGTGTTCTCCATCTCTAGTCACATATACACCATGAAAATGTAAAAAATAAATTCTTGAAGTTTGGAGCCACTAAGTCTGTCAGTGCAGTGCTTTGAGAGAGTTGATCAGCATTTCCTAGACATGATGTGACATTCTACTTAAAAAAGCCTCACGTGTTGTCACCCATGTGGATGTCTTTTCATCACACTCTCCTACACTTTGGTAACCAAGATTAACTTGGATGCAGCTGTCTCATATCCCTGCCTGATGCTCTCCGTTCTTCACCCTGTCTCCCTCCTCTCCTGGATCTCTTCCTATCATGAACTGTTACTAAACTAAAGTATGAAGATGCTAATTAATAGGCTTTGGGGCAATTATAAAATACAGTTTGGAAACCCCTTCACAGACAGCTGCTGTTGTCCAGGGTAAAGAATAAACATCACAGATGGAAAAGGTACTCCTGAGAGGGAAAGAGGCATAGAGACAAATGATTACAGCTGATCAGGCTCCACCAATGCAGCAGGAACTGAGAAACACCAACCAGTTGCAGGCTTCAACTCTTTCACTGATGTAGTTACTTGAATTAGCAACATTGAAAACTAAATAGTTAAATTAATGTGACTTCTGGTTAAAGAAATATTTAACATGGCAAAGTACACCATGATATTTAAATGACCAGGTATAAACACTCATAATTTACAATTTATGTGGATTTCTATGGCAAATTTTCACAATTAATTATTTCGGGATTGGAAAAAAAATATTAATTGGTCAGCGAATATGGTACAAGAATAGAAAAGTTCCCATGTCAGAAAATGATATAGATATTTTACCTAGCTTTGAGTAGACTATTTGCAGACATCAGCAGCAACATAGACTGCATAAATTCAGGAACCCACAAAACTCTGCCATCTGCTTTGGAGAAGTGACCTGGTTAGCAGTACATGTTTAGTATTGAGCACTCATTAACCAGCATTTTCACCCTTGTTCAAGGTTAGAAAGTGACTCACAGTTGTTTTCCTCCCAGCAATAAACTGTAGCATCAAAGTCAGGAGAACTCTCTGGTCTGTTGTCATCACTTAAATTAACAAATTCCAGGAGTGTAGTAGTGCATTAGTATGACTTCAAGTCAATGACAAATTTAAAATCTCAATATCAAGATAATTCATCTCCTGAAAAAAATAACCATAAATCTCAGACAATCACTTGGACACACAAAATCGATAAGCCAGGAAATGGTCGCTGTTCATCTTTTGTGTTAATTTGAACTGAGAAATCATTTAACTTCATTTTCTCATGAAAAAATATGATCCTTAAGAATCACTAAGGAAGGTGATGAACATTAGAATACTTTGTCTCTTTATATTTGCATTCAATGAGCTATTGTTTATTTGGCTTTTTTTTTTTTTTTCTGAGGGTTTTTAAGAAAAGAAGTTTCCTTGGAAAATTGTGATATCTGATCTAGCTTTCATATTAGAAGGATTTTTTTTAATATCAGGTCTTAAAGCTCCTCCTGCAATGTTAAATCTGTGGGCAGACAAGGTCATGATGCCAGACACCTTTAGAAGTCTGAAAAAATTCACTATATTTTCTGATTCACTTCCATCAATGCACATCAGCTTCAGTAATATAGTATTTTCAAAAACCATACACTAATTTGTTCTGCTCAGAATCAGACTGAGTTTTTTTTTCAAAAAGTTAAGGAAAAGCAGCATTCAGTATAAAAGAAAGAGTATAATAAATATTTGGATTCATGTAGGTCTTCTGTAAGATGCTACTGAAATGTTCAGTACTAGAAATAAAGAGAGAAGTTGCGTAAAACACTCATGTTTTCTTCTATTTTCCTGTATGTATCCATCCAAAATTTTTAATCACGAGCTTATATGTCCCTATGTCCAAAAGTTAAAATCTTTCTTGGCCTTTTCCCATATGAGAAGCTTCTTCCTAAAATTATTTCAATTATTGAGGACCAAGAAAATGTACACTAGAACAAGAACAGATTTCTTCCCAGCATACTGGCAACCTACAACATTAGATATTAGATACATTTTTCCTTTCCCATTCAGAGCAGCTAAGGACTTTGGGGTTGCCTGTTTTGGAGAAAAGGAGGCTGAAATCTTCCTGAGAAGGGGACGTGGAGAGAGAGGTGCTGAGCTCTGCTCTCTGATATCCAGTGCTAACATGCATGAGGATGGTTCAAAGCTGCTGCAGGGAAAGTGTAGACTGGACATTAGGAAGCATTTCTCCCCTGAGAGGATGGGTAAAACCTGAAACAGTCTTCACTGGGAGGTTATTGGTGCCCTAAGCCTCTCAGTGTTTAAAAAGCATTTGGATAATGACCTTAATAATTCCCTTCCCTCCCCTTTCCCTTCCCTTCCCTTCCCTTCCTTCCTTCCCTTCCCTTCCCTGCCCTTCCCTTCCCTTCCTTCCTTCCCTTCCCCTTCCCTTCCTTCTCCCTTCCCGCACCTTCCCGCACCTTCCCGCACCTTCCCGCACCTTCCCTTCCCGCACCTTCCCTTCCTGCACCTTCCCGCACCTTCCCTTCCCGCACCTTCCCGCACCTTCCCGCACCTTCCCTTCCCGCACCTTCCCTTCCCTTCCCGCACCTTCCCTTCCCGCACCTTCCCTTCCCTTCCCGCACCTTCCCTTCCCGCACCTTCCCTTCCCTCCCGATATTGTTACTTTTGTGTGAAGATATTGGCACTGCTCTTTTTGACAAGAGAATCAAAAATGACTTCCAAGTGAGCACTAATAAGGTAGGAGTTATGATCCTTCACTTCACCTCTAGCACCAGGAGCCTGATATATATTTGTGGCCTTGAGCTGGCAAAGGAATGACTCCATGGGCATTTGCTTTGGGAATGTCCACATAAAGAGAAAAGGCTATTGAGGCTCAGAACCTCTCCAGTGTTCCTTCCTGTGCTTCATGAGGAAATCTAGTTACACTAGAACTTTAGTTTCTTTCTTTTCATACAAACCAAAGTATTTTTTATACTATGGGTGGAAGAGTTTAGGTGGATAAATTGCTAGAATGACCACTCAAAGTGAGATACAAACATCCTTTATAAGCAGAATATTGCAAACAATACTATTCCAACTGCTCTTATGCTATTTATTATCCAGCTGAATAATTTTAACATTTTCCACTGCAAACATGTCTAGAATCAGCTCTTGACACAGTACAAACTAGTTTATGACTGAGACATTTTTTCTGAAATATTTTATAGATGACTGGAATATTTGAGGAAGGAGTAGAAAAGTTTAATTCATGGAGATATGTGCAACTGCAGATGTCTATATAACATGAGCATAGTCTATTTTTTGGCTTACAGTAAAACTCAACTAAGAAAAGATTGTTATTATTTACAGTGACTCCAGACAAGATTTCTTAAAAGAATTCTGTGATGTTAGGAAACAGAGGTCTTTGGTCCACAGCAGGTGAGTTGTTATATGTAATTGCACCAGAAAAATGTTAAATAAATATGGTCTAGTACTCTTTCATATGGTGATACAAAATCTTGACAAGTAACCAATTAAATCCAATTCATATTAGGAAAAAGGGGAACATGAAAAAAAAAAAAAAAAAAAAAAGAAGCATAAAAGAATGAGATGATTTAGAATTATTTGGTACCTTAGATATAACAAGGTTTATACCTAACCTCATTGAATATTTATCATGTCACTATTCCCTTGACATTGATTAAAAAGAAAGGTGAAGAACAGCAAAAAACATTTGAAAGGAAAATATGGTATGTGCACACTGCACAGTAGATAATGTCATAAATATTAACTAATGCCCTTTGTCTTGCACTTGTGAGTAAGGTTACATCATTTAGTGATGTTAGGAAACAATTCTTTTGTGTTAGACACTAGTGATATGTGAGTACTAAGGATGAAATTTCTCTAAGGTGACCCAAAGATGCCACAGAACAAGTCTGTCTATAAAATAATTTTATGCTCTACATTTGCCTCTTAGGAGAACTCCTGTGTTTCCTTTGTGTTGCTGGTAGGATGAATGCATCATGCCAGTGGACATATAAGACCACCCACCCACTGGCCCCTGCTATCTCTGTGAATAACCTCATCTTTAGAGAATTCCACCTGTAAAACTCATGGTCTGGGTCAGGGACTTCAACTTTCTGCCAAACAGTATTGCATGAGCTTCACAGAAACACAAGACAGCTGCATCCAAAGGCCAGGGCTTACCTGATGGTAATTAATGCAAATATCTCATAGTAATTGTTGTCACCTCTTGGGGTGAATAAATCCTATGAACCTTATGTAAATACACAAGTTACTCAAAGAAAATAGATCGAAGTCCTCAACATCAACATCTGCTCCAGACAGAGGCTGACTGTCAGAACTGGAAAATTTGTGAACTTTCAGCCAAGGAGAAAAAGACCAAAGCATCAAATTCCATTTTAAAGAGATTACTGAGTGCATTTATGGGAGAAGGGCACAGGTGGTTCATAGCACTGCCTTCTGAAATACAGAAAAGATACATGTGAAATATAAACCTTTATTATTTACACATATTTTCTGAACTCACATCTATATATCAAGGTACATACATACAGGACCTCAGAAAAATTGTTCTGGGCCCTGGAGTGAACTAAATATTCCTCCCTCCAATTGATGTCTCTCCTCAGTGCTCCTCCCTGCCCACATCTCCTCCAGGTTTTCTGTGCTCAGCATCCCTTCTCCATGTTCTTTAAAAATTCCAAAAAACAAGACTTGTTTGTACATTTCTATGTACATTTCTTTGTACATTTCTATCTACCTAACTTTTTTCCATATGTGCCTTTTTCATTACATACCTCAGCTTCCTTCATGGCCGTGTGTCACTGTCTCTATTTCCTAAAGCTCCTTGGACTTACCCATTCATCCGCTCTTACCCATATATTTTCCAGGGTTGAATCAGTAGAATGCAACCAAGAATTTTCCACTTGCCCACCATGCTGCCAACTGAAAAAGAACAAGCAGATCTAGGCAGTTGCTTGAGGTCACAGCATCTTCTGCAGGTCACCTTCTGGTCATCACCCTTTTGCAGGGGGCTGCTACTCACCCTCAAACCAGGACTGCAGTGCTTTATGTTGTTCAGAGGGACTACCCAAGCTGCATTTTTAAAGAGAACTGTGTTTTCAGCCTTCTGCTTGTATTACTCTTGTATGGTAGATAGTAGGGGATTATTTAAGAGAGGAAAACTCCAGATTTTAAGTTCTCGTTTTGCCCAAATCAGCAGCAAACTTCATTTGTGTTCAGGTAATCCAGATATGCAGTTGGACTACAGGAGACAAATACTGCTAATGACAAGATTGTTATTTTAATTTAGAGAAGTGAGAGTCTGGACCTGAAATGATTTATTAATTACATGTAGTAGACACTGGAATAGTTTGAGGGTTCTAATGACAACATGATTATCTGCAGAGGAAACATTTGTCAGTATTTTCTTCTTCACCCTCTTTCAAGCCTGCGTGGGAGAGTGAGTATATTGCATTGGAAAATATTCCCAGTGACAGGCACAGAGGAACAAGGAGATGAAGCAATTACAGTAGATGGGAGCTTGATGGGTAGGAATGGGGGAGGGGACAATCACTCTGGGACTACAGTTACTGTAAGAGTTTAGAACAGTTTTCACATATTTACCCAAGATGGCCTTTGAAATGTCTTGTGGGTAACAGTTGGAGGTCTGCTGTCACTGAGAGTGTCAGGGGACCCTAAAGATTTACAGCACAGCTTTTTCAGCAGAGAATAATTGCTGCTACAGGAGAGTCTGAAACAGCTCTTTAATTTTTTAAGCTGGCAAGAGCCAATGTAAGCTATTGTGCTGCTGTCCCTAGAGCTGTAAGCAGCAGTACTTACAGACTCCTTTCACTGGCTGGCTGGGGTCTGTAAGCTACTGTCCACCTTTCTGTGTCTCTGGGTGACAAAATATTCTATCAGTGCTGAGGAGCCAGTTTTAGTACCTCGCTTCCTGGCTTTGCAGCCTGAGACACCCCAGAGAAAATATTGAAGAGCCACTCTAAAAATCTGGTTCACTTCAGATACCTAGCCTAGATGTAGCTTTTTTAACCTTGTTATGGATGTTACCCCAAGAATAGATCATGGCCAAAACTGTCCATGTGTTTGCTGCCTACAGGAGCACTCTCTGGGTCAGTTTTGATGTGACTTGGACACTGGGGTTAATACAGAGGGTTCAATGTCTCATTTTCTTGCCCACCTTATGAGTATTCCGTGTACCAGAGAGCTCGAGGTTCATTTTCCAAGCTTGCAGCTGCCAGCCCAGAAGGACCACAATGGTGATTTGTGAGCAGCTGCACGAGGTCCCTTCACAGGTTCCCTCATTAGTCCTGAGTATGCTCAGTTGTTCCCCAACCTTGCTCCCAGCAGGTGCAGAGACAACATGCAGCTTCCCATTAAAAACTTGTGGGATCAGAGCTGAGGGTAAAGCCCAGCATCCCTGACACTTCTGAGCTCGTTTATGTTTGTCACTGTGCATGGTAAAACTTTGCTAGGTCTTTCTTACTGGGTGATCCTCTTAGGCAAAACCACGAAATCTTCCACAGAGCAAGAGAGGGTCAGGCAGACCCCAAATATCAGAGTGAAGGATGAATTCTTTGGTTTGGTATGAGAGCAGACAGTGCATGAAAAAAGGTGGCAAAGGGGTCAGTAGGGGAACACACAGGATAAAATACTTTCATCTATTGTGCTGGGGTCAATAGGCTCCCATCAGGAAATCTTGAGCCCAAGATTAATTACTTGTTGCAGTAGGTATACCATTGTGCTCTGGAAGACACTGTGGTGACTTTAGGCATCTTGCAGATTTCTGGTTCACATGATGCAATCCCATATAAAAAAAACAATAGTAGCTTAAAAAGTAGTAGTGGGTGGTGGTGAGATGCCTTTTAGCTCATTCTAATCAAACCCTTTTCAAAAATACCTCCAGCTTGGCCAGAAATTATGAGAAACTATTTGTTAAATATTATGAAAGAATTTAATAATTATTCAGAATTACATGTCATGGTATTACATTACATGTTAATGCACTTTGCAATTTATATGACAGAAAACATTAAAAAAATAATATCCTAAATCTGCCTGCGTACATTCCATGGAATTTTTTTTAAATTTCTTGATTTACCTGTCAAAAATCTAGGAGACTTGCAATTTGAAAATAAGCTTCAATCCTACTTTTTTCATCATCCAAATATATTGGCTGTTTTCTTTAGAGGAACTAGGCATAGATTTTGTTGTAAATTAACCTTTGTATAAACTGATTCTGACTTCTTATCATGAGCTGCTGAGTTGCATTTCAGTGTGCTAGATACTGCACCAGAACTGATAAAATACCTATGATAAAATACCTTCTGACTGAGATTTGCTGTATTTGTAAAGAATTTGTAAATAGGAGCTACATATTTATTTTATTACTGTCCACGGGCATATTTAAATCTTGAAATATAATTTCTAGTAGGCATATTATCTAGTGGTTAATCTACTTAGGCTGTAACATGAATAAGGTACACTACAAAATTTCAGTGAATCTCTCATGAAGTATCAATAATTTACTGAAAATATACTTTAGGAATCAACAAGGAAGATAATAAAGTAGCAAAGAAAAAGGACTAAAATTCAAGATACTGTATTGATAATAGCTCATAATTTGCACTCTTAAAACTAAGGATGTCTTAAACACAAATAATCTATTCTGCATGTGATTGGACACATATTTTCATTTATGTTAAGAACTCCAACAAAGAATGAAACACAGATAGCTCCATAAACTGCTTACTCTTTTTAGTTGAATGAAGCATGGTCTCCTGTGGGGTTTGTGTCTTACTGTTCATTGCAAGCTCTGCTTTGAACTTCCCAATGGCTGGACACTTGCAGTTGGATACCTGCTCTCTGCTGAATTATGAGGTTCTACTGCTGTTTCTTTTGCCATGACAGCATTGAAAGAGTCGTCTAAGTCTCTTTTTTGACTCTGTTTTCCATATGTTTTAAGAGATTTTTAAAACTTTTATTTCTTTATCAGATTGATTGACTGTCCAGAATGCTCAAAAGTTATGGGAAAGACAAACAGAAGCAAAAGTAGATAATTTACTTTTATTCACTTATTTTTGAGAAAACTTGCTAAAAAATAGATCCATAGGACAGAATATTTTTCTTGGTTTCACAAAATATTTTACAATTCTTTCTATTTAGGATATGCTTTATCCCGTGGGAAGCATAATTTTAGTTATTGTGCTCAGTCTAGTGCAGGGAAAAATGATGACCTATTAAATAAAGGACAGATGTTGGTTTGCTGGACTCTCAACCATATTACTGAATCTGAGAGCCATTCTGACCTCTGTTTGCATCCAATGGCCCCACCAGACAATCTAAAGTAACAGAGAGGCAGAGCTGTATTGCTGGAATTGTGAGGAGCAGTAATGGGAAAATCAGTAAGGACTTACTCCATGGAGGTCTTACTGATTCTAGGCATTCACACAGCCTGGTAGTAAACTGATTATTTCCTATGGCACAAATGTACCATATGTACATTGGTACATGGCTGCTGAACATACAATACAAGCATTTCAACATGTGTAAACAATTATTTCTTTCCTATTACTGTGTTTGCTTATCTCATTAACATTAGCCGTGCATTCTTCCTTCAGCCATATTCCAGCTGTGTGTGGCTATGGATTTACTGGGAAGCCTACTGGTTGAATTGCAGCCAAGCTGAATTGTCCTACTTTACTTAATGTACCATTGCTGGTGGTTGAGAAGCTGCTCTGGACTATCCAAGTTCAGTGGAAATAATTCTACGTCCTTTGAATAATAGTTTATGAAGTTTTGGAGGCAAAGAGATATTATTAGATCAAAATGTTTTGTATCAAGTCAACATTTGCTAGATTTTGTTTGCTGCATAATCAAAGTTGTGATTGATATATAGCTTAACCCTCCATTATAATTTTTAATCTTCTGTTATATATTAAATGTGTTCAAAGGAAAAAATCACATGCGTTTTTTGAACCACTGACTTTGATAACATTTTTTTTTACTTACAAGCTGTTATTCAGCATCTGTTGTGGGAAAGAACATACACATTACTAGATATTTTTCATGGTCTAAAGACTCTAAGATACAAGAAAGAGTGACTCTAGTCATATTAATTTTTCTGTCGTAATGCAAATCAGGAATGATGTTTGCTGGCTGGAGCTGAACAAATAATCAGTAGAAAACATTGTGTTCAGTGAATTCTCTCTCTCTCTATTTCATATTGTTCATGGCCATATCATGGCTCTTTTCTGAAATAAATTAGTCATTCTGAATTATTTACTACAGCTTATATTAGGTGGATTTTTGGCTGTGTGCCTCAAGATGCATGTTATGCACCTGACTGCAGAAGCTGTAAACTGCACAGGAGTGCTTGTAGAACTGTGCCTCACAACAACTCTGTTCTTGAAGCTTATTTTATAATAACAGCTCTGTCCAGGTTCAGACACTGCCGTGCAAGGCACCTCTGGACATAAGCATTAGATAACCCAAATGGGAGTAGAAAGCTCAGGTCTAAATAAATTCTTAAAATTCCTGGACAGAGTTAGGTGGACAATGGCACTGATGACCAGAGGACACAAACAGAGTGATGTCTAAGCCAGATGGCAAAAGGTGCTCAAAAAAATTAAAAAATTAAATACCCTATTCTGTGACACATTCCTGCAACAAATGCCCTGATGAGCTTTAAGACTATCTGTTGGAAGTTTAACTCATTATTCTCTGTTAAAATATACAGGTGGAAGAAAGGAGCAGTAGCACATGCCTGCTATAAATTAAAATACTCATAAAAATGGAAGGGCCTCCTTCAGTATTAAAGTTTCAAACACATCTTTATCTCTCATATGCAACCATAAAGAAAAAAAAAAGTGTTTTTGCAGAAAGTGTCAGCTCTTTTTTCCTTATGGTGGAAATGTACATCCTGATTGTAATGTAAAGTGATCTATTGAAATAGAAAAGATAATATCAGAAACATATTAAGACACTGATAAAAGACTAATTTAATAGTTGTAGAATTATTTCTATGTTTACAGCCCTACTAAAAAACCCCAAAACAACAAACAAACCCAAAATACCAAATACCAACAAAGTACAAACCCCCTCCAATATAAGAAAAATCACATTTACATAGAAATCACTAACAAGTATCACTGACATAGAAGTTGTCTTGTGACCTTATACCAAGCGAGCTGAGCTAACGTGGCAGGTAAGGGAAGGTATAACGCTTTAACAGTGTGTGGAAAAACCTAAGGAAGACCAAAAAAAAGTGTAGGAGAAGGGGAATCTGCCATGTTGCATTGGTATGAAAAAATTTTTTATTCTCTCATTGCCTGTTCAGTACTGTAGTATTTGTGGGACAAGGGTTATTTCTCTGTGACCATAGGCTGTTCTGAACAACAGCTAATCCCATGTTAAGTAGATGCTGATTTCCCTTTCCACTGAGAACATGTGAACTGAAGTCATCTCTGACAAAATGAAAACCTGTTTCCTCAGACCGACACTAGACCCCTTATATTTATTCAGCTGTCAGAATTTATTCTTGTTCTTTAAAGAGGGGAAAGACCCTGGGAGCTTCTGAATTGTTCAAGCTGAAGGTCATGCCCTATAATCTTATGACTTTTATTATAAAGGGCATTTTCTATATTTTAAAGGGATTTACCAAAATCTTGCTGGGTTAAGACACAGTTTGTGTAAAGACTGTCAGGTCAACTTCTGCTCTGAGTTACGCCAGTGTAAATCTGGGATAATTTCATTACAATAAGTGGAGTCAATCCAGGGACGTAATTATCCTGTTGTTTTGGGTTATGTGATGCCTATGGAAAACAATTAGAATTACATGCATAAACAACATGATAACTAAGTTCTGAAGAGGTTACTTTTACCAGGATTGATGCTTAACCTGGTAAGTATAGAAGATAGATGTTATCAATAGACATAAAAACATAAATATAATGCTATAGAAAAATATGTTTCTATGTATATGAATATAGTATGTCAGAAAAACAGCTATGGAGAAACATTTCCAGTTTGTTTGTTTTTTTTTATTTTATTTCCCACCAAAATCCTCAATTCAGAGAATAGCTGAAGCTACTGAAGACTTATTTAATTTCAGGTGGATGCCAGATCCAAAGTGAGAAAACCTTTATTTTATTGTTTGAGAAAAAATATATGATAATATCCACTGGGGCTATATTTTCAAAATTAAGGAAAGCCAGAGCAACGATTCTAACCAAAACTGGAGACTTGGTTGTCAGATGTTACCAGAAGCTTGCCAGAGGTTTACCAGGAGAGACGCTGTCTACCTCTCTGTTAACAAACAGCAATGAACAATGAAATAAGCAACAGGTGTCCAGAAGCCAACTGAAATTTTTTCTGTCTGCAGTAATAAACAACTATTACCACTGTAAGTCCAAGCGGTTTTTGGGAATGGTCCTTGGGCTGTAATGGCTCATGAACTATGCACTCAGAAATTGTGAATTGGAATAGAACATTCCTCCCTTTTGATCATTTAAGCTAGAAGGTCTAATGACTAAGTTTCTTGTACCAGGAAAAAAAACCCCAAAAAACCCAAACAAACAAAAAATCAAAAAACAACTAAAAAAGAAAACTTTCAATTCCAATTCTTTCTTTTACCCAAAATACCATTTTTGTATTCGACAAAGCACAAAAATGTACAGTTCTGTACATTTACTCTGAACAAAGCCTTTAATTATTTTTTTGACATATAGTTTTACAAGCAATAATGGAATATAGCCCTCCTATTCCAAAAATCACGTATGCAGTATCTTAAACATACATAAGCTTATCCTCTCATGGTGTCATAGATTCGTTTAAAAATACATGTAAATTTTTAAGGAGAGCAATAGCTTTTGCCACCAAATTCAGAAGATTCCATAAAATATCATAGACATAACTGGAATTCGAAGGTTTCTGTTCTGTGTCCAGGACATACACACCTATCAGAGCCACAAGACATAATCATCATGTCCCAAACATGAATAAGGGAGCAATTCAGATCATAATCTGGTTTGTACTTGTGAACTCCAGTAATATTTTAAAATATAAATACCAAAAGCCGCAGTTTTCATGTGGTGCAACTTCTAGCTATTTTGTTGTCTCATCACCTGAAGCAGATGTGGAAAAAAAACTTACTCTTCAACTCTTAAACCACAAAATAATTATTATTTGACAGAGCTTTTCAGTGATGGCCTGTGTTGGACTGGAACTGGTGAAATACCAGGGAAAGTTATGTTTTTGATTTTTGTCTATATTCTTTCATAGTATTGGCATTATAGTAAGCAAAGCATAATTTCAATTGGAAGTGACCTGTAGAAGTCTTTCAGTCTGCAATGGTCAGACTTGAAGTAACATTAGGTTGCTTAAGGTCTTGACCTATAATTTCCTTCTTGTCAAGGAAATACCTAAGGGATACAATAGTCTGTTGGCCTTGCTGTCCATTTCTCTGGTCCATACCTCATCATTTTGTAAATGAGAACCTGATGAGTGTATTGAAAGCCCCTCCTGAAGTTAAGTTAAACACTCACTGCTCTCCCCTCAGCTCATCACATTCTCCAATCACATGCAGAATAGATTATTTCATTTGTGTTTAAGACATCCTTAGTTTTAAGAGTGCAAATTATGAGCTATTATCAATACAGTTTGGTGAAGCAGGATTATCCCTTTTTAAATATGTGGTGACTGCTTTCAACCATATTCTAGCACTTCATATGTTTAGAAATTATTTTCACAATTATTTTCTCTATTGCATCTCTGTGGACTGAGGTAATGTTGATCTGCTCTTGTTCCTAAAAACATTCTTTTCTTTCTAGAAGATGAGAGTGAAATTTGCTTTCTTTCAATCATCACCTCTCCAAAATGCCACAATCTTTATTATTTCTCATGAAACTCTAGAATTCAGCTTCTAATAAATGTTTATCTGTTGTCAGTCAAATTCAACAGAGATGTATTACTGTCTACTTTAGCATAGAAGCATAAAAAGGCATTAGGAAAGTGTCAGCATGGTCTGTGATCTCAGCTTAGACAGAAGGTCATCACTGGATTTGAACTGTGTCTGGACTCACCAGTTTAAGTAAAAATGTACCCAAACTGAAATCCTTGGTTCAGTCGTGAAAGTTTCTTTAGACTATAGACATAGTTAGGCTGAATCTTATATTTTGTTAAAGATGGAGGGCAAGATTTCTCCATGAAATGGTTTGAGACTCTTAATCAAAAGGAAGTAAGAGGTATAAGGGTAAGATCTCATCTAGCAGAGAGCCCAGGCCTATGCTACCTTACTACACAACAATATCAGTTCACAGCCTCAAGTCTTGGAAGTCAGCATCCTTGACTCTTAGCTTGCCCTGGTGTTGACTGATCCAAGCCTGCACAGGATTTCAGAAATATAAAGAAGGTCTCAAGGTAGTATGTATGAACCTGAACCTGGTCTTTTTTTTATTGAAGAGCCATTTGGTATTTTCCCAATAGGCTTTGCAATATCAAAGCAACCTTAGTCATTGCCATATGTCTTGTGTGCCAACCAATGCAACACATATACTAAGTATCATGCCATGAAAATACCATTCTGGCAGCATTTCCACACCTTTCCCATTAATTTGTACATTTTGACCTAGAAATCACTGAAAATTTATAATTATATCTCAGATCTCAGAAAGATCACATAAATTACATGATGCAGAGGAGATACTAAGAGAAATGTTGTGGATGTGAAAGTGCTGGGTCTAATCAATATAGACACACAATAGACACCACAGAGTCTTGGGATTAAGGATTTCTCTTGATCTGTCACTTACAGAGCAAGTCAGTGAGGCTGTGCTGGGTACAGTCTTTGTAGCAGGGCCTGTATAAGTAAAACTAGGAGTAATGATTTTAAACTAATAGAGGGTTGGCTCACATCAGCTATAACAAAGGAATTTTCTGCAATGAAGGTGGTGAAACACTAATACAGGTTGCCCAGAGAAGTGGTGGATGCTCCATCCTAGGGGAAATTCAGGGTCAAGTTGCTAAGGGTCCTGAGCACTCTGACCTAGTTGAAGGTGTTCCTGCTCATGGTAGAGGGGAGTGAATTGTTTGGCCTTTAAATGTCCATTCCAACCCAAACCTTTCTATGATTCTGTGCTTTTTATATCGTCTCATATCAAACAATATCACAATGTCACAGCTTGTAGGTTTCTTCTTTTGGGAAGTGGAAAAATACTGATGGATTAACCCATTGCTTTTTTCAAGTTCCTGACTCCCTGTCCTTCCTGTATGCATGTACATATGGACATATATACACACACTCCTGCTACTTTAGATCAATTTGCACGTGTTACACTGCTGACTATCATCAGTCCTATATTGTAAAATTAACTTTCATTATATTTTCTAGACTTTGATATGGTTTCCTTTTGTAGAAGCTTTCAAAATAGAAAATGGGCCTGCCATTGGCTTTTTATAGTTGGGCTACACAGTTTCCCTTTTTATCAAACACTTCAGGCAATTTAAAGGAACCAGCAAGGAAAAAGCAGAAAACACTGGAATTAGCATGAGACATTCTATAGAAGGAGAAACAAGTCTTTGTTTCTCAGTTGCTTGATAGTTTGTCTGGTTGTCATTTGCAAGATCTGTGTTCGATTAAAGTTTATATCATCTACCTGGGAGATGTGTGTGGAACCAGTGAGAAAAATTCCCAATGAAACAAAGATTTATAGAAATATACTTGTTTACTGAACCTTTATGTCAAAATTTCTCAGGTGTGGCAGATTTCCTTGGACTCAAAGAAGGCTTCTCATTACCATAGTTATGCTGCAGGTTCCCAAGGTGGAATTCAAAAGAAACATATTTATTACTGTCAGGAAGATAAATGTTGGGAATTAAGTCATTGTTATATTACTTCACAGATAAAGGTTAGAAAATATAATCTACTAATGACAGCACAGTGACAAAAACTAAGACAGAATTTTGTCAAAGTAATGGAATCTTAAAAAAACTATATTCTCTTCCCATTAGTAGTAGCCCAGTAGTTGTAGAAAACAACTTTAGGTAAAGTCAGCATGAAGTTAGTTTAAATTGCATGAATAGATAAACAAAATTAAGTCAGCAACTAGAATTTTCATTCTTAAAACAGGATACTCAAGAATAAATCTTAGAACTTATATAAAATTTGCTACTAAATGTCATAACTCTGTAACTGCAACATGAAAAAAGGACTATCTTAAAGGGTCAGAAATTACATTGCTAGGTGTTTTATACCTACCAGTCAGTGGAAAAATGGATTAATAGATAAACCACTTTTCCCAAAAACAATATGAAGATTAAACAGAGGAACCATAAAGAATGAAGAAATGAACAAATATACAAACAAACTTTATGTCATTAAAGTAAGTAAAAGCAAGCAATTTGACTTAAAAGATCAGTTAAACACTGCAACTGTTGAAACAATTGTTCAGCTGTAAAAGTACCTTAGGAAGAAGAAGAAAAAAAACCCTTTCTGCTGCTCAGAATGTGAATGTGACTAAAGATAATAAAGCTTTGTTTGAAATAGCATGTTTTTGCCACAGGTCTCAAAAATTATGAAGAAGTTGAACATGCAGAAAAGGCCCCCATCTAATACAAATGGGATGGAAATGATCACACCTCAAATGTGAGAAAAAGTCAAAGATCTCATTATATTTAAATAAAGAAACAGAATAACCATCAGGATAACCTCCAGACTGAGTAAGCTGGCTCTGTAGAAAAGACAAATGAGAACAGATGCATTTGATGGCTAATTTCCAGCTGAAATAAATAATGAGCTAAAATAATTTTGCAAGGAATTAGAGAAATTTTAACTGTGCATTTTTTTTTTAAAGCTGTGTTCAAAAAAGGCTAATTTAAACTGGAACAGACACAGAAGGTAGACTAGACACAGGTAGTAGACCTAAAGACCTTTACTGGTATCACTCACTGAAATGAACACTGAGAGAAGATAAGATTTCTCTCTACTAGGATGTCATGGAGGCTGAGCAGCAGGGAAGGAAAATTATTATTTCAGATAAATGGCAAACTTGGCACAAGAATAAGTACAGACAGAATAGTCAAGAATAAATTTAAGCTGGAAACTGTAAGAAACTGTAAGAACCAGAGAAGGGAAGTTTTTTGACTTAATCATTCAGTACAAGCACAGGAACAAATAGCTATTCGTACAGATAAATATTTTAGAAAGGGATTTTGCACTGTGGTCTGTGATTTGCTTGTCCTGGAGGGGACTGACCTTAGTATCATGAAAGTGCTCTTCTGATCTTATATTCCTACTTTTCTTCTCAAATTCGTCATCATACAAGTTCTTACTGCCCTGTGTCTAATTATCTCATACCACACTTGCAAAAATAACAACTTCTCTCGGATTCCTGACAAACCTGTACTGCACACATAAATAAGCAAAAAGTGATTTACACAGAAGCCTTTTGATATCTGAAAACTAGCATTCAATCTGGATTTTGTGCCTGAGAGAAGCTGCTATCCAAGTTGTTAGCCTCATATGCTGGAAAAGCAAAGATGTTTGCTGGCTGTGCATCATCACAAAGTAGTTGATCTAATCATATGAGGGTAATTCACCCCTTTAGATTTCTCTTCTATACCTTAGTAAGTCCCTCTAAGTTCACTTTACAGACAGTAAAAATTAATAGACACCTTCAGGGCTTCATTAAGTCAACTTGTTTTATATGACTATAGTTGAAAATATAGGGTGAATTGCACCCAAAACAAGTCTATTTCCTTTTCTTTATAAAGAAAACACTGAGAAATTGCATCCCTTTCTAGCTGCATCTATACTCATAAATTAAACAGTGCCAAGACATGTTCTGTGGTACTGCTACTCAGTGCCCTAGACTAGGAAATTGTCAGAATGGTCCCTGTCCTGATTGTTTTTTATCTCAGTCAGCCAGCACTCTCCCCGAAAGTTCCTGGGATTTAACATGGGCAGAAACTGTTCCCAATGGGCAGTTTGGTTGCTGGTGGAATTTACTGCTATGTACACAGACTGCTCTGTGCCAGTTGGCCTCCACAGCTGAGAATGTCTCTGGGTACATTTTGTTTAGTAGGATGGTGGGGCTGTATTAGACAGACACCAATGTGTCTCCTCTTTTGGAAATGAGAGCAGTGTCAAGCAACATAGTTTTGGGTATTATTTTAATTGTGTTTATTTAAACTACTGATGTTTCAGTGATTTCAAACAATTTTAGTAAAGACAGACAACATATAAAGACAAAGTAAGATCCACTGGTCAAAGGTAAGAGAATATTATAATTCAGTGAAGTGTGGTTGTACTAAAGTTGACACTTTCCTAAACATTCTGGGTTTAAAAGAAATGCATTTCACTTTAATTAGTGAATTAAAGCACTTCATACTGCTAATCTAGATTTTCTTTAGTTATTTATTCTCTGGGTCATATACTCACAGCTACAAATTATAGCAGTTTTTTCCTTACCTATGTTTGCCAAGTTGAACATGTGCAACAGACAGCTTTAACATCCCCTTAAAGGGCCAATGGATTTGATATTTGAGAGCTACTGTCTTCATATGTCTTCAGAACAAAAACCAGAGAAAAATTATAGTGATGTTACAAGATCAGTTGTTCTATTTCAGATAACTGATGTCATTTTGTCTGCCCAACACCACTCAAAGCTAAAGAATGCAGAGAAAGTGTAACATAATATTAATAATGAGAAAATTTCCCCCACATTTTGAAGAAAACAGCTATGATTCCTAATGCAAAAGTCATGGCTAATGGCAGGCCTGAATGGAATTAATTTCTTTATGCTATTTCATGGGGTGCGTGTGTGCACAGCAGGGAAACAATGTGCACAGTACTGGCCAGAAATAGAACTTAAACTGCAAAAGCTGATTTGAAGTCACAAAAATTAATTCTAGTTTTAATAGGTATTGTGTTTGCACCAGCCTTCCCTCTTCAAAGACAGACAACAGAGATGAGGAAAGGCAGAGGGAAATTTTATATTCAAGATCACAGATAAGTAAAAAACTGCACAAATAAATCCCATCTCCTGATTTACAGTCCAGTAGTGATTTTAGATCTTCAGATTTCTTAAGAAACCAAAGATACCAGCTGTCTACCAGCAGAGTATTAGGATGTAAAGACGTATAGGGTATATAATAATGCAGATCATAGTTACAGAATAATACAGATTGTGTAGATATACGTAATTAAGTTTCAATGATTTACTTTTGGTACCAGTCTGTCTGTAATGACATAGAGATTCATAAAACTGCAGTATTTACTTGAAAAATGGGGTGAAAAATTAGGCACTTCATCTTTACTTAGTTTTTCACTGCTGTTAGTACTTTGTGGTAACACCTGAACTAGTTCAGCTACACGTGCAAAAGCTGTGATATCTGTACTGCAGAGAGACCTAGAAATAGTGGACTAATGGCTAGAAGATTATTATTTTAAAATTACATAAATTTTTGATAATTCCTTAACACTTTAGTTTATTAATATATTTTTAAGTTTCTCTCCTGCTATCCAAGTTACAGACTGGAGAATCACTGTTGATAACAACATCGTGTCATCATGTCATGATGACACCTTTGTTAGGCTTTCTGCAGACCTATTTATAGCACATTTCCTTCTGCTGTTGTTCTTGTGGATCTCAGAAAAGTAATTTACCAGCCCAATAAAATGATAATTACTGCACCTAGGCCAGCTGTGGTTTCTCTTGAGAACATTACAATAGCCAGGATGGAAGACGGACTCTGTTAGAGTCCCTCAGTCCTGTTGCAGTCAGGAAAGCCTAAGGGCATATATCACCTCATGTGTGGATTGTTCTGTTTGCTTTTACACTTGGCAGGGTCCTAAGACTCAGGAATGCACATCCTTGAATAAAAACTGTCTATACAGTCTGCACAATCATTGCATCTGATTAGGAAGCATAAAAAGAAACACACATGTGGTTGACTCTGTTCCTCTGATGTGTGTGGCTTTTTGCTGACAGGAAGGAAATCCTTTTTAAAACTTATTTTTTTAAGAGTTCAAATAGCTTTCAAACTATGTGAGCCAAAACTTGCTCTCATCTACATCCATGAGCTCTTGTTGACTAGACAACACGAGTGAAGGCTTCTCTACAGACAGAACCATCTTGGCTTTGTTTCCCTGAAACATTTCTTAATCTACATCAAGCTTACAACAAAATAACAGACTGTTTTCACAAACAACGTCCCTCCCTTCCCTCCTCCTCCAAGGCTTTGTCAAGTATGAGTCCTAGCTGGATGAGATGTCCAGGTGCCCAACAGGGATGTCCAGAGATATAAGGCTCAGGGGACTATCATGATCTTCTCTGTTGAGTGGATTTGTGTTGACTGCTTCTTGAGCTAGCTTTCTAACTGTTAAGTATGTTTGTATCATGTAGGAAAATACAGAAAACATGCCTGGGAAGCTCAGCATTATGCATGGTTTGCAAGTGCAGAAAAGTGCCATCCATGCAACGGGTAAGGCTGTGTGACTTCTGCATGACACCTCAGCAAGTACAGCACTGCAGCATTTGAATGAGTCTTTTATGTTGGAAAAGTGAAAAGACCTCTAAGATCACTGGGTCCAAGTGTTAAACTAGAACTGCCAAAACCACCACTAAACTGTGTCCCAAATGCATAATTGCAACCTTATAAATTTTGATTAATGATTTACTTTATCATCTTGCATTTCTGAAACCTCTTTGCATTCATAGACATGAGGCAAAGACATCCAGTGTCTTGAAAATGCCTGCTGTCTCCTCTATGGGACCTCAGGAGTTTAGATGAAATGCTTGCATGGGAGCTCAGAAGCACTTTTGAAATGTTCACCTAAGTCATGTAGATAGCTAACAAGGCTATAGGATTTCTAAGATTCAGTTTCTATAAATACTTAGACCTGGACCTATTCCATACAAATTTAAGCACCTTATTGAGACAGTTAGGAAAGATCTCCAAAGTCTTATAATGAAATTTTCTATTCTGGAAGTGCCAATTTATCTCCATTGACAACAGAGCAAGTGCACAGTGATTTCAATTCTGGGTCAGGTGTTTCAATGAAATACTTACATTTAGATCTGAGATCAACATGGGATCTCACCTCTTTCCCCTCTAAACTGCCTCCAAGATCGACTTCTGGTGCTGAAAGACTATTCAAAACATATGGCATAACAAGTGATATTCTGCATTATTTTCTGTAGAACTGGAACCCCATCGCTCAAATATTCCTTAACCTGTATTTGTGCAGTTGATTATTTCCCTGTAAGTAATCTTGCACTTGTTTCTCTTAGGTAACATCCTGCCATCCAGTTTTACCCAGGTTAACCTGGGTAATGTTTGCAATTCTCTATTCAACATTTCTATAGTGTTTTTTAATAACATGAATATCTGTCTTGGGTTAGAGCTAGAAATAAAATAGATGACAGGCTGGTTTTGTGCTAGTTTTCTGCCCATTTAATTTAGAAATTGCAGCAAGTTTTCTCAATTGATTGTGTCAAGATTTGGCATACATGAATAGTAGGAAATTACCCATTAATGTTTAGGTTCAGTAGCCATAATTGTGAAGTCTGGCACTTGCATAAGATGATGCTATAATAGAAGTAGCTGACTGATGTCAAGAAAGGAATCCAGATATTAGGAGAAAAATACTTCATTTCAGCAATTATTACAATCAATAAATATGTTTGTGATGAGCATTGTCCTGGCTTAGCCTTAATTGGACAATTTTGTAATATTGACACCTGATTAAACCAATGAAAAGGGTGTATACGCTTTTTGTGAACACACATTTTAAGACAAAAAATATGGGAAAAGGGCTCTTGTCTTCTGGCCTTGGAGGAGGTGGCAGGGCTGGGTCCGGACGGTCCTGGCTCAGCCCACATGGCCAGGTCTGGGCTGGTCCCATGGCCTGGCTGAGATCTCTGCTCTCGGAGGGTGGTGAGCAGGCTGCTGAACCCCTCAGTGAGGAGCTGCTGAAGCCCTCAGTGAGGAGCTGCTGAACCCCTCAATGAGGAGCTGCCGAGCCCCTCACTGGGGAGCTCACTGGGCCCTATCCCAGCAGGTGGCTGGGGCTCTTTGCCAGCAGGGCTGGAGCCCTTCCCAGCAGAGCCTGCCAGACTGTGCCAGACAGAGACTATATCGACACTGAGAGCAACTTAAGAGAGAGTGGCCCAGGGGCCAGGAGCAGCCCTGCAGCTGCTGCCATTGCAGACCAGGAGCGGCCATGTGGCCAGGATCGGAGGGGCCGGGGCGATCTCACACGGACACCTCGGCATGGCTGGCAATGAACTTTGTGTGCTCAGCTGATTTGAGATGGCTTTTTACTATGGACAGAAGGATAAAAGCATCACCGGCAGCTTTTCAACAGCCCAGCAGAGTCAGGCTGGCACAGCTCACATGGCGCCGACAGAGACCACGTGGCCAACAGAGAGGCACATTGAAGCCATGAGAGAACTAAGAACTTTCTTGTGGAGAAGTCTCCATAGCATGGCAAGAGAAACTCCTCTCTTTAAGTGAACTGAAGAAAGACTATTTTAGAGGTAGTCTACTGACTGAAAGTCCCGTTTTTTCTCTTTATTTTGTCAATAGAAAAGAAGGAAAGTGTGTGGAGGGAGAAGAGAGGCGTTCTGAATGTTTATTCTAATTTTCTTATTATTTTTCTTCTAATTCTATTAATAAAGTTTTCTTTATACCCTTTCAAGTTTAGACCTGCTTTGCTTTTCTCCTAATCCTATCTCACAGCAAAAAATAAGCCCACCACATTCATTGGTGCATTGATCGAGAAATCTCAAATTGGCAAAACCTAAACCACTATAAATAATTAATGTTTCTGTCCAATTTCTAACTGAAACCATGACAAGCGTCTAAAGATTTGTCTCAAAAGATTTTTCTAATTGTACTGCACAATCATTTTGCACTTATGTAATCTGGAACAGAAATTATCAGAATTTAAGAACAACTTATGGAATTGCACCGCTTGCATTACCAATAGACACTTTTATCTTAGTACATCATACACTGCATACACTGGTCTAATATTAGTGAAAAATGCTTCCAGTACAAGAATAAAGTCATCCAGAACAGTTAACACATAATTTAACTGAGAATTACACCCACAGATCTACATTTTTGCAGGATTGCTCATTCTGTCAAGCATGTTTCATTAAGTACTTAAAGCAAATGTCCATTTTTGCACTGACAACTTGCAAAATCCCTGGACTTTTGTGATTTCCATATGAAAATCATTACCTTTAAAAAGAGATCTGTATTCCTTCACTTCATTCTTAAGGAGACATATTTCTCTTCCTAATTTTCCAGCTTTCAAGATTTTCTTTGCTTTAAAAGAAACATCCATAAGTAAAAACTTTCATGAAGCGATCCTCATTTTGGGGTTCATAATGAGAAGGCAAAAGCTGTGTAATTTGAGTTGTTTTGCATGTTGCTGAAAAACTTTTGTGCCTAATGTAACTCATTCACAGTAATGTTCCTACTTTAAGGGAGCAGGAGAATAATGAATGACACACACAGCCTGATTCCTCTATGTCACGTTATCCACCCAAGAACTTCATTTGGGCACACAGTAAAAGGCACCATACGCTGTGACTACTCAGTAAGTATTTGTGACAGAGCAAACTGATGATGCATTTCCTACCCTCACTGCAATTTTACTGGCCTTGATGACTGTGTAGCCCTCATTATTAACATATCATACCCTACACACTGTTGAGTCTCAGAAAGATGCTAAGCAGCTGGAAGCTTGTTCTGAGTGCCAGAAGGGAAACAGCCTCCCATGCACGAATTTAATGCAACAGCAATCCCTACTTATTGGCAAGGCAGCATGTGTATGTGTGTGTGTGTGTGTGTGTGTGATTTAAGAAACTATAAATCCTTTCTCATCTTGTGTCAAAAATGTCACTCAGGATGAAGGCAAGGAGGCAGTTCCAGCACCAGCCCCTGACTTCTGGGGACTTGATTTGGCAAAACGACCACACTCTTTGCATGTCCTTTCTCTCCTTCTTCATGCTGTGCATCATTTCAGCTGACAGATTTACACAGGAAAGTTGGCTCAGCAAGGCCTGCCGTAGTTGGTGGCAAACAAGAATATGAGGGAATTAACTTCTGGCCTGCTGACAGTGGCTAAATCTGCCAAAGCAGAGCTGGGTAATTTGGTTTCTTTCTTTTGTTGATTTTGTGCCAGCCCACAAGAGAGGATTAAGCAGCTAAATTCTGCATGGAGAACTCTACCCCTTTCGCTCAAATCCTATTGTCTTGATAGAATGACAGTAGCTAGTTGTGCCAATCTCTAACATCTTGCTGGCATTTCCCCAGAACATATCAGCTTTTGGTCTCTGAAAAGAAGGATTTGTTAAAGAACTAATGTTAAAAAGAAATGAAAAAGGACAGAAGAGGATGAGAAGCCATGGAGTAAAAGTTTTGCCTTGTATTAATTAAAGGAACAAAGTTCTCTAATCCTGGTGGAGACTCTACAATGAAATGTGGGTAAGTCTCTAGCTCTCCTGTTGTTGTAGCACATTAAGAGTGTTCGTTCCCTGTTATCCACAGTATTTGTTTAATGCAGGAGCTATTCCCTATTGAGTTCTGAGAAGCTTTGCATTCATTTCACTCATTAACATTGGGTAGAGAACCCCCCAAAATAAGGTCTTAATTTCTCTATTTGCAAAGTGTATTTACATCACAAGTAAGCTAAGGATGAACATTTTTTCCCCCAAAGCATCGAACCTTCTCTGAAAGTGAGATAAACTTAAGTGCTAAGGAGGGTGGGTTGCAAGGACAGTGAGTTTTTTGATTTTCTGTCCCAAAGCCAATATTACCTAAGAAGACTTAGGTCTAACATGCTTCCAGACTGAAACCATCAGGACTGTTAAGACCATTTCATCTGACTTCCTGTATAGCACAGTCCTGAGTACTTCATCAAGAGATTCCTGCCAAAAGCCTTTCAGGGAGTTGGGAAAACCTTCCAAAAAGACAGGCCTCGTAACAATGTGATCTTTAGACCACATTTTCTGTGTAGGCAGAAAAGTTTTGCAATCAGTACTAGATTATTCTTCTGAAAGGTAGGAAGGACTAGACTTGTACCTGTTGTAGTCCAGCAATTTGTACACTTGAGCCCAAAGAATTATGAAAACAAGTTTAAGTCCTAAGTAATGTAAGATTACTATGCTTTTGCAGCTTACTTTTTAGAGTACCATACAGCTTCTGATTGAAAGCTCCAGTGTGAGAACTAAGGAAGATAATGATACTTCTTTTTGACCAAGTAACACCCACACACAAAAAAAACAAAAAAAAAAAAAAGAAAAAAAAAAACAAAAAAAAAAAAAAAAAAAAAAAAATCACTGCAATGTTTCCTCCCCTGATTATTTCCAGTGTGCTTTCTACAAGGCATGAGGAGTTGCACAAAATTTAGTCTCATATTTCCATGGCTTCACTCATAGAATGAGAAAATAATGGGGCATCTCCCAGACTAGTTTTTCTACTTAATGCTATATTTAAGATGAGACTATTATATCTTTAGAAAAGAAAATTGTCAATCTGACACATAGGCAAGAAAATGTCCTTTGACTAAAGCATACAAATGAAAATAATTCATAGGTCCTAAAGCTGATATTTCCCTCTATTTAATTTCCCCTTCTAATTTAATATTAGTCACTTATCAATTCTAACACAGAAATTTTGATGAAGACAAAGCAGATCCAGATCTAGATTTTATTAGCTTAGAATTAACTTCACTTTCTTTGTTTTATAAATGTCTTATCTATCTATAATATTTATTTTATTCTAGAATGTTATGTATACATATATACATATATTCACACAAGTATTTAAACAATTCTGATTCCTAATATTAATTTCACAGAATTTTGTAGAATTTCACAGAATTAACTTTGGAAGAGACTACCAGTGGAGTCATCAGGTCCAACCTCTGCTCACACAGGGTCATCCCTGAGCACATGGCACAGGTTTGTGTCCAGGCAGCTCTTGAATATCTCCAGTTTGGGAGACTCCACAGACTCTGGGCAATCAGTTCCAATTTGTGCCCAGTAAAGAATTTCTTCCTCATGTTCAGGGGGAACTTCCTGTGCATCAGTTTCTGCCCATTGGCTCTTGTCCTATTGCTGAGCATCACTAAGCAGAGCCTGGTCCATCCTCCTGACACTTTTTCTTCAGATAGGTACACAGATCAATAAGGTTGCCCCTCCATCTTCTCTTCTCCAGGCTAAACATGGCCAATTCCATCAGCCTTTCCTCACAAATTAGATGTTCAAGTCCCCTAAATATCTTTGTTGTCCTCCAGTGGACTCCAGGAATTCCATGTCCCTCTGGTACTGAGGAGCATTCCTGATGCACCACATCACTAGGCATGGTCATCTCCCTCAACCTGCTGGCAACGTTCTTCCTAGATTTAAGAAATTTTAATCTTAAGAATGCTCTTCCAAACTTTTGAAAAGTGTTCATGCAGGATTTCAAGATATGTTTTTGCCTTTGCTTTATTAATGAAACTGTTCAAATCTTCTTTTTTTTTTTTTTTTTTTTTTTTTTTTTTTTTTTTTTTTTTTTTTGAGGAGAAAGAAAGCAGTTGCAGAAGTTTGGAGCAAGGAGGTGAGGGAAACTAATGCATCACTGACAACATTCCAGTCCATTTAAAGACAAAATTCTTGTTTTCTTCATTTTGGTCACTGTTTCTTAGCAGTCTTGAAAAATATTTCATTTCTATTGGAATTATATTATTTTTCAATATTAACCAATATCAGAGTCTCAGGAAATAGTGTTCCACAAGGGGAAAAAACCATGGCAAACCACACTATTGATACTATAAGCAAACCAATTTTGATTGTGAAAACCTGAACATTTTTACTAACCTTTTTTCCTGAATTATCAACCTATCAAACCTATCAACCCTCATTAATATCTCAGAAGTATATAGCATACTTCAGTCATGATGGGACTTTGGAACATTTTAAAGTTTTTAATCTGAGTTTGACTTCTTACTTTTATTAAAAACATTAAGTCACAGGTAAAGTAAAGTTCTGCTGAGCCAACATAGCTGTGAAAGATGCATTTCTGAGCAGATTTCAAAAATAATTCAACTAGTAAATGCAGAGATTAAAGACATTTTTAAAATGTTTTCAGATATATTGACGTGAAAGTAACTCTAATTTCACCACTGTCAAATTTTGAGTGCAACATAATAATTTTTTTTATAATAAAGCCATCACTCTTAGTATATCTTCATCTGGGAAAGATTTTTTGTATTCATGGACTACTATTATGTTACTGGTGTGAATTAGACCAGACATGATAAAAATTTTAAAATATATAACAGCGTATGTAAGATATTTCAGTATTTTCGAATTTTTTGTACACAATCTTATAAACTTCTGCTGATTGTTGAAATGAGTGAATATTTATAAACCATATTTCAGCTGAAGGTAATTTACACAGAAATATTTACTAAAAACATAGGAGGTTAAAGTCTTACATAGAAAAGAGTCTTTTTCCACATAGAAAAACTGGCACATCTAACTGCAATTATTGCAATTGCACCAATTCCATTCAGTATAATATTCTAAACCTTTTGGAAATTGTCATCAGATTTTGAAAATGGTATTCATCTAGTCCTGCACTTGAATATAGATAAGTTTATATATATATATATATATATATATATATAATATATGTACTTGAATATATGTAAGGTATTTATGATATATACATCATGGCGTATAAGAAGCAGGTTATCATGACACATAATAGCTGCAAATCCAACAGGAATGGAAGGGCTGTGCAGGAACTATAAATTGGCAAGAGACACAAAGATGTCATCTAGAACACTCTTTTTCTGGTAGTTTCTAACCAGGTGGGTTTGTTTGATTTAATAGAATGCAACCTGGATAAAATGGAGTAGAAGAATCAAGGGAACTTCAGCCAACAAAGGACTGACTTCATGAGGACATGGAATGAATATGGACAGAATTTGTGAAGTAGCATAGAAAGGAACTGTAAAAGACAGCAGAAGGCTCAGTATCCTTTGTCTTGCAATCCAGTGCAAAAGTGGAAGATCTGAAAGATCTGGGACAGTAAACCCCACAGGCTGAAGGTAATGAGAGTTACTGCCTCACTATCACTGAGTTGAACACACATAGATTTAGGAACAGGTGGTAATTCATTATGTTGTTCTTTATGTCTTACTCCACAATTTATTTATAATTTTGAGCCTTACTTTCTTAAGATGACTGAAAAACCCAATCAAACAAAATAAGTCAAAGCAACAATACCCACAATTTTAGAGGTTATCTGACTTTGAGAACACAAGAGCAAAAATCTCAAGCCTTTTGTTGCCCTTAGCTCAACCTGCATTGGAGAAATTAGACTATCTTGCATATAAACCTTCTCTTGCACATAAAAAAGAAATTCTGGCAACACTACTGTGGTGTATCACCTTATCAGTATATGGGTGGAAATTCAATTGCTCTGAAGAATTAAACGGACCATTAAAATAACCATCATGGAGACATGGATGGATTGACACTCTGCAATGGTATTTGAGTTAGCCCCTTTGCTGTCTCTGGAAAATGTTTCCAATTTTTTTTTTTTTTCTGACCTAGCCTTAGGCTGATAAGAAAAGATAACATGAACCTAAGAGCCGTGGCAAATTAGTTTATCATCACTACTAACACTACCCTCAAACACTCCAGGAAGCCTTCCAGCAAGGATTAACAGTTTAATAAAGTTGCATCTAACATTTCTTGTGTTCATTTATCTAGAATGTTTGCTGGCAATGTTGAGTGTATTTTATTAAAGGTATCTGCACAATTACCTTGAAGGAATAAAGCTTAAGCCTATTAAATTACTAAACATCCAAGATCCATGGTGAACTTAAGAGGCTTGTTTCTGTTTGGAGGGATAGGAGCATGGATTACCAGATGCATAGATTATAAACTCACTATTGCTTGTTCATGCAAATTCTGTTTTGAATCATGCCTAACTTCAAAACGTATCAGAAACTCCCTTTATCTGAAAATGTGAACAAGAAGCCTGTGAGAATAGTATCCAGAGGGCTTCCTGTCACAGCTGAACTGATAATATTGTAATGAATGAGAGTTTCATTATTCCATGTCTTCATGGAACAGTAATATTATAAAACAAATTACATCAACTACATTTGAATCGGCTTTGTGCTGCTCTTTCCTCCTTTTATTAATTCATATTTTCTGTGATTCTCATGCAACATTAGATGTTTAGTTCTCTGAACACATACATTCATTCAGCATCTGCATTTTACAGAAAGGGGTAGTGCTATCAAATGACGATTTCAAGGCATTTCAAGGAAATTCCAAAGACATGAAACTCTTGTTTAAGCTTCATGCCTCTTTTCTTTTATATAGTGCAGCTGACCTCATGGTTTACAGCATTAAAAGGAAAATTTTCTTTTGCACAAAACATTTTCTTCTTCATGTTAAAAAACTTGCTAAAAGACTATTATTTATCAAGTGTATACATTCTGGTCTTGCTCATACAAGATCAGCAATCCCTTATAACTGCTGATTTCAGTTCTCAGAATTAAGTCCTATTTCAGGAAAAGCAATATATAATTTATACTTTGCCAACTCAAATTGCAACCTCTCTTTTTCCATTCATCCTCTACCATTAACTGCCTTGAAAAGTCCAAAGAAAATGTTTTGTCCATCCCTTAGAGGAAATAAAAACAACTTAAAGAGTATTAATAACCAAGGAGGTATAATTTAGAGCACTATTAGGAGAGGAACAGTGCAGCCAATAATAACATAATAGAAAGCTGGTATCACTGTACTATTTATGGTCTGTTTCTTAATCAGTAATTCATATGGAAATTGAATGAAAAGACACTATTGCCTACAGAAAATGTCATATCCTCAAGATCCTCTCCAGTGCTCATGTGTTTGATGCAGAAAAGTTGGTTTTCAATTCATGCTGCTTTCCTCAGGAAAGTGTGATGGTTCCCAGGCAGCCTCTTTATATCCCCTGCCTCCACTTCTCCTCAGGCTTTGGTCATCGTGCACGGACACTTCTCTCTAGGTTAACAGGTCCATTCTCCCTTTGTCTGATACAGCCACTCTTTCTCTCTAGCAACCCTCACTTCCTAAAGAGGATACATTTTAAGCTGACAGGGCTCAGATCAGATGGACGAACCATGTATTCTGTAGTCTATTAATTCAGTTTGGGTAGCTTAAAATATAAAATACTGCTTAACTTTTTTGATTAACTTATTTGATTGTCTTTGGGGAGCTTGCCTTAACCACTCTGTGAACAGAGTTATCTACATTCTGATGTAAAAAAAGACAATTTTGAATACATGTTATCACTATTTACAGCTGGCAAATTTTCCATCTTACTTTCCTGGATACTAGATGTTATAAAACAAACTACTGGGTTTTTTTTCTGCAGTTATTTCTGCTGCCTTCAACACATGCAAATATTAAGACAGAATAAGTTTAGGATTTTCAGCATAGATGGGACAATGCCATTCAAACACTTTCCCTGAAGTTCTAAACAGTACACATCAGATTCCCAAAACTGATAGATACAAATACCTAAATTCTGTAGTTTTTGACTCTAGATACCTCTCTAGTTATAAACAGTATGGTCTCCATGGAGTATTACCTTTGAGTGCTCCATACACTCATATCCATTAATATATCTTCAATTTATGAGTTAGGTCATATTGGTAAATGGAAGCCTCCTTCCTAAGAAATATTCAAAGGACACTTGACAGGATTGCATTTCCATTTTCACTTGGAAATGTTGGCATCTGAAAGTCTGGTCCATTTTGAATAATCTTTGGGAACTTCCTTTCCTTTCATGCAGGTAAATCAGGGATAATTTAAAAGCAAAGTACCTTTATAAAATGCAAGTCAGATGCTTTCATCTTCGTGACCTCATAATTAACTTTCCATTGTGAGATCTTCTTGGGTTATGGCTACTGATTAAAAGGTGAAAGGTTGAAGAGAAAGTGAATGGCAGTGAATTACATGCTCCCTTTCCTTTTAAAGGCACTTCCTTCACAGCAGTTATGATAAATACCAACCTTTATTCATGTTACAGGTCTGAATTGGTGCCATATGACGATGAATTCCTATACAAAGACATGGCAGGACCTGATTAAGAGTTAAAAAAAGTATGAACACAGATGGAGAGAGAGAACTTGAAATTGGAAGATGGCAGGGACAGCTGACAGCATTATGTTTCCAATGCAGAAGGGTAAAAAAATGTTTGGGGAAAAAAAAGAGAGAGAGAAAACTGTTCTTTTAGCCCCCTGATGCCCAAATTTCAATCTGGGAAAAAAAAAAGAAAGCTTGTTTTCACCCAATTCTGTGTAATATAACAGAGATGGATGAATCACACGCAGGAAGCTGTTTTTCCTTCCAGTGCATCAAAATAGATGTTATTCTTTCACTATTCAAAATGGATATAAACTGCAAGATCTATATATGTGCGTGTACATCTCCAAAATCCTATCATCTTCTTTAGAAACTCCTATGAACCTCTAGGAGAGCTTTCTGAGGGTTTAAATCTGAGGATTATAAGGGTTTGAATTCAGTTTTTCTGACACTGTTTGCAAGCTGCTAACAGACTCCGATTTGCTCACAGCCTTTACCAATGTTTACTGTAGAAATTCTCCTAGCCCAAAGGTAATCCAAATTTTACCGAACCCCTGAGATTAATTCTTGCAATGCAACATATTTTCTGGTTTTTTGGTGTGTTTTTTGGGTTTTTTGTTTGTTTGGTTTTTGTTTTGTTTGTTTTGTTGGGTTTTTGTTGTTGTTGTTATTGTTTGATTATTGTTGTTTTTATAGTTTTTCCCCCTCCCCAAGGACATTGTTATAATGATGATAGAAGCAGAACATCAAAATTTCTGTCATACTGTCAAGATTTGCTCCTAAGTGGATAGTAAAGAGATGGAACAAATGGTTTTCCCAAGACTAAAAAAAAATAGATCTAACCTTAAAAAAGGAGTCAAACAAATGAATATAGTAACATTTGGACATCTTCTATCTTTGCAACATTAGATCCAGAGTTTGGATAATCTCTATAGAATAACTCAGGAATTTCTTAAATTATGTACAGCCATGTGGTTTTAGTCAGAGGAGTAGTCTACTGAATTATTTCAGATATGCTAAGTGATTTTGTTTAAAAATAAATAAGTGTTTGGGCATCTTAACTGTTTGGTGGCTGAAAGAAAGTGGAGCAGAAGCCATTTTTCAATTAAGCTGGTTAATCTAATTTGTCATTCAGTAACTATCTGTTATTTACTTTGCATGGTTAAGAAAAATCCTCATGCATATAAATTTTCACTAAAATTATATTAATCCTGCCATACTGAAACATATTGTTTATAAAAGTTCACCAAGTCCTCTAGATAAATGATAGAATTGCCTGCAATTCCTAGTGCATCAAAATTCTTCAGAGACAGCATTTTAGAAAAATTATTTAATTTCAAAGTTTTCCTAGTTGTGTTTGTTTGCTTTTGCTTTTTCCAATGGTCCTTTTTTATTTCCTTCCCTCGATGTCTTACATTGTGGTATTATAATCAATATACATGAATAAAATAACAACCATAAAGATGATTAAAGTTATTGATTCAGAGATTGACTATGCAGCTGATGACAATATTAAAAGGGCTGCAACACTGATAGCCAATAGTAGGATTTGCTAGTAGGGATACTAGACTGGTGACACAACTGCAGCATGTGGACAAAAAATGTCCCCATACTTTAACAGTTCAGAGAACATGGGAGTTACTACAGATGGGTTTTTAGTATTATCCCAGTACTACGATAGCCTTCATTTATGTGTTATTCTTTGCATAATCTTTATACTTCAAAAGATGTGCAACAGAGAACACCTGTGAATGGATTTAAGAATCCTTTGTTAAAATTAAATTATTTTAGATAAATTTTGTCTTGGAGTTCTAGGCCCCGACTTTGAGGAAGTCTGAATGACTTTTCTGTAATTTATCTACTCTTAATTCCAACACATTTTAATATATTTGGAAGTAGTCCAATGAATTCACCATCAGTAGCCAATGAATTAAGTTAGAGAACTAGGTACTTTCTGTCAACGGGACTTGTTTCAACCTTCTTTGTGATGTTGATAATCTAAATCAACGCAGTGAATAAAATTAATCTGATTATTGTTTAACATAGAGTGATGGTTCTGCATCTATACTTGTTTTTGCTGTAGAAGTGGTTCTTAAAATCTGTTTTCTTTCTTTATCTCTGTACACAGACTATGACTCCTGTCCAGCTGAAGGGCCAGCATTGAGTTTCCATTGCCAGGGACAACATCCTCTCCTCATCTTTTTTTCATTGACACAGAAGACACTAATGGAAACAAAGGTTGTAGCTTAGGGGGAAACAGGGAATCTAAATTCTGTTGCTTCTGTTGGCAGTTTTTTGTGAAAAGAAAAAGAAAAGTTTAAAATAGTGTCCCTTTTTATTTCATCAACAATTTCACAATAAGCGACAACTAAACTTAACAAAACAAAACCAACCCCTCCAAAAAATCTCCACAACGCATCAGAAAAAACCCTTAAGTTTTAGACAAGTAAGCTAAGGGAGAGAATAACTCTATTTTATAGGTTTGACAGTGTTGCTTGAGAAAGTTAGAGTTAGGTTATATATTCTCTGACAGAGAGCAATAAATAGGAATCAAAGCTAGAAAAAAAAGTGTGTTTGCATATATTGTACTGTGTGTGTGCGTGAGATCTGTTAGATTTCACAGGAACTTACTGTTGTATTATTTTTTAAAGGTTTATTTTAGATTTCCATAGACCATCTGAATTAAACTTACATACATGTCCACACAACATACTCTCTGTTGCCTCAGACATGTTCCCATGAAATTTAGCACCTAAAATTCTCATTTAAAATTTATCTTTTTTATATTTCGAAGATGAAAAAGTTTACATAAGCTCTTAAAAAAAATCCCCACTGGAGTCCTTAGAGAAGAACTACAACATTTTGAAGGTTGCAATGTCTAAATAGACTAGTCCAGGAATGAACATTTTTTTGGCGTCTACCTAATTAAGTTAAAAGTTAATAAATTCCCTTGGTTGCTCCTTTCTTCAGGAAGCATGCAAAAAATGCATTGAAGTAAGGAAGTTCAAGGTTTCAGTATCTGCTGCCCTTGGTCTTTCTCAGGAATTCTTTAGCTGATTACATGCTTCTCCTTTCAACAACATAAGCTTTGTATCTCATGTTTTGTAAAGGATCATTTCCCCAACCACCTCTCGAAGGCCACTCTTGGTCAGTCAGAAAAGTTAGCATCTGGATGTGAGTATTTCTACCACATACATTTAAAATGCCCAAGGGAATGAATTTTCCTTTGATTTTTTTTTAGCAAAAGTAATCTTTATAAACATCCTTATGATCTTACAAATGTTTTTTCTTATGCACAAGAGCTGTAATTCTTTCAGATTTCAGTGTTTCCTTTGAGACTTTTGCTTTATTTTCTGAACCAATACATTTTTCCCTTTTTGGTGGTAATGGCAATCAGTGAATAACAAACATTTCATGTAACTGAACAATAGTTACCCATAAGATGAGTTCATTCAGGCATATTTGGGATGCTGCACTTCATAATAATCTACAAGATCTGGATTTATCCTTGTGTCAGCTCCACACTGGCGCAAATCCATTAATTTTGATTAAATTATGCCTTATGCCTAATTTATGTCAGTGTAATTGAGGAGGATTAGGGCTTAATTATAATTATACATAATTATCCATGATTATAATAAATGCCAACATTAAGTCAAAATAGTAAGGCTAAACTGTTGGGGATCCAAACTGAGATGATGAGTCGCAGTACTTAAGAGATGTCAGGCACCTGCAATACATAACTGAGGGTAGAATGAAGCCCCTAAATGCTGCACTTTGGAATTGAAGGTCCAAAACTGGTGCAAATGTTTTACTATACAAAGAACAAGAAACTATTTCTTCATTAATAACTTGTGCATTCAGAAGGTACAAAGGGTCAGATTAAGTTTATGAAGTCTTGGAGTGGGTGGGAACATTTACTAAATGTGAAGATCCTAAACTGAAACTTCTGAACACTTTCCTACAATTTTTCACTATCCTTCCCTTTTATCTCATTTGAAAACTATCCCAAAGATTTTTCCAATTCTGTCTGCCTAAGGATCTTCATCTTGACGTGATACCAAATTTACAAATAATTAACCTTTTCTTTTATATTTTATACTCTTAATAGTGTATATAAATAATAGACCTATGCAGTCTACATAAATAATATAAACTATTATAGTCTATATAAATAATATAGACTATTCAGATGCTTTTATTACTCTTGAGATTAACAGACACAACAGCTCATTTCATCACTATTTTAAAACAGTCTAAGAAGAATAATTAAAACCAAGCCCAGCTTAAAGAATAAAAAATTTTTCAGAGATTCATCCAAAAGTTATTTTTTATTATACTAAGAACTGAAGGATAAAGAGAAGGTTAAAGTATATAGACTGAAGTTGCAAGCGAAGTCAGTGGAATGTCTGAAGTGCAATAACTTGCTTCAATTTGCATGAAAGTTCTCAATTTTCTTTTTTGACCATTGCGATAAAATATGACACACAAAGTGCCCATGGATATTTTCCTAGAAATTATATCTTTAGAATTTAAAAATTCATATAATTATAATTGTTAAGATCACATTTTTTGAACACTGAAATTAACTGAAAGTTTAATTTTCAATATGGAACAGCCACTAAGATTTTCTTTTTCTCTGGCGTTTGGTATCCTTACATCAATTCCTTCATCTTTAGAGCTGAATTTGTTTAATATGCCTCATAATCACTGGTGATCTGAATTCTCTTTTTTTCTCTTGCACCTCTGCTTCATTTTAAGTGTTTCCACGGGTTCTCCTCCCTAACATTCTGCATTGATATTCATATTTTAAGAAAGGCAAAATATAGATATTTTTCCCAATTTTCTTCTGAATTAAGGCACTTCCCTTCCTCCCTTCTATCACTGTAGTGTACACAGAACTAATATTTACTTATGATATTAACCCCTAGACTGATCCTTTGTGGTAGGAGATATCAAGAGGGTCCCACTGATAACTAGGATGTTTGAGTTAAATATGTGTTTTACACAACACCTTTTTCTTAATACAAGAAATTGCAGTGCAGGATGGTTGCAGTTTGTGTTACCTGTGTAAATTAACCATAGCTGGGGTACATCTAATGAATGTGGTCCTTCTGGGGACTTGTATTCCTTGTCAGCCTCTTCAAAGTTCTTGTAACTTTTCACCAATTCTTTTCCTGAGACAGCACTTCCTAACGAGCTCATATCCATCTTCCGTGCCGTCTTAAGGTAGTTTTTTGGGACAGTCCTTTGGGTAAGCTCTAGAACAGAAGTACTAATTCTTTGTAAGTGTTTTTCTAGGGGACAAGTAGTGCTGTCTGAGACCTAGAGATTTAATTGCTTTCATGAATTTAGGACAAGTAAACATGGAATGAACTGGGCAAAAGCCACAAAAATATCTTCAGATATTTTTGAGTGAGCCAAGCACACAGCCTTGGACTTTCAACTGGTAAAGCCCTCATCTCTGGGTTACCATTCTGATTCAATCTTTTTTTATTATTCTTACCTTGGGATATAAGACATAACTTATAAAACCTAACTTTTGCACTTTTTTCAACAAATTTACTTTTTTGGCTTGATCCAAGAAGAAAAGGAAAACTTCTTAAAAGCTTGTGGACACATAATGAGTTTTAATTCACTTATATATAACTATTCTGCTTTTTTTTTTTTTAACTGACTTTTGTGTTAATTTCAACCTGGACAAGTAATTTTACATTTAAAAAATATTGAAATACAATATTCTATGCATTTAACATTTAAAATACATTTGGAACAGGAACTCTATATAAAGCTCTATTTTGAAAGAATTTTTTTTTTTCAACAGGAATATGTTCCTTTGGAAAATTCCAGGTCTGTCCATCTTAAATATGTTCTTAATTAATATGTGACTGGCATTCCTTCCATGGCCTTGGAAGTTCTATCTCCATGAAATATTTTATCTATGAACGTCTGGTACCTCTTTTCATGTAAACCCATTTGCATTTGAATGCTCTTTGGAAGGAAAAATGCTGCTGAGTTGCTGAATTTTTTATTTATTTATTTATTTGTTTATTTGGTTTTAATCTCACTTACTGTTACAGAGCTGTATGAACAACAAGTTGAATTTGTTAGCCTGGCCATTTCATTAAAAAAAAAAAAATAAAAAAATAGCTAATTTCTAGCAGTAGTGAAAAGGTTAACCTTCTAGTAAATTGGATGGATAACAAGGGAAGCCGATTAGCAAAAAAGAGGAGCTCAGTCACTGACCTTACAATGCTTCTTTATCTTTTACATTCATCTCTCAGGCTCAGTCCAACTCTGCAACATAAAGCCACAGCTATGGTACAAGTATTGTATTCCCTGAGGAACAGCGTATTACTTGTATATGCTTGGTTGCTTTTTTGCTGTGAGCTTCTGAATCATAGAAGAACCAGTTTATTCATACATTTACCCCTTATTTAACATGTTTATTGAATGGGCAGGAATCTTCTTAAAGGATAGAAGCATTAAGATGTAGCTGACACAGAAAACAGATGAAAATCTCAGCATTATCAATTTCTGAAGAAATGGTCAAGCATATTGAATGACTACAGAAAAGAAGTGAAAGATGCACGTTTTACTACCTCTGGGAGTTGATGCAGCATCATACTAAAAATATGAAATAACACATTTTTAAATAATCAGGTTTATGCCATTATGACACAGGAAGAAGACGATATTGTGAAAGTGGGATACTCAATGTTTTACATGAAAGTTATATCCTGATATTTCTCACTGTTTATTTACCCTAATTTCTTTTATTATCCTGAGACAGATAGGTAAAGCCATCTGGATTTTGAATCTATTACTCTGGGATGGAAAGCTAGATTTGGGGTGGAAAAAGTATTTTGCCCATCAGTTTGTTATGCCTTCTTTTCCCCAGGAAAAAAAAGTTTACTTTGTTAGGCAGAATAAAGGACCTGTTGCCACATGCTCCCTGCACTATTCAGCTATAACCTACACTTGTTTCCTCCTTCTCAAAAGGTATTATAGAAAAATGTGCATATGATCCGATCCTCTCATGAGCCCTGTTTACTGTGTCATTTACATTTTACTAACTGGTAGTTAGCTCAGTGGGAAGCTCATAAGCCATTACAGTCAGAAGCTGAATGCTGTTTCATGCAGGTTCAACAGTTGTTGGCATCCTGCAGTTGTTATTATTCTTTACTTAGGAGAAAAATGAAATAAAAAGAAAAGCAGAAAAGCAGGAATATAAGCAAATATTTTTTGGAAAACCTAAAGTCAGCTTCTGTTTTGTAGTCTGCCTTCACGGTAGATGGTTGTTTCTTGCTTTTGTTCTGCTGATTTATCTATTTGTTTATTTATTAAAGGTCAAAGCTTTTTGGTTTTTTTTTTTAATAACCATAAAGAAAGCCCAACCTTTCAGATTTCTTCATTAACATGATTGTTTTCTTTCCCCCAGCTCTTCTACTTTGCATTCTACAGTTCATAGTTATTATTTAAATTTGTACTTACAGAACATGAAATGACCATTGCCTTTTATGTATAGGGTCCTATGCCTGAGTGGGGTCTCTGAGAAATTCTCCAGTATTAACTAACAGTAATGAAAATCCTGATAAATAGAGTGATGCTTAGTCATCAGGATTATATTGACCAACATGTCTAAACGATTAATGAGCATAATTGTTGTAATAAAATAATCTCTATACTATACCAAATCAGAGCATACATATATACCTATACTGAAGTCTTAAACTATAAAATTGCATATGAAAATGAATGAAATAAAATTATTGTTCTTGCCATAATTGCAGTGATCTTTCAGTTCCTCTGAAGCAGCTGACATGTTGGATTCCTATTGTAGCTGGGCAACACTGGCATGAGGTGAATTCAATTTGACAATATTTGCCAAATATATGCTCAGTCTAGACCTTCCACATAGTGTTCCCAGTGTGCATTTGACATAACCCATGAAGAGCTGGGCTAGAAACCAATGCTATCTGCATACAAAGATCAGCATCAAGTAATTTTTTTTTTTTTAGAAGATATCTCAATCAGCAGGGGACTCCACTAACTTTTTTTTTTCCACAATGTGCCCTCATTGCCTGTGTGTTTGAATAATCAGACATTTGACTGATCCTTTCATCTCTTACAGGGGGTTTGCAGGGACCCTCTGAACTAGGATGACAGGATTTGGAACCTGAGAGTTGGTGCTCTTTGTTTGTTGTGGCCTATCACCAGTCAAATCCAGTGTGTAGGTTAATAAGGCTTAAACTTTAAGGGAACGGTGAGCACCTGATTGACAAGCCTGTGAATAAAGTGCAGTGGGAAGTTTTGTGTTTGTGAAGTTAGTATGCAGGGAGACACAACTGAAGTTTAGAATGAATTGCAATCAGTTCTATAAAGGCAGGGAATCTTGTTTGATGACTTAACATAAGTTTCAGAACTTCAAATGAAATTTCAAAGTATTCCAATAAGATCCTAAGACATGGTTTGAACGGTTGTTTGCCTTTGGTTCTTTGTTTATTTTTTTTTTTATTTTGAGATACAAGTGTGTAGCAGAAATCACAAAGCACCAATATATAACATATATAATGAAATTCCTACTGTCTATTAATTGGAATAATCTATCTATTAGGATTAACAAAAGAAAGTATTGTTCTACAGCTCCTTAGAAGTTAAAGACTTCTACAGCACTACAGTGCTTCAAGTTTTCTTAGACATGTGTGCCTCCAACACTTTTTATTTTTAAGAAGTAAGAGGTGCAAGTATGTACTGTGCTTGAGACACTCTTTCAGGGTTTTCAAGGGAACCTGTGGGACATGGTACCCAAATCTCAGTAACCTTCAATTAAATCCATATGACTTTTTTTTTACACAAGTAATTGAAAATCACAGCCTCCCTTGTCTTTATGTATAATTCTAAATTTGCAGCTGACTGAAAATTTTTGGGCTATGCTGACTTCTACCAGAAAGCATAGTTCCACAAAACCAAAAACGCTTGTCAGGAATATGTCAATGCTGGGATTTTTAAATTTACTGTTATTGTAAAGTGAGAAAGTGCTTTGCTTTTGATTTGATAATGTTAATTGAGTACCACAAGTATGTTTGATTTTTTATTTTTCATCAATATTGTGAAAAGACACATGGAAGTGCATGATTCAAGGAATATCTCCTTTGAAAGTATATTTCTACTGTTACTCCAAATAATATCTATAACATTTGCACTGAAAAATCCAATGTACCCCATATTAGAGAATAAAAAATGTTTTTGTAGGTAACTTAAGGGGGCAAGTTGGGGAATTCCTACCAAAATGATTGTTAGAAAATTAATTTTTGTATGTGGCATTTTGACAACACTTTCAACCAGGCAGGTTTCTCAGACTTGTAATGGCATTTATTGTCAAAACCAGAAGGAAAAATCTACCCACTGCATATGGAGTACCAAGTTGCACAGCCAAAACCAAAAAAAAAAAAAAAAAAAAAGGGAGGGGTCTGATTCCAAAGCATTTCCTTTGCTTAATGGTGTGTATGTAACTGCAGGAGAAATGGGCTGCTTTTGAATGTTTAAGAATGATGTTTTCTCTCTTCTCATTGAGCACCACTGAGCTTGAGGAACCCAACAGACAAACTGAGTTGGAAAATTAGGGCACAGTAACTGTTGTGGACACCATCTTCTTGCACATGTTATCTTCTGGGACAGAGAAGGAGAGGAGGAGAACAAGATACTTTCTGCCCTTGTGGGATTAGAGAGTTCATGAAATTGTCTGTAAAATCACCATTCCAAAATGTGTTACTGAGTTGGAATCTGGGCACTGGCTTACTGAATTTTGCAGACCATTTTAACAACGATGTGGGTCAGGCTCAGTGTTCATGCTGTGAAGTGCATATACATCCACTTCAATCCAGGACACATTAAACAGAAATAAAGCAATATTGATACTGAACTTAGAAACTTGCCCTCTGACTTACTGTTAAGAGAAGGCATTAAGATTGTCCGATCCAAAGTGTCTGTCATGTAGGAGTTATGGAATTTAAACTTCAGAATAAAGTGGAGTCAGCTCTTCCACTTTTTAGAGTAAGTTCTCTAAGCAGTTTACTAATATGAAAAGGGTTCAGGAAACTCTGATTGCACTGGACATCGCTAACACAAAGTCTTCTGTCCTACTGTTTGGGACCAATCTTTTGAGCCAGATACTGGTTGTAATGTGAAGTCAGGCAATCATTTTCTCATGGGGACTTTCCCATGCAAAACTTGTTGGGAGAGGAAGCAAATCTTTTCAGCAAGGTAGAGATCAGCTTTTGCAATGAACCTCTTAACATTTTATATATAAAATGCAAAGTTAAATTATTAAGATACTTCTATTTGTCTAAAGCTGTGTTCACACTTCTCTTTATAATCATAAAAAAATTTACACAAAACTTGCTCAGCCACCTAGTGTTTTAGCTACCTTTTTAAGAGAACAAGAAATTCTTGATTACAGACCTCTGAACAGAAGGGGAATCCACATTTTCTCTCTAAGTGAACATAGGCACATAATTTTCAACCCAATCCAGTAATTTCGTTGAGAGTAACAGCTCAGACATGGCCCTGATTTTAGCATTTAATCTAATGCTGCCTCCAGTTCCATTGTGCGTATAGGATAATTGATGATTTTCCATGAGTGTCTTGTTTTCTCCATTGCATATAACATTTTGCCTTAGCCTAATCCAAGCAGTCTGAATCACCCTGCTGGTGAATGCCAAGTGTCAGTTGCTTACTACTGGAGATGGCACAGGATTATCCAACAGCCCTCATACTGGCCAAAATCTGCTTCTGGTCACCTGCCACTTGAGCATTTATGTCATAGTTGATCCACTTGCAAAGCATGTGATTTGACATCCACAGTCTCTTCCGGTACTGCTTTCCCCATCCCCCTGTGTTTCAGAACAAACCACATGAGGCAACATCAGGTTTTAGCAGAATTTTTTCTGCTTTTACTTGTTTGGGAAATGAGCCCACGTCATTACCCTTATTACTTTGCTTAATATCTATAAATGAAAGCACTCAAGGCTGTGGGATACTCAAAATTGATTATGTTGCATTTCTTTGAATCCACAGGATTAGTCTGGGGCATTTCTCTCACCCTAAATTGGCACGGGCTGGTTATCTGCCCAAATGCTGGCACTTGTGCTCAAGAGTCAGCGCCTTTGATTCATGAAGCTTTGGCTTTGATACAAGCATCCCTGTTACCTCTTGCACTAAGGATCTGGCACAACCCCTGTTGGTACTTCCATGAGGACATACAATGTTCCAAGACTCCCCCACTGCGTAGACAATTCCTTAGCGGGGCAGGCTTTCCAAACACATTGTTTTAAAGAAATGAATCACTCATTCGTGAAAAATGGAAAAAAAAGAGCACAAATACCATCAAAGCAAATTCAGGGGTTTGCCGCCCACATCACTGACATCATGCTGCCAAGCCAGAGAGCAGTGAATAGGACTCCTTACAGAGTCCATCAATGCCACTCTTTAAATGGCAATTGCCTGAAGGGGCTGCTGGTTTGTGATATGAGGTACTTCTTCCTTAGCAGGAGAAAGGCAGCAAAGGCCGGGATTTCAGTGCAAGTTCCCTCAAATGGCAACAAAACACGTGGTTGTTTGCCCTGCCAGGATGTCTCTTTTTCAAAGGACTCTCTTCTGGGTTTGGAGGGCAATTAATTTATACTAGGATGAAATTTTCTTTAAAAGGAAAAGACCGGACTAATCATCAGACAGAACTTCCTTTAATAAGCTGGAGATTAGTTGGATAAGAGAAGCAACGTGGACTTCTTATCATTTATGGACCAATTAAAACAGACCCAAGTGAGGTCTCTCCAAGTTAATCCCAGAGCTGGTGTGCTGGGGCGTGTGATACAGGGATGCACTGAGCTGTCTGGACCCGAGCCAGTTCACATCTGACGTGCTGTTCCCACATTAGACAGTGCTGTACCCAAGCTAATAAACCCTGTTGAGAAAACGCAGTGACAGGTCACTGTGGCACAGTGCTGTGTTACATGTACAGCCTGCCCTTAATGGCACAAGTTCCCACTAGCTGTGGGATTTCTACCATGAGACCATTTTATGGCATAGACAAATTTCAAGTAATTCTTCAAATGTTTTTTACACACTCTTCTGTCCCATTGCCTTTCCACTTCTTTCCCTGTGATACTCTGTCTTGCTAGAGTCTCAGATAAACGATTCAAGTTTGCCTGTGTTTCTGTATTCGTTCACAGCTGCTTCTCCACACGCCAGGTCTGCTGGGGTGCTTGTGAACCTTCAGCCAGCTAAGGTGACCTGGTAAGCAAACCAAGATAACCGGGTTATAGTAAAAGAGAGTGAAGCAGCAAAGAATTCATAGCCTTTACATTTAATATTGTGTCACCTTGGCTTCAGTTTCTGTTTGCCTTTGAGTACATCAGCACATTAGCTGCTCTGCATTTTCAAAGAAGCAACACTTACCCTGATGTGTGTAATGCACAGAACACTGACCTGCCTGGGGATTTGGGACACCACAGTAATGCAAATAATTAAAAACCAGAAATTGAGACTGGCAGTAATGATCTTTCACTGACCCTGAGTGGATAGATAAAATGATCAATGATGTCTTTCCCCTCTGTAATGTCTGCCAGACAATCCAAATTTATAATCAGCATAGGAAAACAGCTGCATATCACAACCATATGGCACTGAGAATACACATTATTGTACAGTAGCACTGCACTAATTTAAGGTCTGTCACCACTTCCATTATGGGCCTCTGTTTCCAGCAATAAGAAACCCTCATAGAAGCACTTACCCCCAAGCTGTACATGATCTCTGCCTGTAAAGGTCTTAGATCTCTAGATGCTTTAAATGATATTTTGCTTAAATAACTTGCCTATTTTTCATTATGTAATTTAAAGTAAGGTTCAGTTTCCCCCCTCATTATTCAAAATTCATTTTATTTAACAATAAACCTCCATGATTTTGGGAATGGTTAGGCCTATGCTATCTACTGTGGGCCACTTTTCAAATTGGAAGCAGTCATTAAGCATGGTGCTTTTGAAAACTATTGTACATATACATAGAGAGAGAATTATATTTAAATTGGAAAAAAAAATTACCAAAAATGAAGTCATATTGATTTCTATGTGAATTCAAAGTTTTCATGAAGTTATTCTTCATAAGGCTGGTCAGACTACATGACCTTGCTAGAGAAGAGAAAATACTCTTTATTTTTCATCTGCAGCAAAATCTGTGTACATTTTTGCACATCTTAGAAATCCCCATTGGAACAACTGGTACATTTCCAAACTGGAAGCAGCTTTCTGGCACCCTAAATTTAGGGAAAAATCTGCAGTTAATCCACAAAGGTTCTACAACCTGTCAAAGACATTATATACAGTGCAAAGGTGGCATCTCCTGTGGAAAAGGGATTTCCATTTTGGATAATCTCTCCATGGCTGACATAAGCATAACTCAGTCACTGCATAATCACAGGTTCCATGCTGATGTGAGAGTAACCATCACTCAGAAAGATCATGCCAAGGATAAATTAGCCCCAATTAATAACAAGTTGATGGAAATTTTTCTTTTGAAAGTTCAGGTGACCAAATCCTCTTTTGATTCCTAGTGGCACAGAGCCTGCTGCTGCTGAACTCAGGGGAGCTGCATAGGCAACTCTCTGGAAAGCACTGGGAGGATGAAGGTGTTCAGCCTTAAGCCTGAAAGGGGCTGAAGCTTTTCTCAAGGGAGAGGACCACCTCTTATCTGCCCCAGAGCAGCCAGAGAAGTGGTCAATGCAGTGATTAGGAAATAGTAAGAAGAGGACAAATCTGTCTGCCCATCCCCCTCACTGTTCTCCTAGCCTCCAGCTACTTTCAGCCCAGCGATTTCCTGAACTGGATGTGGTTTTTATGCACGCTTTAATTCTCAGTGGATTTCAGTTCCATGAATTTACAGTGTCTCCCCTTTAATCTATGGAAAATTTTGACCTCCAGATTCATTCCCTTGCTGTGAAAAAAATCACATTTTTTTAGTAGTTAGTAAAAGTGAGTGCTGGTTCACGGCTTCAAGGTGCCTCCGTAATGCAAACAACAGCGACATTTCTTCACAATAATTTTCCATGTCCCTGAGATGATTTGCACTGATGGTCAGGGTCATTTTCCTCTCAGTCAAAACTTTATCCCCATGAGGCAGCTGCCTGATTCTTACTAACTTTTTTCCCATTAAAAAAAAAAAAAAAAAATCACATATGATTTGGATATCTTTCTTATCAGAGATCATGGGTTTGTCCATATGACCCTTAGCCTTCACAGAGGTACCCGTGAGCTGTATGAACCCCTAAAACAGGACAATAGGAATGAATCTGTAGGAGAGAAACACTTGGTGCTGAAACCCTACATCCTGACCCTGCAGAATTTGGGGGAGGGAGCGGGGGAGGGGGAGAGGAAGGAAGCAATCCTGTGTCATCACTGTCCCTAGGAGCACAGGGTGGGCTGCTAGAGCCCGGCTACCCATTTACTGACAACCAGCATCTGCTCTCCAAGACTATTCCAAAACACAGAGCGAGGTGCAGGAAGGTGGGGGCGATCCAGGTATGTTTCAAAAGCTCATTCATGATCCTAAGTAATGCAGATGCATCCATGCAGACAAGGGTGCAGCACGACTGAGGGAGTCTAACTGAGCAGACAAGGCATCCACGCTGCCTTACTTGAACCAAATCCCAGGAATCCTCTGCACAACACGACTCTCCACTGTGCAGATGCACGATGTGACAGCAGCTCTGCTCTCCTTCTCTCCTTCTCTTAAAGAGGAGTTTGTACCACTTCAGCTGGCAAAGTCTTGCAGAGTTTCATCAAAGTCAACAGTGTCTTCCTGGAGCTGAATATCTCAGCTCCTATTCAACACAAGGAAAAAGCTCAAACAGTCCTAGCAAAAATTATGCAGTCTGTTATAAGAAGAAAGATTTTTTCAAGGAAACACATCACAAGGTGGTTGACTGGATTTTTCTTTGCTGTGTTGTTCAGTGTCTTGAGATGAAACAGAAGAGTTAAGAAAGCAGGAGAGTTTAATAAAACCAGCAACAAATGAAATAGAGAGAGAACTTAAAGCTTCTACTCAAAGACCCAATCTCACACCAGCACAACCAGAGGCTTTTAATATATTGGGAACTAAATTCTATGCTTCATTTTACCTCTGCTGAACACTACCCCAGAGTGCAGTTGTGAAGATTTATTCTCTTCTACTCTTTCACTTTTTAAAAGTGAATCAAACAGCAGAAGTTATCAAAGATGCAAACCTGACCCCCTGCGACTACATTACAATGCAGCACCACCTTCTGGCTATGGGAAAACTCTTAGTGGCTACTTTACCTATTCCATTCTTGAGGGGCATCTGTTTCTTAATTCTTTATGGTGATTAGTTTTCATGGCTGCAGCTATTATAGCTATGGATGTTTTTAATAACAGCTGCTATTTTTCAAATAGAAGAGACGTCTCTAGCACAGAGCATTTGGAACAGTGCATCTCAGCCTTTAGTGAAGGAGCAATGTGTATGTTCATTTTTTATGATCTGTAATCACATGCTGGTCCTGGGAAACATGCCACAAGGGCCCACATATGTGAGTAGTGGCAGCTGAAAGTGCATAATTCATGAAGGAAACATCAGGATCGGAGGAAATGGCATAAATAGCTGATTGACTTGACACATCTTATATTTTTTCCAGGATTTATTTCCTTTAAAAGACGTGAGTTGTCTTTTAAAAAAGAAATGTGTAGACTGCCAAGGCGTAAGGTTCTCTAGGTCGCTTACTTGTTTCTCTGAAAGCAAAGGCATTCTTCTGTTTTCATTCTGATTTAATTAGAATGGCTTTTTTACAGTATGTGGTCTTTGTTCTTCCAGGTCTCTACTCCTCCACAGTTTTATTCAACTCTATTGTAGGTCCACTTTGAAACAGAAAGGGCAGTCGAAACAACTTCATCTCAGAAGAAAATCCTATAAATACTGTAATTGCTGTGGAGTTAAATCTGGTTTCTTAACCTCTGATTCAGTTTGGATAGGTCTTAGGGCACAAAAGAAACAAATCAGTTATTTCAGCTAAAGGCTTCATTTGGCACAAATCTGGACAAGGCTTAATGATAAAAGAAATGTTTAAAATAGAGAAACTTTAGATGCTGCCCAAATTTCAGCTGGAAGAAAGAAAAAAACCCCATGATTACAAAAGCAAATTTAGTCACATCCAATCTCCAAGAACATTTTGTAGAAATATCACAAACAACAGTGTTCTCAGGGTATTTCTACTAGAAATAATGTGAGAAAGAACATTCTCACATTACTTCCAGTCAAAATGCCATAAAAATGCACACTTGATAGCAAAGCGTTCTCATAGCATTTTAACAGCAAAGACCTCAAGAAATCATTTTCTCATGACATTTCCTCTGGAAGAGGGTGGAGCTGGAGACTTCTGCACTCCTCCACTCCCACCAGCATGGGAATGTCTCAGGGGAGAGCTCTCCAGTGAGAGTGACAGGGCAAGGATTGCAGAAGACACAGAGGAGCAGGAAATTTGATGGGCTTCCCTCTGCAAAGAGAGCACTTGCAAGAGAGGAAAGGGTCCTCCATCCAAAAGAGAGTGACAAAAGGAAGGTCACTGATAATTATATTACATAGCCCAGCGTAGCTCAAGGATGAGCTTATGTGTACGTCTGTATTTTCAACATAATACTCCTCATTAAAGTATGTATATGAAATGGTGAGTATGAGGGGGAAGGAAAGATACTTTGATTTGTTGTTTTTGGGATGTTTTAAAGGTTTATATGTTCAAACTCTCCATAGAGGGTTTTCATGAATATTTTTCTGTGGAACCAAGTTGTCTGCACTCTCACATTGCCAGTCTGAAAGAAATGAAATCTCAGCTTACTCAGACGAGAGAGTGAGAGACATGGCCCTGCTAAGTTAATGGGATAAGTCATAGGACACCCACACTAACTCATCTGCTACAATTTGGGCTTGCATCACTCTGGTGATGTAGGAAATCTTCAGTTCCCCCTTTCAAGAGTCCTCTACTTGTCAGGGGTTTTACAAGGTCAGGCCAAGTGGGGCTCTGAGCAGCCTGGTACACTTGCAGATGTCACTCCTCGCTGCAGAGAGGTTGGACTGGATGACCTTTAAAGGCCCCTTCCAACCCAAACCGTTGTGAAAGTCAGTGATCCTAATTTCAGACGCCTCTGAGAGATACTTCAGTAAGCAGAATGGCCAGAAATAATTTCAGCTTATATCTCCCACTCAGGTACTGTACTTCAGTTGCCAGATGGAAGCAATGAACCCAAAAAATGACAAGACAGCTTGGTCTTTTTGAACTCTTCTGCCCATCTTGAGAGTTTGAACTATTAGATGTATAAGAACAGAAGAAGTTTCTTACCCTGGAGGCCAGTTCGTGAGGTAACCCCACATGAATAAATATGAGAAAAATGACATGAACTGAAATTCAGGATCCCCTTTTAGTTTACAGACCACACAAGAGAAGACAGAAATGAGATTCTGCTGTGTGACTTTTCTCTAGCTATGTCTTACATTGTGTCCAGAGACAGTCTACCAAACATTCCTTCTTTAACTCAAGTTTTCAGGGGTCCTAGAGCTTCCCTAAACTGTTGTGGCTTATTTGGGAGCAGTTATTTTATTTATTTATTTATTTATATTTTGTTTCACTTTACTTAAACCTCTGTGTATGCAGTAAGCAGAGAGCAGTGCCTGGATATAGGGTGTGGAGGAGAAAACTCAGCCCTTAGCAAGTCCACATTGTCCCTGAATAGGAATAGAATAGACTGAGCTGCCTGAACACTGATCTATCTCTATGAGTGTCAGACCTGGTCACTGAGGTAGTAGAGAGTGCAGAAGGGGAACACTCCAAACTTACTTACTTCCCTTCTTGATGTTTTCTACATGTTTATAGTCAATATAAAAAAGAATATACAACTTAAAATTCTCCTAATACAACAAGGTGGTAGGTAGATACACCCCCTCAAGTATCTTAACTCTGACATTAGCCCTGTTGTATTCTTCAGATGAAAGTACGGACCTCCTGCAGCTGGAGCACAGAGAAAAAAATTTTATCGTAATGCTTAAGATTAAAGATTGGCTGAAATCAAAGCAAAATAAAGAGGAATTTCATGAACTAGAGGATTCACTTTTCTGGATGAAAAGACCTTTGAGATGGAAAATGAAAGATTTATCCATGCTATGTACATGCAGAAACACATGTATATCTCAACTGGTACTTATGCTGACAACAATACTCTATTTTTATCATGAATAAGTGATTAATAACATGATAATGATCTAAAATGTTGGTATGTGACATATACACATCACTGATTTTCAGATCTGCATTATGTTTGCTCGGGTCTCAGAGAAAAAAAATGCAGTGTAAAAATTTGCAGATGTGTCTAACGAGCAACAGGATCCTTCTTTAAACTAGAAATAAATGGTATTTAGAGGTATTCATGGAATTATAGAATGGTTTGTGTTGGAACGGATCTGCAAGATCATTTCATTCCAGCCCCGCTTATCATGGATCAGGACACCTTCCACTGCACCAGGTTGCTCCAAGCACCCCAAGTCCTGGCATTGAATACTTTCCGAGATGGAGCATTTACCACTACTCTGGGAAAACACAGCTTCACAATGCTCACAGTAAAGAATTTCTTCCTATTACTATTAATAACACAGAATTTATCTCATTATATAGCCATATAATTAATAACCACGGCACTACTGGAAGTTTACATTTCTTTGTTTTAATACTTCAGATGCATATAATACTTAACTGCTCATAATTATTGGCTAGCCCAAGTTCTTTTAGAAATTATAATATTTAACTTGTTTGCTGCATAAGCAAAATTGAACTGAGAGCAAAAGTTCATCATGCTAAGCAGTCCCCAGTCATTCAAATGTACTGTTCAGACTGCAGATAGTGATTGCCAAATAAAATTGCACTGGTTTAGTTTTATAGTTGGAGGAGAAGAGGAGGAAATACAGACAAAAAAACAGATCTAAGGTGTCTTTTTAAATCTAATGGAGACACAGAGATCTGGAGCTTTTCCTGCAGAGAAATGGGCCAAGAGTAGTCTTCCTTCCCAGTAAGTGGTTCTTTCAGCATGTTTAATTTAAAAAAAAAAAAAGTGTGTGGGAGTACACACTTCATTGACCTGAAGTGTTCTTTATCTGGAAGTATTTGAAGCCTCAGCAAAATTGTATAAACAAACAAACAGAAGAAAACCCTCTTACATCAATGGTCTCAGATATAGGTGCTTCTTTCATACTCATATGTTCAAGTAGAAACAAACTAGTAGAAATCTTTCTCCCTATGTGCGGAGAATAAGAATCAAATCTTTCTTAAAGTTTCAAAACTGCTTTTTGAAAACTGAGTTTATTTGTTTGTTTGTTTTAAGCAAATCTCCCTGTAATTACATGATAGTTTTTTCTGCTCCATGAAGTGAGGGATTTAAAGAAAACAAAAACCAAAAACCAAACCCAAACCAAATTGTTCTAAACAGTTTTCTGCCTTTGGTATAGTAACAGCCAGTGTGTAATTTATAGAGGATGTGGAGCACAATCTTTCAATTTATGATTAAAGCTGGTGTAGGCAATAAAGCATATGTGTTTAGAGCTAGGGGCTATAGAGCATATCTCCTTCAGAGTGTTTCAACACAAAATTCTCTCTCTTTGTATTAAGGGAATAATCCCTATGGCTTTTCCAGCATCCCGTTTGACTTTAGTGGTACTTTGTTACTTGTACTATCTGCATAGGCTTTTAAGGATGGGGTCCTAAAATCATCTGCAAGGGGTTTGAGAAACCCTCACTTCTTTTTAAAAAGTTGACAGAATCTCCCATTCATTTCACCCACATATTATTAAAGGAAAACCACTTCCAGAATTGCCATTGCTAAAATATTCTATCCCATGATTCAGTAAGTCCTACCTCAAATTTAAAGTACCAGGTGTAGCTTGATGTCATCAATACTGAATATCTGGAAGTCCACAGAAATTCCTATTTGGCTTGTCAGGGTAAGAGTAGTTCATGAAAGAGTCGGCCTTGTTCTGTAATGCTACTTGAAGTGCTGCTCCACTCAATGGCTGGTAATTTGAAATCATTAAAAAGCTGAGATAAAAAAAGAACATTTGTGAGCGAACATAATCATATTAATAAGAAATAGAAAGACATGAGGAAGCTGTTTGGAATTTAAACTGAAGTTCTTGAATGCTATTTCTGCAGTATTTGATGAGCTCTGATTAACTGTATAAAATTATCAAATGGAAAAAATCCAGCTGGAAATGATGACTGCAAACTTTGTGATGAATCTCTCAAGAATACGTTGTCTCCATCTTTCTAGGCATAGAAAAGCTGCGAGCTGTGCAGCCAGTGATCTATCTATTCAGGAATTCTTTACCCCTTGTTTAATTACCTAGATCATTTAGCTGCAGTATTTAATATTTCAAGTGCTGCTTTTCATATCTCTTATTGTAGTCACTGAAAAAGTCTTTTGTGCAACATTCTATGCTCCTTTCCAGTTGGACTCATAACTGTAGTAAGAATAATTCTTCATTAAATTTTTGACAAGTCTAAATTTTATTCCCCCATTACCTCGCTGGAAGCAGAGGGACTGTTCATGGGAATGTTTTCTCATCTGTGTGAGGGAAGGCTCTGTATCCTGGCAGTGCCGATAGCTTGTCAGGATGTGGCTGCTCTGACATGATTAATACAAGCTCATGTTGCTGAGCAACCTTAATGAAGCTAAGGATAATCAACCCACCACTTGCACAGATCTCTGGACTTGTACTTCCCCATGTGTTTTCTGTCATCCAAATCCTACGCTGTATGAAGGTACCTGAATTAGCCCTGGAATGTGACATAAAGGAGCCAACGGAGAAAGTTGGAGAAACTGATTAAAGGATTTAAGATTTCAAAGGCTATGATCCATCTGGATGGGCTGTTGAAGAGGGTGAGGGTGTCCAGAGATGGCAGAAGAAGGATCCCCGACCTTCCTGACCCTTCAGTGAAAAGAAGGGATGAGAAAGCAAATGTTGTGTTCATTTGTTTGTTTTTCTTTGTGTGATTTAGACAAGGAGAAGGGAATGGAACTCTCTGGGTGGTCTTGAAGCTGGTTTCCTCATGAAACTGGGCGAAGGTTCTCCTTTTAAACATTGTTGTGAATGGGTGGTGGGAGAAAGAATTAGAGATTAAAATTTTTGTCTTTCAAAACAGTTTTTCTCTAGCTTTCTTCATGGATGCTCCATGGTTCTGCTGAAATAGCTTCACTTAGCTCAGAAATGAGCTTGCTGGAAAATGCTCCCACTTCCATATTTGATGAGGATCAAAGACCAATCACTGAGAGAAAAGGATAAGTTACAATTGCTGGCCTTTCATCATTCAGTGCAGGTATGCCTGTGACACAGTTGCACAGTATCATCTCAGTCCTCTAAAACATTTTAGATTATATTGACTAACAAAAGAGAAAAAAAAATAAGAAAGAAAAAAAAGAAATGCATAAGATTAGTTTTCCCTTCTTGGGAATTTTAATTCCATTCATGAAATGACTGCAGAATGCCTGAGTCTCACTCACCAGACAGCCAGATGAGCAGTACTGCTCCATTGTCTCATTCCTGTCCAGTATCCTTTCCAGGGTCACCTGAGTTCTCCTTTTTCTGTGTTTTGCTATTTCATGGCACTCAGGAAAATCGGGTGGTGAGGACAGCCTGGTGGACATGCCATGCACTGTCAGATGCAGAGGGACTGGGGTGGATGCCTGCCTCTCCTAGGTGAAGCCAATAACTGCATGTTAGTGGGATGGCAAGGACCAGATGGAGCATGCTCATGCCTCTGATTACTCAGTCAGTGCCCTGCAGATGTAAATGTTGCAGAGCCTGGCTCAGTCCTGGCAGATTTTCAAGGACAAAGATATTCCCCATTAAACCTGTGGGAAAATAGCCATGTGAATTAATGCTTTTATTCCCAGGGGAATCACTGTAAATATCCCAGCTCTTTCTGTTCCAAATGTGGATGTGTGATAGATACAGTGGCATGTTTCTTTAGAAAACTGAGTTCTGCCATCCCAAGACAGTCCAGTGGTCCCATATATTCTGTTTCTTCTTATGCCTGGGCTTCTTTTGCTAAACACTGGGAAATGAAAACATTCTGTATAACATCAGCTCTCAAAGGTTTTGGTGTGGGAAACCACTATATGCCATGAATTCTTTTTTCTGTAAGTGCATATTATGTATCCTGCAGTCAGTGTTCATACTGTGACAAAGACCTTTTTGAGGTGAAACATGCTTGTTGATATTTGAACTTTGAAACATGGTGTCTCATGTTGAAGGACTGGAGAGTCCTTCAAAAATAGTTTGGGATAACAGAGACTTCAGCATAGTCATTGTATGCCAGGGTGGCTGTAGTCTGAGGGACATTAGGATATATTCATCACTTTTTTAATCCCATGTGAATCCATTGACTTTAATAAAATTACAGCAATTTACAGGAGAAAAAATTTTGACCATCTGTGATAAAAGGTTGCAAATGACAAGGAAATATTTTCATGAAGAGCCATTGGGTTGTATAGACACATGATGTCTATAAATCACTATATACTATCTTGAGTATATAGATCTTGAGCATATAGATCATTATGACACTGTGAAACAGCAGAACTGCTGTTGTCTTGGTAGATGAGTCAATGTTGGGTTTTAATTCCCTTCTGCTGCTGGCTAAAATCTTTTCCAGGAATATAAATATCAGATGGCTACATGTGGAGATTATGAAATGCAAAAAATTTGTGAGTTACTCTGTTTAACATGAAAGAAATATTTTGAAATGCACCTGTAGAACATAAAGGATTTTATAACTGGTTTTTTTTTGTTTTTTTTTAATGAAATTAAACAAGTTGTTCATTGAAAAATAAAGATAAATCTTTCACATTTTCCTCTCCCTGGACAAATGGAAATCAAACATCTTGTTTAGGGTTAGGGAGTATTTGAACAGCACTGATGAAAAAGGATTTCAGGTACCACAGGTCCTTGTCACCTCAGCAATCAGGAGAGAGGGCAGCCTGCTGCACAGGAACTGAGAACACATTTTGAGATCTGTTTAATTGCAGCTCAAATGAGTCATGGACACTTGGTCCTCACTTCCTAATTCTGAAAGCAAAAAATAAGCACTTGTTTGAGGCCACTCTTTAAAAGTAGCCTCAAACATAGTAACCATAGCTAATTGTAAATGACTTTTATTTACTGACAGTTTGCATAGTTCAGAGAGGAATTACTAATATATCACAGACCTTTTAACTAGAAATAAGCATGCTCAAGGCAGACAGCTGTTTTCAGTGTCAGCTGGGAAAAATGCCCCGACCACTCTTGTTTGATGAACAAACATACTTTCTTGATTGTCTGCACTCATACCCATCTGTTGGGATGGCATGATGCCCAGGCAGAAGCTGGGCAAAACTTTTGCCTTGGGCATTAACAGTGAGCAACAATAGGTTTAGATGGGCAGTATGAGTAATACTGCATATAAATGTCTCAAGCTTCAATTTTTGTGCCAAGCATGGCACAAAGGCTTAGAAACAAATGTCTCCTCATACATAATTTGGGATTACTGAGTCCCCCAAAGCAAGTATTACCTAAAAAAGCCCATGGTCTGGGGTCACCAATAGATCATGCACAAGTTGGTGTTTGGTAAAAGTGATTACCTTGTTAGAGAAGAACGCTGTGGCTGGTGCACACTGTGTGACAAGGTGGGGATAGACACTACTTGCATGGACAAATGCTAACTACACAGCCAAAAAATCCACTTTAGAAGTACAGAACCAGCTGCTGTCTCAAGCAAATGGTCTTCATTTCCTGGAAAACATGCAGACAGCAAAAGGACAAGAACCTGGTTAGTCAGCAGCTGAAAGGACGTGAAAATAAGGAAAGAAAGTAACATGAGATTTAATGCATGAGAAATAACTAGAAGACAAAAGGAGAACTTCTAGGATCATAGAATCATTTAGTTTGGAAAAGACCTTTAAGATCATCAAGTTCAACCATTAGGCCAGCAATGCCAAGTCCTTGTCTCACTCTATGGGACAAAGACTGTCTTTGTAGGTAACCTTAAAAGGGATGAGTTAAAAGCTACAATCAATAAAAAGAGAAAATATAGATGTGATGCAAGTGAATTAGATGAAACTATAAAGCCTTTTGCTCTTTCAATAAACCTATGGGGTAGAGATATTAAATTTTAAAACTATTTTTACCCAATCTAGAAGTAGGTACTTCCAAAATATAGGGACTCACACAGAGCAAGACAAGTTGAACTCTTTCCTGTAATTGTGCTCTACATCTACTTACATTTAATGCTTTTTCTGAGCTACAGCAGAGTCTGTAGAGAAGAGCTTTAGTTGTCTCCTTCTTCCACCACCTCCTCCATGCCTGTCTGTCTGTCTCTTTTAATCTCCTCTCAAACATCAGGCTCTTTGCAAGCTGCCACTGGCCCTATTCCTACCACCTCTTACTCTCTAGAAGTTTGTTCCAGGTTGTGCTAATAAGACTCACCTTTAATAGTCTATGCACATCCTATCACTCATAAAGGAGACATAATCTCTTCCTTCCTCCACAGGGCAGGAGAAAAAAACATCTAGAGTGCCATAAAAATGACTTAGGACAAATCAGAACATGTAAATAGTGAACAAATAAAGAAAAGATACTGAATGTTAACATATTCAGAGAGCTCTAAATAATTTAGTTAAGTTAGACAGGTCCCTTTGCTCATTCATATAGTTCTTACATCTGTTCAATACATGTGAAGGGAAAGTATTTTTTTCTGTGTTTCCAGGAGAGACAAAAGTGCTGGAAAATTTCTAAAAATGAGTCTGAGTCCAAATTCTGTGTCCAAATTTGTTTGCTATAGGGTTTTTTAAAACTTATTTAACTTCTCCAAAGTGTATACATATTCTTTCACAGCATACAAATATTACTCCTTTCTGAACTTCCAACAGCCTCCAGTTTCAGATTTGCTGAATGAATTGAGGACTGGCTATGTGTAAGTGCATTTGGTTGCTAGGTTGGTTGTCAACTCGATTTGTTTGAAGAAATCTTAAAAAAGTTGCTAAGAAGAACATGTTCACCATGTTGTTTTGCAGACAATTTTTCCAGCTCACTTATATTTTTTGTGGATTTCTGGGATCCTGATCTCATATGGTGACAAGGACAACATAATGTTTTGAATACTATTTAAAGAAGTTATTAAGTACTCCATCATATGCAAATTCTTATATTACAGTTCAGTTTCTATCATGTCTGAGTGCCTCCTGTCTGCATTACACAGTGCAATAGCATTGGCCACATGCAATTCTTTCATCTTATTCTAAAAACAAGTCACATGCATAACCACTAATTCACTCTGAAATATGGGTTTTTCTTACATAAATTTTCTTTCATATATAAAAGTCTGTGGACATCTGTGCAGATATGCATAGATATTCCTTATACATTTTCATCATTCCTGGCTTTTACAATCAATTAACTCATCTTTTACCATTATGTAATACATATATATGTAGAAAAGAGGTAATTTAAATCTAGATTAAGTCAATAATGGCTCTAACATGCCTCTTATAGGCACAGGTATCCTTTAGCTTGCTCAAAGCCTTAGGGTTACAAAAGTAAAATCTTCTTAAAATCTTCTTATTGACTTCCTCTACAAATAAATTAATGACATGGGCACTCATATTTGTTTATATGGAGATGCAAAAAGAAGACACTTTGGTTAAAACGGAGTATATCTTCAGAGCATGTTTGGTTCAAGAATAGTTGGGAAAAATGATGAGTTAGTGGCTCCTTAGTATAGAAGAGAGTAGAATAATTTTATTTTTTTTTTTGAGAATGTATTTGTTAATACAGAAATAAATCTTGTTCCATATCTGTAGAAATAAAGACAAAATATGCAATCTCTTGAAATTACTCTACCAACTGTGTAGCCTCTCTACAGCAAGAGCAGACCCATTTCAGGGACTATTAAGAAGAGACACTCATGAATCTCCATGACTTATTATATTTTATTTTTCATCACATACAAACCTTTCCTTTTCTAGAAGCCCACGAGTTTATGACACATAGATGCCAGCTGCAGCTCTGAATAGTGGTTTGGATCTGTAGATTTGAAAGCCAGATCGGACAGCCCCAGGCAGCTTCACACCCCAGTCTGGACCTTTCCTTATCCCCCTCCAAGCAGCTCCAGCTGCAGTAATGAGTGCTCAGCTTAACTCTTTCAAGGCTTCTAATTCTCCACGGAGTTTGTACCTGAAAGTAAATAGTCCAAATTACCTTTTTGGAGATTATGAGTCTAGAATTCTGCTTATTCAGACTTAGTTGGATTTTAGGAGTAAAAATCTGACTTTTGAGTCTTGCATTGGACATAATCAAAGTATTAATTATTTGTATCACCATTAGTGCAATTTAGTTGCAAAAAAACCCAGCTGTGTATCTTAAAACTAAAATAACATACAGCCAGAAAGTGAGGCAATTAAAGTAAAACATAAATGAAAAGTGTAGCTGGGAGTATTCTAAAAAAAATAACCCAATGGTTCTTCAATATGTGTGTGTGTATATCTGTGTGTATGTGTGTGTGCATGCACAGAGATGATACCATACCTCACACAGGATTGCTGTTGTCTATTCATTCATTAGAGGTAATTATTTTTAATTTTTGTCCCCACTGACCTGTAGGCAGATGGTTAGCATGAATGCCATTTTTATCTGGACACCAGATCTGGCCAGACTGCAATCTGTTGGGTTTGATCACTAAACTGGCAGCTGCATTACAGACCTGCTCTTTTCTCTTATTGTCTCCAGGGACTGCAGATTGGATGCACTGAATGTGAACTTCTGCAAAGCATGGGGCTTTTTGTCATTTTCACTTTGCCTTCTTTTTATGACCATCCGGTAAATATCAGCACAGTTAAAAGCTGATTGAATCAAACTGTACCAAAAAAAACCAATTTTAGCTACAAAATTATTTTTTGCTTACATGAAAAGTAAGAAAGTAAATGAGGCTTTAAAGAACCAATATATACATGTGCAAGTCAACATAACAAGGTAATTCAATGGATTTTAAGTTGGAGTTTTAAAATCTATATATGAACACTTCTTACCTAAAAACAGAGGACAGGGTGTTGTAAGAAACATTTTTCTGAAAAGGGCAAAAGAACCAAAGGTGTTTTATAATTGTATGGTTTGCACATGGGAAACTTGTGTGATCAGTAATATCAAGCACTTCTATATGACACAGTTGCATGATATACAAAAACAGACAGAGATTTTTGTCCAACCTTGCTCTCACTAAGGATTGAGAAACGTGCATGACTTTAAACGTATGAGTATTACCCATATTAAAAGACATGGTATACATTATACTGATTACATTTTTTCTAAGTGTGTGTGTAAATCTGTTTTATCAGAGTTTTTTTGCCTTGTTTTGCTGTTTATTAGTTTGGCAAAATTATTTGAAACATGATGGAAGTTGTGCCTCAGTAAAGACTGAAATATCTTTAACTGTTCTCTATTCTGATTAAATAAAGGAAAAATTTTGTTTTAAATATACTGATTGCTATGTCCCATTTAAAACTGTCAGAATAAATTAAATAATTTGTATCTTAATGTAAAAGATATCTATTCATTACAGAGAGCAATCATCCTCCCCTTACAAGGCACAGCAATATCAAATCTAGATTTGCTCTGCTGCGGCTGTCTGATGTTTATCACAGGACAGGGTGGCATGTAAATACTTCTTGCAACACAAGACATTTCACTTGTTACTATCAGACCATGCCACAAGTAGAATTCAGAGACACTTTCACTTAGTACTCCCTCCTGATGTTTTCCTGGCCAGTTGTACAGTAGAGAAGATGCCCGATCCAGATCTTGCACTTCCCAGGTAATCACTGAACTCCCTAGAGAACAAAAATTATGTTTTTCCTGTTAAACATCTGCCTCTGATAGGGAATTGGTTTGACATAAGCCAGTGAGTAAATACTTAACAAGAAAACAGTTATCCAGTAAGTTTACCAACTAAATTTTGTTCTCCCAGCTTTCTCTAAGTCTACTGTTCATGTCACATTTAGAAAACTTAGTTGCCAGAATTACTTCTTTTGCTGCAAGTAGAAAGAAAGAGATAATTTTAGAAGATGATTTATATCCCTTGACTCTCCACTCTGCAAATTCAATTCTCTCTGTTCCTATTCCATATGAGAGAATTAAAGATTCAGTGGTGAGATTTCACCATCCTCACTAACAATCCAGTACAGATTGCTGTGTTGCATTGCAAAAATGTATGTGAAAAAAGATATGCAAAAATAGACGACACAATGGAATTTAAAGCTACAAAAAGCATCAATGATGATTAAACAAGAGAGTGTGCATGACAGCAATTAATCCTAATGAAATTTTCTTTTCTGTGGTGGTAGAAATAGGTCCATGTGAAAGGTTACTCATAGGCCATTTAAGAAAGCACACACTTTTTATGCCCTGGACACCTGAACTAGTGTTGTGCTTTCAAAGCTATTTTTAAGGTCAGCAGACAGATTTGACAACCTGTGCTGGGAATAGCCAAGGCAGATATGTTATGAAAGCAGTATATTTTATATTTTCAAAGATGGACTTGAGTGTCAGGAGCTTGTGCAGGTGGTCCCAGTTCAGCAGGGCTGGGCTCTCCCCCAGCCAGGTGAGCAGTGCACACAGGTTTAGAGGATGCAAGGACACTGCCAAACACTTCACACTCACCCATGTGCTGCTTACATGCTTTGGCATTGAGAGCCAACAATCTTTTCCAGTCTTTCAGGAAATCTATCATGCTTGTCAACTTTTAAAATTCAGAAGTGGACCCTGCCTCTCTAGCTGCCGTTTTTTGGGCAAAAAGAAATATCTACCAGAGGATTCTGACGATTACCAGGGACTCCAAAACAAACACAAATAATGTGGGATTTGCTGTGCGAGTGCAGATGTGATGGCTGGTGTGTGGACTGCACGTCCAAATGATGTGTCAAGAGTCTCTGCACATGAGACAGGATTGCTCTGTGCCTGCACCTTAGATTGCACACAGCTTTCAGATATGTTCCACACATAGGGACAAAACATGCAAATGTAATAGAGCTGGCAAGAATACAGTCATAGTAGATCACACAGCAGAAGCTTTCTGAGTACTTTTGGAAACAGGAATTTTTCTTCTCCTTTTCCAGGGGAGGAAATGGCACTTCTCAAAATAGAAACTTTCATTGTCATATAAAATCATAAATTCTTTGACTCTTTCTGACCCCTAATATACCTAACAAAATGAAATGCACCTAAAGACACAACCCTTTTTTGGGGGTTTTCAGCCTGAGAAGCCTAAAAAGCCATATTTTCACAGGGTTTGCAGTCACTTCAGGCAAGGAAAGAGAAGACAAGATTGTATTCAACCTTAGGTATAGCAGTAGTGATTGCTACTCTTGCATTGTAGTAATGAGCCTTATAACGTGTCCCAGGACATTTCTTGAGATGTAAACATATTGGTGGGATCTTTCCTCTAAGCCACATCCCTGATGGCTTTGGGGGTTTGATACCATTTGTACCACACACCTCAGCAGGCTGAGAGGCAGTGATTTCCATTTGGACACAACTGAGAATTTCCATGGAGCCCCCTTCCAGGAGCACCCATTCTTGTCCCTCCTGGCCTTACAATCTTTCTCACATCTCCCGTTTTGTAACAGGTGGTAAAGTTTGACTTGCTGTCACATGAAGAGGAGCAAGCACACAAGGGCAAGGGCAGCAAACTGAACTGGGGGGTGGGAGGGGGTGTGGGGTGTTGTTCAGGAAAAAGTGGGCAAAGAAAGAGGAAATTCATTAAATGAAAATCTGGCTGCTGAAAAATCTTTTAGTACATTAACCCAGCATGAGGTCTGAATCTCTGTTGCAAGGCTCTGACTGTGTCCACTGTTGCTTCATTACTATTTTATTGATTTCAGAGGGGAGCATAAATCCAGAGCAGCCTGACTGCCTTAGCAAAACACAAGACTGACAAAGTTAATGTGCTAAAAGGGACATTTTGGAATCAAAACTGATGTAAAGGGAGTCTATAATATTATAATATACTGTAGTTGTCTAAAAGGCAATTTAAAATTATGCTATGTTATCATTTTCACCTCTTCCAAAGAATCTTTATATTAGAACATGGGACAATGTGAAACTTCCTCTAAGCAGAGAATGCAGCACCTTGAAGCCAAAGTGGTTGCAGTTTCCTGACAAAAAGGAAAAAAGATTTATCTGTAAAATCATTTAACACAAGGGGAGTTTATTCTCACTACCAAAATCAAATACCAGTAAAAACCTATCACAGAGGTCCTCCCAATGATAAGTATTATAAATTGATAATTGGTATCATTTTATTAACTAATATTATCAACTCGACCACTCAGAGGGCTCATTGCCAATTTTGGAGGATGCAGTTAAAAAGAGTGTTTCTGCCAGTTTATTGCCTTTGCACCCCTGGGACTGCTGAGCTCCCACTTCAAACAGAGAGCAGAATTCTATTGCCTCTCACTAAGTAGTGCATTAGCCTTGAATCACTTAGCTGGGTTCTACATGCACAAAAAAATTTAACATCCAGATTCTTACAAGAAAAGAAGGAGGTTTGGCATTTTGACACCAAACACTGATAGTTTTGTGATCATATGTGTGAGCTTTTCCTGTGGAAAGGAATGCAGAGCTAGAGGAGTTCCTGTAGCTACTGAACTGGAGGTAAGTACACTATTTTCCATCAGTTGTTAACCTCTTTACCCTCTGCCTTTGCTCCAGATGTTTCCTTTCCTTCCTCAAAATTTTAAAGTGAAGTAGCAGTGTGCGAGAAACTGCAACAGGAGAAACTGAAGGAATCCAATGTACAAAGAGGACCGTGTAATGTTGGGGCCAATGCTCACATCTCAGCAAACACAAATACTGAAATTTTATGTATTTATTTAGAAATTAAGCACAGGCACAGTGCCAGCCCTATTTCATTATGGCAGTGCACCTTTTCCAGCAGGACTAAACTGTTGCCATGTAAGGCTTAACAAAATTCTGTAGCCAGCATACAGGGAACAAAACAGTCCCAGCAGCACCTCATTCTGTCTTCTAACAGGTTTAGGAATGTTTAAAGAAAACCTTTGGAACTATTCATTTCTCTTAATTGAGGTCCTGGCAGTCATCTAAATGCATATCCATTTTTTAACCTGGCCCAGATCTTGGTGTCATCTACTTTCTACACTCCACTGTTTAATCACAAACTGCATGGAAAAACATTTTGATGTTTCAGGTTTGAATTTCCCATCCTTTATACATCCTTGTTTTCACTCCAGGAAACAGAAGTTCCTATTCATCCTCCCTGGACTTATGTTTTCAGATAATTTTGATTTTCAGAACATATAATTTCACCATCTTCCCCTGATTTTTGTGATTTAAAAATATTTATACTTTTTTATTACTTTTGGTGAGAAATATTTTTTAGGCCTTTGACCACTACTATTGATTTTTTTAGACTCTCTTGATTTTGCAGTAATACTTGGAGGACAAAGGGGGAGAGAAAGAGAAGAGTCACACTTTTGAATTGCTCCCTGAAGGACTCTTTCATTCTCTGTCCCCTATGTAGGAAAACCTACTGAAATCTTATGAGATTCCTTTGTATAGCTGTATTTGAACACAGGTTTATATTGATGTGTGTAAAACGAGGCCCAAAAAACCCTAAAGTCAGAAGAAGAAAAACCAGACAAGCCCTCCAAAACTGACAGGCTGAATTATCAAGACCCTGACAAGAGTTGTGCATCAACAAATTCTAAATAGAAATAATGAAAAGAATTTATATAAATTCCTTCTTGAATATTTTAATTTTAAGAACTATCAAAGCTAAAATTAATGCAGAATATATGCATTCAAAAGCCCATAATTTAATTCTAAATGTTTGTAAAAATTAAAGAAGCCTAAATATTAAAATAAATGAAATGGCAAATAATTATGATTTATTAACTATTAAAATGTTTTAGCAAATAGTTTTGTTTCCACAGAAATTCCACATGAAATTGGAAAAGAAAATTATCCTAGATCTGTAACTATTATTTTGGTCCTCATTAATGCATCACGTGATACAAAATATAGAAAATTTCATTAATTTTAACCAGAAAAAAGTACTTTTACTACATTTAATTCAGCTATTCCTCTGTCATCCATAAGTTACCTCCAAATCCACTGCATGTACTGATGGTTGTATAAACCCTAAAAAGAGTAAAAATTTTTCAAGAGGAGTTTAAAATCTAAAAAATCTGCAGAAATATGTCCTCTGAATATATCTTCCTATTCTTTCTTTAAATCTTTAAATCTTATCATTCTTCCTCCCTTTCACCCAAGGAAAAAGCCCAGGAGCTGGATTTTTCAAAGATCACTACAGAAGAGACAACTCTGTTATTAATGAAATAACTAAGTGGTTTTGAAAATATCGTTTTAAAGACAAGGTGGAAAACCTTATATTCATTAATATATAAACATGCCTAAATTAAGAAAAAGTCACTGGAAGCCCAAAGGAATTTGGATATTGAATTTTATTCTTAAGAATTCAAATTATCGGACTGGCTAAGTGGGGAGGTGGAAACATGTCTTTAAATTTGCCTGTTTTACCTAGATGTGTATTTTACTTGTTTAAATCATACAGAGTGGTGCTCATTAAGTTCTGCTCTTTTTCCTATACATAAAAACATCAGCATTTGTTGTTGCTGTGGTTAATGAAACCTTGGTGATACTTCTTGTCAGGGTCAGTTGCAAGGATAAAAATCCTGTTTCCAAAGGCTGTGTGTGCCCAAGATCTGTTTCCTGGCTAATTACATGAAAAACTGCACACAATGGCGCTCTCCTGTGTAACTCACACAACACTGCAATCCATCATCATGGACATTGGCTCTGTGTTTGACACTTTCAGCACGAACTGTGGTATCTGGGACCTAAAAGAAGCAGTGACTGAGCGTGGAATTAAAACAAACAAAACTGAGACCCTCCCAGTTTTGCATTAAGCTGTGAATGCAGAGCAGGCTACAATCAAATTCTAAAAGGTCAGTGCAATGAAATGTATATGATCCTAAGGAGAAGGTTATTCCATATTTTTTCATAAGTTTTTTCCTTCTTTTCCACAGGGAATCATCTGAGCAACTCAAGCCCTAGAGTGAGGTCTATAAACCACTGGTGTTTAGTGACCATCTGCACCAGTAGTTCCATTATCTGTGGCTGGAGATTGATTTTCCTTTTCCTTGCATGTTCACTTACCCTAATGCCCCAGAGTGTGCAATGGAGCCAGCAGCATATAATGCAAAGACAGCTTTTAAGGCATCAAAAGTGAAAGCATCAGGAGTATCATTATATTCTGAATCTTTTGTAGTAGCTTTTTGTCTAATCCTATTGTAACAGGAATCCACTGATGGTGGCTAGGCCCCTTCTTTATGAAGCTTAAGTGCAGAGCTCAGAAGAGCTCTGCTTTCCTCAGAGGGAGGTGAAAAAGTCTGTTTTATGTGGTTGCGTTATGAAGGGGATCCAGTCTTATGTGCACCAATTTCCTATCAATTTCATACGGGACCAGTAACCCAAAAGGAAACAGAGGACACTTATTCCGATTTGGAGGTTGGGAACCAGCAGAAGGCAATCTAAGAGTTCCAGACCTCAACAACTCTTTTTAGTGGTGAGAATAGTACATTAAAGGTTGGGTAAAGTAGTATTGCTATTCATAAACAATTATCAGTGCTTACTGTAATTACTCTTAGGAAATGTTTCTTTTCTCCCTCAGTGACAGGCCAAAGGCCCCCACAAATACTAGGGAAAATGAACTCATTAATTAATTAATTCTCCTGCAGGAGCAGAACTGCAGCTGGTGGGGCACACAGACTGGGGCACACATTCCTTCTGTAAATGGCTTGGCATGCACTGTTCCCAGCAAACTGGTCCTAGCAGGACCTGGCAGATGTAAGATTAAAAAATCTGGCCCCCTATTTAGGTACCTAAAGTGGGATCCAAAGCCTACAAATCTGTCTCTGTATCTAGTCAGTTTAACTATTTAGACATTTCCTCCTTTTTCACACCCAAAAAAACTCCTCACAAAATAAAACATGTGAAGAGAGGAAAAGTGTGGCCTTTCAAAATGTTATACAATGTTCTCCTTGAGAGACCCATAAGAATGCAAATCTCCTTTTTGTCTGCGCTTAGAAAGTACTTCCTACAAACCTGAGACTCCCAAATTGCTTCTCAGCACTTCTAAGACTATAGAAACTTGTGTGCCTATAAAGACTATACATGGAAGAACACAGAAGAAAACAGGTATCAACTATTATGCCATTGATCATACTGTGTATTCAAAGTGCGTTTTTCATTCATGGTCTGCTCCATGAGAATCACACCCTGAAAAAACACATTATTACTAACTCTGTATAGTAGATGTATGATAATATTTCCATTTAATGATGGAAATTATATGTGTTGCATAAAATACAATAAAAATGTGGCTTTAGTATTGCTCAAAATTTAAGGTAGAAATACAAATATATTCATACTTAGGGTTTCCTCTAGTTCTCTCTTCGCAATGTGACCTAGTGATGCTCTGAGAGAACAGGGAACCTAAGGTTAATGCATTCCCTCACCTCTAAGGTTTAGAAAGTACTTTTTTGCATTGCCATCTTGCTTTAACCATTGGTACCAAAGGACATTGCTGTCTGGACTTAAATATTTATCATTTGACAGAAGTGGAGTGATTGTGGTGTACAAAACACCCAAAAGGTTAGTGAGAACCTGAATTTATGGTCCAGAAATGGCTAAAGCTTCCTAAATCAGGAACAAAGGTCTAAATCAAATCCAAACTGACCACTACTGCCTCTGTCATCTGTTTATTTTCTCAATGTTCTTACTACATCTTAAAACCAAAAAGGAAGTGTACTTAAATTGAAAGGCTACATTTTTTGTTTGATAAAAGGGAAATATTTTGTTTTCAGCATGTATAATTGTCTGTGGAACTCATGTAATTATGTTAGGTACATAACAGGATTTTTAAGGATCGTAGACTTCTGAATGGTGACTAGGAACCTCATAGATGTATCAGACAGGATATTTATATATATATATATATATATATATGTATGTGTATAGCATATATATGTGTGAATATATGTGTATATATATATATAAATAACACACACGCACACACACATATATATATATATATAAGGGACATAAAAGAGCAAGCGACTGCTTGCTGATAACTAACAAGAATTAGAGGGAAAAAATCTTTCACTTTGGGAGGGTTGTGGCATAATTGACCATTGATTTTCTTGTACCTTTGGCTGAAGCATTGGCCACTGTCAGAGAAGTGTCGCTGGACTAAGCTTGATCATTTAGTTTATTTTGACAATAAACTATATCAAGTAGAGTAAAACAGATTCTTTTTAAAATAGATACTTCTACAGCAAAGAAAAATATTAGCTACCTGATGCCTAAGTCAACCAAACAAAATTCCATAGACTTGTGAAATTAAATATTTTTATTTTGTTATGAATTTTTTCTGACAGACAAAGGATAGCAATGATTTTTGCTCATTAAGATAATAACTTCTTTCTTGGTTTTGAAATATAATAAAATCAAATATTTAGCTTTCAGAGGTTTCTTAACCATCTGACTTGGAGTGGATATTTAAAATCAGATCCCTAATGTCCTCCATGAGTTCTTCAAGTACAATCCCAACTTCTTATGTTAGAGTTCTTCTCCTTCCATAAACATTTAAGCATACAATCTAGCATACAATAGTGAAATATTTATGATAAATTTCAGTGAGAAAATGTTAAATTCCCCTTTAGTTAAATAATAAAAGATCACTTATTTTTACAAAAATATTTAGTGCCCATTATCTACTGATTACCGAGTTCAGTTATTTTAAGCAAATTGCAAGATTTTTTCTTTTTTCATGTCTGCTAAAATTTGTACTATTTTACAACACATTTCTTGCAAAACCAAAATATCCCTTCAGAAAACACCTACCAAATTGTATGGTCACACATCCTATATAGAAATCATGTGTAGAATTTATGCTGTAAAGGAATCTTTTCTTTCTTGTGTTCAAATCCTGATTTCACACATTCATCAATTTTAAAAATGTACAGCACAGTTAAAAGAGGGTAGGTTTAGGTTAGGTATTAGGAGGAAATTCTTTACCACAAGGGTAGTGAGGCACCGGTACAGGATTCTCAGAGAAGTTGTGGATGTCCCAGCCCTGGAAGAATCCCTGGATGGGATTCTGAGCCACTTGGTCTACTGCCCATGATGGGGGCGGGAGGGGGGTGGTGGTGGTGGTGGTGGAACAAGATGATCCCATATGTTCCCTTTCAACTTGGGCCATTCTATGTATCTAGTCAAATAATATTTTCCACTTAATACTATAGAGACTAGTAACTTGTATCTGAGTATGGCACAACTTTTGGCAAGGTTTATAGCCTTTATTTGATAAGCCAGGAAATGCAGACTCTACTAGGAGTCTGTTCCAATGGCTAACCACTCTGTCAGAAATGTGCCTTCTTTCTCATATGGAAGGTATTAACACATACAGAAGAGCTGAGATAGCCTATTATGGCAAACCCTAGAAACCATGGAATTAGAAAATGGGAGTTTTTAGGTGTGTAAATAAATGAAATCTGAGTTCTGTTCTCCTTAAGTGTAAAACACATAAGAGCAAGTGGTAAAGAAAGAATTATTTTTTCCCTCTGAAACCGTCTTTTAAACTAGAAATAAATTAATGAATTAATAGCAAGAAAATGGCTCTTGTGGCTAATGAGGTCTTGGGAATGCAAGCAGCACAGCTTGCTTATACCAATCTACTGTCTACATTTTCAACACTACAGACATTGGTGAACACTAAGTATGAATTTACCTGAGACGCTCACCCATACATTGCTTTATAGGCATTCATTAGCACAGGGAAAGTGTCACACGTGTTTCACATTGGATTCTTCAAAAAAAACACTAGGCTCTGAGAAACAGAGGATTCATACCTTAGTTAGCCCATCTGAGGGATGTATCCTTTGTTCATTGCATGAAAAAAAAAAAAAAAAAGAAAAAAAAGTGGATGGAAAAATGTTACTCCAGAAGTTACAGCAAGACTTAATACAACTGCTTGGCTCTTGTCTTCTACACCTAGCAATAAGTAGGAACACTGAGGACAGCAAGGCTTACTGTACTTGCTCTCAGGTCTCTGCCTATTGCCAGACCGCAGTGAAGTTGCAATAATGTAAATGTCAGTTGTGTGGTTGATTTCATACACTGCTGCCCACAGCCAACCACATCAAAATAAATATGCATACTATGGAGAATAGCACTTAGCCCTTTGTGAATTCCACAAATGCTGCTTTGCTGGTTTTGCAGCCCTGCGGCCCTGTATTTCTTTGCAGGTTGAGAGGGAAATGTTCCTGAGCCTCTCACAGCTTCCCCTTATCCTTACATTCAGCTGACTGGGAGCACCTTGGCTCAATCACCCCCTCAGATCCTGGAGATCTTGTATAACTTGGCAAGCTGTCCCTCATGCCAGCAGATCACAGTGCATAGTGATCCTTCATTTCACAGCATCCCCCTCTTCTTTGCTGTGGATATCTTTGCTGCACTAGTTATGATTTATAAAGTGGTGTGCAAGCTGCTGACTGTTTATATACATATGGATGAAAATTGATCCAGAACAATTTCCTATGTGTCTTATGACTTTGGCCTCCAAACTGGAAGCAAACATGAATGAAATACATAACTGTTGCCCAGGGAAGGATCATTCTGCACTGATGACAAATGTGTGGCAACAGCCAGGGGAGTAAGAGAATGGGACACGCCCAGGCTGACAAAGCATCCCTCACCACAATTTGGTGAGTAATTACAAATTCAATATAACATGTGAATATTAATTGTTAACTACTGAAATATTAATTACCTAAACCAGATTCCTTGAAACAATGGTTCTCTGGGTACAGAGATCTTTTTAGGGAAAGAGTAAAAATTTGACTGTTATGCAGAATGTCTGTAAGCCTAAAGAAGAGAAAGGCCCCTTTTTCTTCAAAGACCATGTGTTTCTACATGCTTCTCTGAGGAACACACAGCTGTTTGGCTATGTTGCCATTTTTTCTGATGAGTATTCAACTGCCTGGCAGAGCTTGTGGGCCGAGGCCAAACTTTGCTGCTTATACTGGTGTTTACTGTATTCTTTCTAAATTCCTTTTATGAGCTATTTTACTGTGTATGCAATAATACTCTGCTTTGCTTGAAAGATTCCAGGACTTTATTTTGCCTCTCCATCCTCCTAATGTGAGGAATGCTGGTAGTAAAGGTCACAAAGCCTTTCCCCTTTAATCTTCAGATGAATAAAATGTAGGAAGAAACCAGAGAGATAAGGAAACAAGAAGTCAGAAAAGTTGCAAAGGAGAAAAAAAGAAAATTATACTGAAAATAAAGAAATATGGAAATGAAACAAAAAAGGCAAAAGAAAATACACGGCAACAAAGTTTAAATATAGTTACTTGCCTGTTTAAATTCTAAAATTACTCCACAGCCTCATAATAGGATTAATAGGTTTCAAAAGACTAATAATCACTAGTATGACTGAATGCCTTTAAACTGTCTCTGCTTAGTCAACCTAGGAGGACTTTCTGCTCCCCTGATTGCCATACACATGATCCTTTTCTTTGTGAACTCAAACCTTTCAAGGGTCATTTTTCTTCATGTCTTTCTCTTTGCTTTCTTTCTCTGAACTCTAAGACTTCTCTTTTCCTCCATGCTCTGAAGTCTCTTTCTGCTCCAACTCCCCCTTCTTTCTGCAACAGAGACATAAACATGCTGCCTGAACACTTCACATGGGTACTCCTGAGAACTTCCCTATGGACGTGGCACTAAACTCCATCACGAAGACTAAATTCTGATAGTGCCATAACCAAATATTACAATTTTCTTTACTATAGCCCGGCTTTCCTCATTGAGGTGTTGGTCTTCCATGTCATTGTTAGTCGTTTGCCTTTGGCACAAATTTTAATTAGTGGCATGAGGCAGAGAAGGTCTACTATTACTCAAATTATTACTCAAATCCTGCTGCTTCACTATCAAATACGAGGCCTCATTAAATTCCTCTTACAACACTGGGTTTGGAAGCTTCCTTATCTCTAGTAACCAGGCATTTCTCACAGTTGTTATTAAGTTCACTTACAAGTATTGGTAATAAATGCTGAAGTCAAATTGCATATTTTATATGTGAAAAATCTCAGCTCAGTTCTGAGAGCTCAGTTCTATCTGTAAGGAAACATTTTACTCTTAACAAAACTTTGCTGATTACACATAACTCTTTCCTTTTCTGGCATTCATTCATTTTCTGAAAGCCTGAGCAACCATCAAAATTCTAAAAGACCAATCTGTATGGGCAGGAAAATACAGGCACAATGAACAACCACTTCTGAACCAGGATTCACAAGTGTACCTATCCTAACAGGAGAAGAAGCAGATCTACCCCCCATTCACTTCACTGATTTGAGTGTCTGAACCTTTTGGTTTTCCTTTCCCAACTCAGCAAACTTTCAAAACCATTTAATTTTGTAGGTGTGGCCCTTGCTTCTCCTAATATCAAGCATTCAGATGAAGATAAAACCTTCAAATACTTTTCTTCTTTTTTATTTGTTGCAATTTGTTTGTTTAATTCTCCATGCTTTTTGCAGTCTGTGTATGATGCACCATTCTCCTTTTTCTGGTCTTAAGATTCCTTAAAAACAAATATATCAGGTTCATTGAGAATCCCCAGGAACTAGGCAGCAAGTAGATGATAGGTTCACAAAGTTAAAATTCACACAATTCTGCTTAATGTGAAATTAAATTCAGGACACTGGAGTTAACAGTTTAACTCAAAACTCAAAACTGAGCTACACAGCACGAGCTGTAACACACCTACATCCAGCTCAGGAAGTCTGTCAGCTTTAGGTTGTGGAGGCCTGGAGCATATGCAAATGAGAAATTGTTCTGCTCTTCCTGGTCTTTATTTCCTTCCTCCTGTGGCAGGTAGACTACTGAGCTGAATGAACTTTGGACCTCAACCATTACAAACCCATTTATATTCTGAAACTTTGTACAGCCCTAGACTCCTCTACACACTGGGAATTCTCACTTTTCTTTCAACCTCTTCTCAGATACTTTGCATTGGCCAGCATGTTTAGGGATGGTAGAAAGCATTTGAACCAACTTCCTCGCATTGATTCAACCTATATATCTATGTATAGATCTTGAATGGATTTTCCAAGAATATTTGTTAATAAACAAGTTGTTTCATTGACTAAAATGCCATGAGACTTTCCTAGTAACCTAGTTAATTGGTATATGTCTGAGAAAAAAGTTGAGATAGCCATCTCTGAGAATAATTCTGGTGTACATTAGGAATCCTTTATGTTTAATTTCTAGTATTAGATGTAAGATACAAATATCACCCCCCTTTAACTGATGGCCTGACAGTATCAGTTTCCTTCATGTGTACTTGCTTTCCTTAAGTCTGCATAAGAATAATATTTTCCCTTCCCTTTTTAAAAGAACTGACAAATTTCTGAACAAACTTAAGACAATTTCTGAGCTACTTGGTATTTCTTTTTCTAATTGAGCAAGCTGAGCATTTATGCAGGAGCCTTAGCAAAAAATAATAATAATAAAAATTCCATATGTTACTCCTAAGGACAGAGGATTTTCTAAGCATTTCCATACTTCACTCCCATGCCCCATACAAACCAAATCTGTAAATGCACAAACACCATTGCAAAATCAAGGGGGTTGACACACAGAGAAATGACAAATTGAAATTTCATCTGGAAATGACTCAAAGATCACTGACAAAAAGAAGGCACTAAAGGCAGCACATCCTTGCCATACACCAACAAGATTTTCCCTGCTGGGTGACCTACCTCAACTAACCGTCAAAAAGAATCAGCCTCAAGGGAATGTTTTGCTTATAGATTTATAAATGTTGACAATAATCCTAAATGGATGTTAGGGGAATTGACAAATCTCAGCATTTTTCTTGATGTATGTGTGCCTGGGGGAACTTTGGAGGCCCCAGCATTCATTAAAAAGAAGCAAGCCATTGACAGCTGACAGGGAACGACAGGTAGCATAGCTAGAAAAGGAGAAGCTATTTGTTGACATAAAATTCTGAAGCATAACCTAATAATCTAGTATTTTCTCCCACTGTTGTTTCTAGGCTCACTCAAAGGGTACAAACCATACAGCCCAGTGTGCTTAGTGAAACAATAAATCTGCTTACTCTATAAATGGCTTTATTGTCCAAGTTTGAATGCTCAGGAAAATAATGTGGACCAGATTAAAGCTGGAATTAGTGCTCTAGTAAGTATCTGGGAGGCAGCTGAGGGATGTATTTTTGGTTTTTCTGTGTACACATACGTTTGTTGGTTTTTTTTTCCCCTGGAGGTCACAGCACATGTTAAAACAGCATCCTCTGGAAGAAAAGAGTTCTGAGCTTTGCTTCGTCTTCTTATCTTGACAGAAGTGAAAGAAGAGGAAAGACAACAAATGAGGAAACTCAGAAGTTAATTTTAACTTTATGTTTGATTAAGAGCTAAATTGTTTCTGGGACCACTAACAGGCAAACTTGCAGAATTTATCCAGGAGTCTAAAAAAGAGCTTTGATTAATTTTCCTTGATAGTGTATTAATTAGAACTAGCTTTTCTACCTAGTAGCTTTCCACTTAAATCTGATTTGATAGCAAGTGAAAACTTGAAAGATATGACAATCTGAGATATTATTTATAGATTTCTTTAGATAGTGAAATGAATAAAAATACTGAAAAAACAGAATGGCAGTTACTCCTGACCTATTAAGAAGGAATACTTTCTAATGGTTTTAAAACATCTTCAGAGACTGATTGCTAGCATTCTATAATCTGTATTACTGTGAGTGTACTTGTAAGTGTGTGTTTGAAAAGAGTGATATACTCACACTGTTATTTCCCTAGGATGGAAATGTCAGCACATGTCTTTTCTCCTACTTCCTACTGCCAGAGGGCACATAAAAGCAAATTCTGCAGTATTTCGTTGAATTCAGTTTTAAACAAAGGTAGCAACTGGTCCTCCAGCACCCCTGGGACCCACAAAAACACATTTACTTCCTCTCTTCCACATTACCCCTTGTCTCAAGCAAAGTGATTAAGTAGCAGTAGAAGTCATAGCAGTAATACAGACCATGCTCCATTATAGGAAGCAGTGTGGTTAGAGACTTCTGATCTTAGAAGGCAAAATAAAAGACAACAACATAGTTATTTAGAGAGGAAGGAAATTGAGAAAAACAAATTTGTTGATTCTGCCCAATATATAGAAAGTCTATGCAAATCTGGGAAATAACTCAGATCTCTGAATTTGTTCTTTTACACTATCTCCTTGTGCTGCCCCATTCTCTTTAGTTGTTTTACTCCACCCTACATTGTATTTCTGACAAATATTAATAGAGTTTCTGTGTCCACTTCCCTTCACCAGGGTTAATAGTCTACCCAAGCTGACCAGAGGTCTTGCAGCTGATATTCGGTGGGACTTTCACAGTTAATGTGCAGCAGAAGGAAACTACATATTGTGTTTCTTCTTTCCTTTTTTTTTTTCCTGAGAGTTTCTCCTCTATCACAATAATTTCTGTGATGTTTTCCTGTTTTTATCTGTTAACTATGTGTCAATAACTAAAACCAGTATTTGAGCAAAAGCTCTACCAAATCTTGACCTTTTTTTTGGTGATGCAATAACGAGTTTTTGAATGGAGCCCCAGATGTCTTTTTAGGATGCACTATAAACTTATGTTTAATTTCCTGTCTACTACTAGCCTTAGTCCATCAGTATTGCCCTTGCTTTCACAGACTTATATATATAGTGAAATATTCGTATTTTGTATTGTTTTTCCCCAGAAGTTTACAGGCTGACACTCAACATAGTGCAACACATACTTATAACTTTAAACTTTTTCTGTGTTATTTTTCTGATTTCAGCAATGCCTTTTTTCCTTCATCGTGAGTGTACATATTACTCATTACTCATTACATTTCCTTACTCATTGTAAGGAAATGGTCATGTGAGTAAAATCCCAAATTCCTGATCAGTGGATGCAGTGCTTTACTTCAGTCACCACTGACCCATCCATCCTGTTGTCAGAATTCAGAGGCACCAAGGTACAACCTGGCTCAGATGTCCATTCAGTTAAATGGAGCCTAATGAATCCTCAAATGTATGGATTTTCATGAATCTCCTGGCCTTAGGAGGAAAACTAAATTTTAAGGAAAAAAAAAAAAAGTACATAGTGGAAAGGTTTATTGTGCATGCTTATATCAGAGAAAAAATTATAATGAGGCTTTATGCTTGTGTTTAATTGATAAGCTCTCACTGACTTGTATATTTTTTACTGCATCTGACACACTCCATTCGTGAGAACTTTGTCTCTTCTACAAGAGGATGCCCATCTCACCCTTCAAAATTAGGCTTCTGACTTAAGATATTACTTCATTGTAGAGAACGAGAAATATCCTCATTTGAAAACTGGTGGACTACCTGAGGTATCCCAGGCTGGCTAACACGAATTGTATCATGCTTGAACGGTGCCTTCTCCATTAGAAGCCTACCTTAAACCAGCTACAACTGTGTGAGACGTCTCCTACTAGACTGTTTGCTCTTGTTCTTAAGCAAAACATTTTTTCATTTCACCAAACTTTTAGCTTTGATGCTGTCCTGATTTGCCTCTGATATCTAACAGTCACTGGGCTACAGCTCCTGAAGCCCAATGTGAACAATTTCCTTGCTCCCACAAAATTAATTTCAGATGTTGTGTAGTTAAATGACATAAGACATCATCTTCATTATGGGTGTAATTCATTATGAGTGGGCTAACACAAGGATCTCTGTGTCCTTTCAAGTCTAACATGGGCCAATAGGGCAGGACTTCGCCTGGAGTGATGTCTGAATAGCTGTACCAGAACCAGGAAGCATCTGTGTATGAAGCAGTGAAACTGCAGCAAGCCCCAAACCCCATGTATTTTGGATCTTAGAGGAAGCCCTTTGCCTCTGCTTTCACTGCCAGGAAAGCTTGGACACTTAAGTGTTGGGGTCACATATTCCTAATTTAAAAAAAAAAAAAAAAAAAAAAAAAAAAAAAAAAAATCAATGACAAACTTTTTTTTGTAGCTTTTTGGAGGAGAGAACACATTACAATCATTTGCAGCTCTATGATCCAGCTTTTAATTCCTATCTCTCATTTCCTACTCATGATGTCTTGGCAACTCTTTCTGCTCCAGGAGGTATTTTTTCCTCCCTCTCCCACTCTCTCTGAAGTCTCTACACTTCTCTACACTCTACAAGTGCCAGGAAATGAGCAGGCACTGCCTCCCCCATGCTCTGCCCCTCAGGGCAAGGCACCCCAGGCCAAGGGTGAGGAATGAATCCCAGGAGATCTCCTGGTGATTAGCAAAGGTGAGTGATGGAAACAAGGGAACACTAGAAACGATTGCAGGAAACAGATAGCATCATCTTTGCTAGTTTCTCACAACAACAACGGTTACCTGGGACACACCAGACATTTTACTTCATGTAGCAGCTAATTATCAGAGACCAGCGATACAAATACTGACGGCAGCTGTAGCCTGTGCAGAGATCAGCCCTGGCTTGTGTTCTTTCCACCCACTATCTCTTCCAGACTTGGTTTGTAATTCAGGTTATATCACTTCAAAGAATTTGACCTTCCTCTCTGTCATCCAGCTGCAACACACCAAGGCAAAGGCAATGGGTTTACATTGAAGTGGAAGAAAAATCAGTTCAGATATTTGAATGCTCAAAGGAAATAGTTTTTCCTTTTAGAAGATCATTCCCTATCTACTGCTAAATGGTGCTGCCTGGTAGAACAGATGATCCATTTCTTCTACATACATAAAAGAATGGTTTAGATGATGCACAAGATATGCCTTTTACACAATCAGCAGAATTATTCTTGGGTGAACATATTAAATATCTATTGCTGCTGCAAACTAAAAAAAAAAGAAGTGTTAGTGTTTTGGATTTAGCTGATTCAAACACTGCACTAACAGAAAGAGATTTCACATTTCTGGGACTCACATGGTGAACAACCAACACGAAAGTTTGAAGCAACACAACCTGCAGAAATAATGGAAATGCCACAAAAAAGCCTCCTGGGGGAGCAAGGAGGATGAATGCTGAAGATCATTATCTGTGACATCTTTAAAACATGATCTTGTTTAAACAAATTTTTTTTTTTAACCATTATTTTTTCATTATATAATCCAGCACATAAATGAGATAACTATGTGAGGCTTCCTAATATCTTTGCTGAATTACTGAAATCTGCCAATACCCTCCTGAATGCTGTGACAGAAGAGTGGAACTTTCCTCAATGTGCCACTCCTGCATGCAGAAACAGGAGCCTTGATGTACATCTAACACAGAGACTCCCGAACTGCTGCCCCTGGGCCGGTGGTGCTCCACATCAGCATCTCTGACCTGCAGACACACATCCCATACACGGTGTTCAAACTGAATGCTAAAGGTGCACCATCATTTTTGCTGATGACTGGCTTTCGTTTAGAATTCTAACAATCTGGGAATAACTATTTGAGACCTGTCACTGATCAGCTGTGAGCAAGATGCTTCACCTCTGTGTGCCTTTGTTTCCCTTCCAGAACCATCTGCTTTGCTTAATTAAAGAGAAGGCTCTTCTCTGTAAAGACCTTTCCTTCACAGGCATTTGTGAAATGCTTTTCACAGTGCATCTCTGAATTCATTCAGGACACAGACTGCCAAGCTAACATTGATTACTACTATTAACAATCTCTCTTTTAACTTGTCAGCTATGACAGCAGTATTACTAACAGCATAGGAAACCAGAATCCTAAGAAGCAAAAAAACCCCAACCAAAATTTAACATGAAAAAGGACTCTTGTGTTCTGTTTGGGGTATTGCCCTTTCAGTAAAATATGAAAAGAATCCTTACATCCAAATGTATATGCTAAACTATCATGATCTGCAGATTGCTGTGGAGTGTAGCAACCTCTGGGTGTAGAGGATATTTCAAAGCACTTTGCTTCTCAAAGCATCATTTTTCATACAGTCATTTGCATGCAGTTTTGCAGCCTTGTTTTTCATGGATTTTTCAAAATGCTAATTTTTGCCTACTCTGCTATAATCTACTTAGAGTTTGGGTGGGATCTTACACAAGGGATGCAAGGGATGTACAAGGGATAATATCTGGAAGAAATCAAAGGCAAAGGCTGTTGCCTAGTTTTAGCTGCAGAAATAAAGCTGTTTCAACGCAACCCTAATTACAGTTTTGTGGTGTTTTGTCGAGCCCTGCTGATAAGTTTCCGTGGTAAACAGCTCTTTATTGTTCTTCCACATTCAATCACCATGGCAACAAGCATTTTAGGGTTTGATCCTGAGAGAAGCCAAGCACCTGCTTCTGTGAGAGTATCTATAGGAGAGGAGGATACGAGACATATTATAAGATCAGTCCTTTCAATGACAACAGATTTACTACAGGAAAGAAAAAAAAAAAAAAAAAAACCCAAACCCAAAAACGTATGAGGGAAATGAAAGCTTTTGATGTACCTTTCTGGAAGGAATTGTGAAAAAAAAAAATCACAGGTAGTGTCTTGCCCCAGTCATATCTTGCAAAGAAAAACAGTATCTGACACTGCTGCTCATGGGTGTAGTGCAACGCAAAACAAAACATAAAACTCACCTCATTCAAACAAAACAAAACAAAGCAAAACAAACAAACAAACAAAATAAATTTAAAAAAAAAAAAAAAAAAAGGCCTGACGAACCTAAGGATTTTACTCCAGAGGAAATGCAAGTCAGAAACAGAGCCTCAGAATGTCACTAACAAAATGTCGGGAAGATGAATTCCCTTTCATTCATTGCCAAATCCTTCATTGCCTTCTTGTTCTAAAAATAAGATATTGCTTGGGAGGTCAAACTCAGGTGATAAACAGCTGAGCAAATTTTCTATTTAAGCTTCTGAAAAATCCCTGAGGGACTCTCCTTTGTCTTTTTTGCTTATGCTGACCTCAAGCTGTTGGTCAGAGCCCGGAGGAATCACTCAATTTAGCAAAGAGTAGCGCTTTTTTTCCTGCACAGCTCCATTTCCTCTGAATTTATCTTGATGTCTCAGTAGGAAGATAGAAGGTTTGTGTCAGCAGTTAGCAGATAGTTTGAATGTAAGCAGGTGTGAACATACCAATTGCTTCCTTATCTGATGCTGCCTGAGCACGTCGGAGCTGAGCAGGGAATGGCTTTCCTGCCCTCTGGTCCCTCGCCAGCTGCGCTCTCCAGCTGCCTCCCCTGCCAGCCCCCTTCACCTGCCAGGGCTGCACAACTCAGCTGCATCCACCCAGGACAATTCTGCTGCTCTGTGCAGCGCTGCTAACCTGGCGAATGTCATCAGCTTCAGGGCAATGTTTTTGTTTTCTCTGCTTCAAAATATTGGCCAGGGGTTATTCTGTGTAAATGCAGACCCCCATCTGAGGGACGCAGTCACCTTGGTCTTCATTAGCATGGTAGGAGCGAAGCAGCACTTCCTCAGTGACATCTTAAAGGCAGTGAGTCACCTTTAGGTGTTTTGATTTCTTGTTAAATAAAAAAGAAAAAAAAAAATGCATACTAGGTCTCTATTTGCAAGTCACCTCAATCAGTGGCCTAGCTAATTAGAATGGGGAAGTTATTGCATTCACGCATGTACAACATTGCAAATTTAGGCATTTTGTTTTCAATTACCACTCAGACAAAAAAAAAAGAAGTTTTTAAGATTGCACTGCATACAAGAAGTAGTTTCTTGCAACCATATTTCTTGCTCATCTCTGCAAATATGCAATACGCACAAGAGAAGAAATCAGTTCTTCAGATGACAATCTGGGGACACCTCAACTGCAATCTTAGTATTACTGGCATTTCTATTAGTGGTCAGATTATGCTGAGGTTAAAGATTTTTATGGCTTGGACTTTAAAAGATTTTTTCTCAGAACTATTTAAATTTTTTTACCTTTCTTCCTTGCTTTCATAGTCCAGGTGTAACAACAACTGAAAGGAAAATAAAGATTAAGCAATGACAGAATTGAAACGATGCAATGTGGGTTACAGACAAACCATGGGAAATGGTTTAGTGGTGGACTTGGCAGCGTTAGGTTAACAGCTGGACTTGATTTTAGAGGTTCTTGCCAACACAAATGATTGATTCTTTCTGATCTGGATCTACCAGTGATGAGTATTAGAAAGCATGTCACCATTAAAAATGAGTACTTTGAGATAAAGAAGTCACACAGTTGCTTACTAGACTATATGGCTGTAGAAGTTTATGAAGAAAAAACATCTCCACACTTACAGCTAAAGCACAGATAGTTCTTGGTCCTATAAAGGAAACTATGCCTAAAATCTAGGAAAGAATATGTTCTGAAATATTTGTAGTCATCCAGCATAGATGAGGGGACTGAGTTAAGATTCAATATATGTGGGAAGACTGGCTTCATAACCTTTAGATCAGGAAAATTTCACAAGAAATTAGTTGGCAAAAAGTCCAGTGATCTGGAGTAGATTCTGTCTTCTGTCACCTACCTCACAGTAAAGTAATGTGTAGCTATTTAAACTGTGTTTGTAAAGTGCAGGCCTGAAAAGGATGAAATCCAGTGTTAAAAAATGATGATGGCATAAGGTGCAATTAAGGGTAGGTTGGCAGCAAAAAACCTATTTTTCATGTCACTAACTTGCAGATGAGTTGCTGATGGTCAAGTTCTTCCTCCTTCATTAAATCTGTTATAGACTGAAGTATTATCCATGTCAATTCAATGACTGGAAAAGCCACATATACAATGTACACACAGCAAAATTGAGCATTAGAGTGCTACCATTAAATATAAAATAAGATGTGACTTAAAATAACTTTTGGTTCATCTTCCAGTAGAGAAATCCTTCTTCAAGAGCAGGATCATTTTCATTATTAAGCCTGATGCTGAATGCTAGAGAGCGCGCCACTAGACAAATTAATACAGCTGCAGTTCTGTTCTAAGAAAAGATGGGTAGGGATTCATCCATCTGCACACAAAACAGTCACCCCAGGGTCCCTCTCTACCAAAAAGATTGGCGCTTCTAGGGTCCAATTTATCTTATCCTTAAGCAGACTTCTAAAATAGGTTTGAGAATGCCCAGATTTACCCATTTGATTCAAACAAGAGCCTATAATATGCAGAAATTTTATGCACTAAAATTAGGGCAGCCAATTTTTATCCTTAGTGTCTAGTCTTGACTAGACATTCTATCGTTTGGAACTAAAATTTTGCTTGTATTTTGAATGTGTGTAATATGTAGTAGGCCTTAGCTGTAACCCAGGACTAGTGCTTTAGCTCACTTTAGCAAAATGATACTTGAAATTTAATGCTGTTACTTGCCCAGTAGGTTCAGGTGGACTTTTGCCTCAGTGCAAAGCTACACTGAGACAATTTGTTTACAGGTACAGTCAGTCAGTATTACCACTTCACACTCCCTGCTGAAGTCTTTTCCAGCCACAACTGCTCTTACATTTTCCCTTCATGAATGTCATTGCTCTGCAAACATTCTCTGTAGAGGGTTAAAGCAGCAGTCAGTATATTTACTTCTTTTTAGGCCATCACTGTTTCGAGGCTGCAGCCACACCTAAAAGGAGGCTCCGGGAATATACCCACCCAATGGATACAAAGAAAAATAATTGTAATGCAGTGAATATCAGATAATTTAAAGGTACCAAGCCCAAAGGTTCATTGTTCTAAGAGCTACTTGCCCAAGTTCTTGTGAACTTATTTCATGCTGTGCACTTACACTTTTTCACATCCATTTTCCCCCTGTATTCTTGAAAAAGATAGCATCATCATGTCAGCAATGCATATGTAGGCTTGTGTCTTCACATCTCTTTTTCTCCTGCTTTCTCTCTAAATACATGTGTTTCTCTATCTCTGTATATCTGTTCTATATGTCCAGGGGGTGTGTGGGGAGAGGCTAATTTGCTGGTTACAACAATATTTCCACCAAACCAGTACGTAGCAGAGCTGTTTCTGAATCTTTTGGCAACTTTCATGATCAAACTGTAGCATGAGATTTAGTTCTAAGAAGTACCTCATTTTTACTCTGTGCAAATTAAACACCAGCTGGATGTGTCAGATACTGAGTGACATCCCCCTCTCCAAGAATATGACCCAGCACTTGGAGAGGAAAAGAAAGATAAAAAGGAAAGGAGACAGAGCTGCCCTGCTGTTCTGTAACACGGGGGGAACCTCACACAGCAGGTTGCAATCTGAACTGTCCCGTTTCATTATGCCACTGAGGCAGACTCCTGCAGTGCATTAAGGTTCTAAAATCATTTAGGAAATATGAAGATACATTGTTATTAAATCATTTCATTACACTTCAAAAACAATTTTCTGACGTCCATTTTTTAACATAATAAAGATTGTCTTTCACCAGCGGGGACTGGCAAGTGTATATAGACTGAGTTTCTGTAATAATATGATTAGTATGGAAATGGAAATGGACTGTAAATAATACTTAGGATGATCTTTTATTCAGCCACATCAAGGAATCACACAAAAGCTTGCTCAGACTGACTTCCATGGTGTACTGAAAACAAGCAAAATTTATCCATAGAGGATTTTTCATGATCAGCCTAAAGTTATACCTAACAAGAATTTATTCATGATATCTCAGTTCATTTGGTTAATTTTTGCTGAAATAAAATTAAAGCCTTGAAGACACATTTGCATGTAGAAAAAAAAATGTTTATCAGACAAGTATTATCTGAATAGTGTCACAAACCCTTTATTTCAAAGAATAATGTATATATGTATGGCAAAATCAGTGTGAATCATATCTGTGTTCATACAGCATTGCAAAACAAAAAAAAAAAAAAAAAAAAAAAATTACCCAGAATTCTAAATTTAAAAATCTACCTATGGAAACTTCTTTTTGATTTCAAGAAGTGAAAACTGAAAAGAAAGCTTTTCTTAACTTTCCTTGAAAGTTGTGATTAATTATTTTATAGTCATTTTTAAAATAGTCCAGTAATAGATGACTAATTAAATTTTTTGCAACATTTATTTACATTTATGGCAAAAAAAAAGTATATGTTGTTGAAGTTAATCAGAGCTCTTTGCAATGCATGCATTTTTCTTAAAGTACATAAGGGAACATTCTTCAATTTCTTATCACTGCGCTTTTTTTATCTACTGGGTTTTTTACAAGTTAGATGCAAACTGAAAATGCCTTTAGGTGTGAAAATAAGTCAGAAGCCTCAACATATATCACTTAAAGACTGATGAAAAATGTAAAAGTGTCATTGGAACTTCATTTGTGTTTGCACCAAGAAGCTGCAAAGAAAAGTTAGTGGAAAGGGAAGACTTTGAGGAGCTGTGCACTTGCATCACCTCTTGCTTTCAAGATACTGTAGATTATAAAAGGTCTGTATTTAGACCACCTTATGGCTAGATGTTTTTTGAATTTCAAACAGCTGGAACTTAGTCAATATTTTCCTCTATCAAAAACGGTTTAGAAGCTGGGCCCCTGTAGGGGAGCCACATGTGTGGTGAATTCCTATGAATTACACACAGTCATTTCTATTCAGGAACAAAGAAACAGACTTTCAAGAACTTAAATAGTAAGATGAGTATATCTTCCCATCCCCTTCTTTCTCTTCTGTGTACACTAGATATTTCCAACATTCAACTGAACTCATTAAGGTTTTATTTGGACTTGGCCTGACACATCCTTGGGACAAGCTATGGTACAACTTTCTGGAAGCTAAATTTTGTGGCCATTATGGGCATGACAACACTGAAGGAGCATTGCCAGGAGTCTTGTCAAAGCCAAAGTCTTCATGTTGAGGGTCCATCCTTCAAGGATAGCTAAGTGTTTCAACTGGCTTGAACCACTGTCCTAAACTGTCAATCAATTGTTATTATTATTATAATAATAATTATTATTATTATTATTATTAATCTTATTTATTTTGTCTTTTTCACATGAAAATTTAAGGAAGGAAAAAGAAAAGCAAGTGTGTTGAGAAAAGAGGTTGAAAAAGAAAGAAAAAAAATTAAAGACAAAGTTAACATGCATCAAGAAATTCTAAGGAAATGGACTTTTTAAAGTAATTGGTTTATTATATCTACTGAGCAAATTTTATTTTTACTTTTCTTTTTTTAGGGTTTTTTTCAGTAAATTGCATTAACTGGGAGTGCTAGTATTGGAGGGAAAATTCAAGAAACAAAATATACATAGGTCATATATTATCAGTAATGGCATTCCAGTTAGGAACTGTCATTTCCAAACAAATCCAAAAATAAATGAGAACAGTAATACTATTCCAAAACTTTCATGGCTACAGCAGTATTGCCATGAAAGTGCCTCACAGAGAAGTTGATTTTTAAGGCTGATTTTTTTCCTCCCATATGGAATGTGCATGGTTTAAATAAGTTCATATCACTGCAGTTGGATTTGTTTGCTTTTTTGTTTGTTTGAGTTTTTTATTTATTTGTCTGGTTGGCTTTTTGTTCTTGGTTTTTTTTTTGAAGATGAGAGTCAGGAATATCTAGAGAGAAATAAAAACAGAAAAGTAACTGAAAAGCTTAATAGCAACTCAAAAAAAGAGATTTAGCTCTGAATGGCAGGACAGGGAATTAACAGCCGTTTCTTTGATGGGATTGTTTTTGCAGTCTGTAAAGTGCATGGATTTAAATACTGTGGTGTGGAAACTAGCACCTGGAAAGAATTTCTTTTTGAGACTAGTTAACTGCTACATAAATCATTTTCATCCAAGCATTTGCTGATTATTTTATTTGAGTAGGGACCATCTACAGTAGAATTTCTTCTCAAGATGTTAATTATAAGATCTTTGTGTCTGATAAGGGTCTTTTGTCTCCCACTTCTTTTACCTCTGCAGTGGTCTTTGGGCTTTGTTATACCTTAGCTGTTTTGCATGGAACAAATCTTTGATGTTAACTACTGTTGATCTCTCTTCTTTGACCATGGAGGACTTAAAGCAAGGTGAGGTGAATCTAATCCCTTGTGTGATTAAACTGAAGACATTTTCTTTGTCACTTTTCCCCCTTTTTTTCCCCCCTGCATTCCATTGTATTACTGAAGAAAACGCTATATTACAACCATTGTCAGCTGTTCTCTGTGAAATAGGTATTAAAATCATTGATAGGTGTGCTTTGTAAACTTCAGAATAAAAGCTGTTGCTGAAAGATGGAGAGATGTCGTCGTGACAGTAGGGACCATTAAAAATAAAAAAAAAATAGATATTATGTACAGGAAAAAAATCTAAAACTTTTATGAAAAAAACGAGAAACAAAGCTTCTAAGCTTATCTCAGAGGGATTTTAATACTTTTTAGTTTGATGTGAATAAGAGCTAAAGGGTTTATGATAGTTTTTTTAGATTCTACCAGAGATTTGATCTTATGAAGTAAAAAAACATCATACGTCAAGCACAGTCATCATTCCTCATTGTATTCTTCCGAATCCTGGAGGTCTGTTCCCAATCAATAACAAACCAAGTGGCACAATTCCCCGGACGAAGCCATTGTCACACCCCTCCTGGCAGCCCTAAGCTGAGGGGGTGAGGGCATTATTTGTTTCAGCAGCTGGAGCTGCAGCACGGAAGATTCACCGAGTCCCACTCGGCTGCTGGCTGCACACGAGAGCACTCCAGAAGGAAGCCAGGCACATGACACTGTAATAGAGTTTTCAGCTTTGTCTGATTGCATTGCAAACACCACACATATTAAAACACTCTGGCAGCTTCCTAGTGCTCACAGTGAGGAACCTGAACCTTTTGACCTCAAACATCTTATTAAAGCCTTTGCTGGACTCTGTCTCTGCAAGGGAAAAAAACAAGAAACTACTGGACTTTTCTCCTCTATAATTCATTCAAGTAAGCCCTTGCTGAGTAGAGGACCTTGGCTTTGATGTTAAAGTCTCCTAATTGGAAGGAAGTGGAGTGTTAGCCTGTCAGGCTATTAGTCTCTCATCAAATACTTTAGGAGGTATCAGAACGTTGAAGTTCTCACACTAGTGCAAAGAGAGCATGGAGTGGCCTGGTTTTTGTTAAAATGTTTAAACTTTGCATCTGTCTAACAGTTTCCCCCCCAAATTTAATATAAGAGGAGTTGTTCCTTGATATTTCTTTCCTTTTATCTGTATTTTTTCCTTTTGGAGCCTCCTTCTTTTCATTGCCTACAGCATTTCGACTCCTGTTAGTAGGAACGTGGGGGATAACTGGTGTGAGCTATAAAGTCTAGGGATTCATATTACAGCCCTGATTCAATCCCAAGCATTTTGTGCCTAGTGGGACTTACCTCTTTGGCTGTGAAACACCTACTTCTGTGGTGGTTTTCCTCACAGGAATGTCACCTCTCACAAGGATGTCATTGTAATAAGCAACGTTAAAATCCAAATAGTTCGGAAGGATAGTTTTGTTCTAAAGCCTCAGCACAGGTCCAGTCTTTATTATTTGTTGAATTTATAGTATTTGCTTGCATTCAATCAACTTGAATTTAAAAATTTGTTGCTGCTTTCCTAATTACTGGTGGGTTTTTTGCATTACAGATTGGCTATCCAAACATAAAGATGGTGTGTTTCTGTTTTAGACAAATCCAACTAGGCCAAAATGAATGGAATCAAAGTCTTGAAGGGACCCGACTAAACTCCTTCCAGGATCATGTAAAGTTGAATTCTGTGTAATTTCTATCCTTTTACCTGAAAATAACATCCAAAATGTCACAGTGAAGAAAACCTGTGAAACAATATAAGATAACTACTTGAAAGGAAATTACTGAATTGTTAATGCACATCCTTTAGTGCTATAAAGACAGTTATTTAGTCACATCTGCTCTATTTCTTAGTTTACAGTATGAGCCCAAAGAAATTTTGTAGTACCAGTGTAAATATTTCTGTTTTACAAAGTTTTCCCTATTTTGATTTGCTTAGTAGCAGACTTATGCAAATTACCTGTGGTATCTCATGAATATCTTTCATAATGCTAAGTTTCCTTTTGTATTGCAAGATGATGTCCATATGAAAGCAAATCTAATGCATCTGTGCCCTTATTATGCATGTTTTTTTCCTGGCTGAATATGACCCTGTTCCTGTACAATTACAATTGTTTCTTTTTCATGCAAGTGTTTGAATGATAGTCAGATCTCTCACTTTAGCTCATGCTTGGTTCTGACAGCACTTTCATCTGTTTTTGGATGGCTCATGAGTTTTGTCTTTTAAAACTTCTTTTAATTTCCCTCCATTGTTTCGTTTTAGTGATCTTGTTAACTCTTTCTGTAAGTCATTCCCATCTCTGAATATTTAGTCTTCTATCATTAAATATTGTAAGGTTTCACACCTCATAATTATTTTGTTGACCCTGCTTTTCTTATTTGGAAAAATTCCTTTTTTCTTTGATAGTTTAAGAAATAAGGCCCAAACAATTTCTTTCACTTTAGTAAGTTTGATCTCTATATATCCATGCTCTAAAGATATCCATGGCACTTCACCAAATATGTGTGTTTCACGATGAAGGTAATTTACCTGTCTGGGCTCATTACAAAAATCCTCTCAACAGTCCTCTTCTCTACCCAGTTCAGCTGAACACAGGTCTGGGTGCAAGACTTCATTATTTTTGACAATTTTTGCGTTATTCTGAATGAGAATTTAGTTTAATTTGGTTTATTATCATATGTTTTATTCTCTCTAGACATTAGATATTGATATAGTTTGGACTTTTCACAGAACAGGAGCATGAAAACCAAACATTGTTTTATTTTTACAGCTACTTTTTCAGACAGATTCGGTTTGTGTTTGAGTAAGCAACAAAGAGCACTTACAAGTCACCGCCTGTGGTATTTCAAAAGTGGGAGAGCATTTACCAGGTTCCCAGCTGTGCTCAAATATCACTCCTGTCCCTACATAGGCATTACATCTCTCATGTTTGCATTTAGCTGATGTCACTACAGTAGTACAGATCATGGTGGAAAATACTCAATTAAACAAAATTTCAGAGTCATCCGTGGAGAACTTTACAAATAGTGTTTCTCATAATCATTCATGTTCTTTCAGGATAACTCTGTCATAAGCTATCCCTTTGACTAATTCCTGCTGCATTTTGTGTGTCCCTTATGTACCATCCTCTCCAATTTGGCTCATAAACATCACCTTTTTCAATATTGAATGCCTCAGTGAAGTCCAGACACCTTAAACTTACACCTTTCATTTATGTTAAATAGTAGTGTCTCATCATAAAATTGTTCAGTGATATGGCTACAGAGAATTGATGTGATATTTTATTTTATTTACACTTTTACATCTACTTATTTTTTTCCCTCTTTTAAAATTTATACCTGGACCAAAATCTTAGCTGTTACGCTTGATATAAATATGTAGTATATTTTGTCAGAAGTGATTATTAATGACCAGATAGGGAGGATATTTTCCTTGCAATGACCTGAGTTGTCCACTACTGAATTCCAGATTGGGCCTTCTTTCCTTTGATTTCCCCTAACCTGCCATACTGCCAAATAACCACCAAGACTGTGTATATCATTTACAGAAACTGTGGCTTTATAATCTCTGGAATACATAACCCCTAACACAAGCTACTTCATCTGGATATGTGCTGACTTAGAGCAGCTGAGAACCTCTCCCTTGTGTCCAGATTTACTGCCCATCTGGAAGACACTGAAGCTAGAGTTTATATAGAACTGGGTCATAACTTAAGCCACATTAAAGGAGAGATCAGAACAGGCATATATAGAATTCCTTTCAAGCTGTATTTGCTATTAAACCGAAAATAGCTCCAATTTCCAAAACGAAGGTAAACCTTAAATGGAGCCAGCCCTGAGAAGGCTGGTGAACAGGCTGTGAGCTACACCAGCGCTTAGTCACCGGCAGCATGTCCTGGTTGAAAGTGTGAGTGGCTTGGCATGCATGGCTGGCATACCTACACTCCTTAATCTCAGCCATCTGGATAAAAATCGCATCATGAGAGCCCGCCCTCAGCACGGTTTCAGCAGGAGCCTTGCAGTCTGGCTGAGCCCAGCGCAGTTCAGAGCTGCATGCTGGAGTCACCGTGCTGCGGGTGGCATCTCTCCAGCCGAGCTCTGGCTGCTGCCCCGGGATGGGAGCAGCTCCCCGGCCCCTCTGACCATCTGCCCTCGGTGGGCACGGCGTTCCCTGCGGTCCCCGGCACAACCCATCCCGTCCTTCTGCAGGGGAAGGAGCGGCGACAAAGCCGACAGCCTTGGCTCCCTTCCTGTTTGTTTTTGTGGCGTAGTAGTAAACACACAACTTGTCAAATTGCCAAACCTTTATCCAGGGAAAAAAAAGGGCCGCAGAGCTTTTGAAAGGAAACTTTAGCAGAATGTAGTAAGTGGAGAACAGTTTTGTCCGAAATTTCCCAGAGATAGCCAGTCTGAGGAGGAAGCCCAGCATGGAGCATTAAATAAAGGATTAGTTTAGAAATTATGGGAGGCCTTACGTGTGAGAATGTGATGATAGCTCCTTGTAGTGCAGTTTAAAACTTGCAAAATGGGCAATGACACCAGTTCTGCCTATAATCTACTATTATTGAAAAAAATAAAGCAAGACGTACAATTGGATTAATTGCATATTTTATTTTTTAAAAATTCATAATTATAATTTTTATGACTTTATAAGATGTTGCAGATTACTGCCAAAATCTGCCTTTCATCACTGCTGCTTCTGTAGTCATGCTAGTGACATCTGAGTGTAGAATATGGACAATATTTGCTAGAATATTGAGATTTTGATAGTCCATGAAAAATGCTAATCTGCTGGTCTGGGAATCTTTGTCTTGAAAGTCACTAGCCCTTCACTGTATCATTCAGATTACTAACATTTTCTAGGCAACAAACTCCTAGATTATTTCTACTTTTATCCCTTGTTCCTTCCATTTTCCTGCAAATTAAACATTCTGAATGATGTTTATGCATTGGCTTCTTATTTACTCTGTTAAATGGAATTCACCAGATTAAAGAGAATCAATTTCTCTTGGTCCGGAGTACAGGATTCCCATAAATAGCCATCTACTTGAATCAGAAAGTTGCTGCTGCAAGCTGTCATTTCCTACATGCTTTCTTCAAGGAGAACCATGACTGGCTGTCTAAGAAAAAATGTTTTGTTTAGCTAATGAATAAAGCTTGCTCTAGATCTATTGTAATTGTAGTGTCTGCTTCTCTGTATTTTGTACAACAGGATAATTGGCCATTTATTCACTGTATCAACAGAAAATGCTTGACCATAGTAATAATTGGAGGGAACACAAAAGAATTTTAAATACTACAGTCTAACGGGTACCTTACTTCATTAGAAGGGTAATTTTTCATCTCAGCTTATACATGTCAGGCAATCTGACTCCTTTCTTAGCATTAAACTGGCAGTATTTCTTATTTAAAAGTGCTATGCAGATATTAACTAATCAATCAGTTTTCTTATTATAATATTTTATCCTGTTCTGTGGTGTCAGGTTTGCCATATTTTAAACTACTACAAATGCCAGTCAGAAGATGTGAGGTGCCCCTTTTGATGCTTAATACCCTTCGTTTTGCTAAAATTATAGCTGAACTGAATGTTCTTGCAGCCATGGTTACATGCCTGTCATCATGTTTTCAGAAACACTGGATTTTTATCTCAAATATAATGTTGTAAGAGAATTCTGTGGCACTGCAAAGAATAAAAAACATAAACCCTGATGCATTTGTGTAGTAAGCTATAAGAAAATTATAATTTACAACATGTGGAAGAGAACAGAATTGTCTATTTCTGTTGGAAGGAACATGTAGTGAACATCCTGTCCAAGAGCCTCACCAATTTTGGGCTGACCAAATGATAAAGCACTTTGTAAAGGGCACTGTCCAAATGTCGTTTAAACCCTGACATCCTTGGGGCATTGACCACCTCTCTAGGAAGACTGTTCCAATGTTTGACCACTCTCTCAGTAAATAAATGCTTCCTAATATCCAGTGTAAACCTCCCCTGGTACAGCACTGAACCTTTCCCATGTGTCCTTCCACCAGATCCCAGGAAGACCACAGTACCTCCCTCTCCATTTCACCTGCTCAGGAAGCTTCAGGACCAGTGAGATCCTCCCTCAGACTAGATGAACCCAGAGCCCTCAGCTGCTCCTCACAGGACATTCCTTCTAATCCTCTCACCAGAAACTTGCCTTGTGTGATTTTTCTTGGTGCTTTGGAAACAAAAACCCATTTTAAACTTGTATATATGGCTTATCTCTTTAGATAGTGTATATGAGTATAATGCTACTAGTTTCCATGAAATTATGATGTACCTCCACTGAAAATATTTTCTTTGGATTCCTGTAAAAACAGAGGGAACTCCTGTGCTGGGAACAGATTTTAATAAGTCTCATAAGTGCTGACAGACTAATGAACTTCTTTTGTTCATCTAAGGGATGAGCAAAAGAAAATAGTTTCTTTCAGTTTAGGAAGTGAAATGAGGGCATTTTCCAGCTTGGCAGTTAAAGGCAGTGAGGGAGCTGATCAGTGGCTTTGACTCCAGCATTCCTTCTAAATTTACCAAACCCCACCTATTTGTAACCTAATGAAACTCCACATTACAGTGCCACTTCGGATCATGCAGGAGGTGCAAATTTGTATGAGAATTCTCTCTTAGTTACTCTTAATCACTTTTATAATTTTTACTCTTAGCACTGATAAAAAGTGAAAGAAAGCAGGTAGAAGAATGAAAGTGAACAAAAATCGCAGTATTTGATTTTCATTTTGTAGCCTTGCCCCACTGGCTGTTAAAGACATTACTCTAAACTATTTGAGCTTGTGAATAAAATAACTTGGCTACACACCATGCCACATTCATGAGATTATTTAAAGTTGCTTTGGAAACGCATGATAATTGTTGCAATCTTCCTGTATTCTGTTACTCATTTACTTATTTGTAAATAATACATTGTACTTCAGATATTATGAATATGTCCCATTTACAGAAGTTTCTAATAAGCATTGTTTGCACTTCTGCTCCTTTCAGTGATTATGAACATGGTATATGACACACCTTAGGTGGGCAGCAGACTAGATAAGTACATCTGAGGTTTAGCTGTGGTCCAGGTCCCTAGATGGTTTGAATGGAGATAGCACTGGAACAATTCCATCTCAAATCCATGAAAGAATATGTCTCCAGGCAAGTGAATTGCTGCCAAGACACAATTTCTGTCAGCAAAGTCAACACATTGTCCAGTGACAGAAAAAGACATTCTCAAAGAAAGTGAATTTTTGAAATATTTTTCGTAAGTTTTCTCAAAATTTCCTCAACAAAGGAATGTTTGATGGCCACTCCAAGAGCTGTTACAAATGTGTATTTCAAGAATAATTAAAATAATAAAGGGTTTATGTTCCACATTCTTGAGGGAGTGCATGTCTATGTTTGAAATATTTCCTTATAGAATAATGGCATGATGGCATAGCATACACCTGTGACAATATCTATAACATTGCTATAAAGTCATCTGAAAACTTAAGAAAATTTAAATGTTGGGGATTTTGGGTTTTTTGTTCATTTGTTTCCCTTGTAGAGGAAGTGTGGTGTCAACACCTAAAGTGCTTGTGGTAGATTTGGTTGGAGTTGTTCCCAGACAGTGTTGCACTTAGGAAGTCTGTCCGTATTTGGGCTGTCACAGCTGCTTGGTAGTTCTCCACCTATCAGTTCCACGTATGCACGCAGTTCAATGAAGCTATGCTCAAAAACTGCCCAGACTGCCAATGTTTTTACTGGCGACATACTTCAAGAAGAAAATCTTACAGGTGCTGAAACTGGAGCTGATGAGGGAGAAAACTGGCTGAACAGCTTTTTCCAGCCAAAGATGAACAAAGAGCTTTGGCTGGAACTTAGGGGAAAAGGGTTGGAAGGAGAATCCCAGGATTCATCCCTCAGTGCTGGGGAAGCTTATGGAGTAGATCATCTTGAGTACTGTTATGTAGCATGTACAGAACTACCGGGGAATCAGGCTCAGCCAGCACAGGTTTAGGAAAGGCAGGTCCTGCCTGACAGACTTGATCTTCCTCTATGACAGGGTGACCTACTGAGTGGATGAGGGAAAAGCTGGGAATGTTGTTTGCCTAGGCTTTGGTAGAGCCTTTGACCGTTTTCCACAGCATTACCCTGGAGTAACTGGCTTCCCACAGTGGGGTCAGATGCATTTTTGGCTGGGTGAAAAACTGACTGGATGGCATGTCTCAGAGAGGGGTGTTGAATGGAGTTACATCTTGTTGGTGCCTGGTCACTATTGGGGTTCCCCAAGGCTCATTACTGGGGCCAGTCCTGTTTAATATCTTTACCGATGATCTGGATGAGGGGATTGAGGAAACCCTCACCCAGTTCACAGAGACATCAATTGACTGGGAGTGTTGAGGGATCTGCAGAGGGATCTGGACATTTTGGGTTGATGCTGAGGCCAATTGTAGGAGGTTCAACAAGACCAAGTGCTGGGTCCTGCCCTTGGGTCACAGCAACCCCTGCAGTGCTACAGGCTGGAGAAGAGTGGCTGGAAAGTGGCCAAGAGGAAAAGGAGCTGAAGGTGCTGGTCAACAGCAACTGAACTTGAGCCAGAGTGTGCTCAGGCAGCCAAGAAAGCCAATGACACCTGGCCTGTATCAGAAATAATGGATCTAGCAGGACCAGAGCAGTGATCATCCCCCTGTACTTGGTGCTGTGAGGCTACACCTCGAGTGCTGTGTCCAGTTCTGGGCCCTCACTGCAAGAAGGACATTGAAATGCTGTAGTGTGCCTGGAGAAAGGCCATGAGCTGGTCCAGATACCAAGTCATATGAGGCGCTTCTGAGGGAGCTGGGGGTGTTTATCCTGGAGGAAAGGAGGCTTAGGGGTGACCATCTCACTCTACAACCACCTGAAAGTAAGCTTTAGCCAAGTGGAGATCAGGCTCTTCTTCAGGCAACCACCAACAGAACAAGAGGAAGAGACCAGAGAAGGTTCAGGTTGGGTATTAGGAAATGCTGATGATCAAAAAGACTGCCAGGCATTGGAACAGGCTGCCCAGGGAGAGTCACACTCCTGCAGGTATTTGAGAGATGTGTAGATGTGGCACTTGTGGACATGTGGCATATGGTGGACTTGGCAGTGCTGGTTTAACAGTTGGACTTGATGATCTTGAAAGTTTCTGATTCTGTGATTCTATGAGAAGTCAAACCCAAGGACACACTTTATTTGGCAGAAATGCAGTATTGATCTTAGAAGAAAAAGCAAGGATTGGGCACCTGTACATGAACCTCTATCACTTGTCACACTGGTAAAACTAGAAATAAATGCAATTAAAGTCAATGGATTTATACTTGTAGGCAATACATTTCAGAACACAATCAAATCTTGATTGCACATGTACCTTGAAAGACAGGTAAGTGTTTTATATGATCTTACCAGTATAACTCTCTTGTTTTCTTGTTTGCTTCTCTTTCAAGTATATCCTTGGCATCTGGCTCCAGTTTTACAATAGGTAATCCAGTGTTTTTTGTCCCTGGTTTGTGTGTCTTTAACTATGTGACCCCATTTCACTGCACTGAAAGAAATGTAGATCAGTTCATAGGCTATACTAGAACTGGTATTTTTCATCCATAGTTCTCCTGCAATTTAACATATAAATAACTGCTCAAGACTGTTTCTCAGGGGGGGTGAGAGGGTGAAGCCATGTGAAGTGCTTACTGCATCTCAGAGAAGTACATCTGGTGGGGCTGTAGAGCGCATTAGCTCACCAATGTGATAAAGTGAAGTTTTAAATGACATTTAAGTGCCATGAGGGACAGCTGCGAATGAGAGCTACTGACTGTGTAAGGCTTTTCCTTTCAACATACTGAAAAGCTTTAGTTATTCTTGCTAACCTGCTGCTAGCCCAATGGGACAAGGTTTATAAATACTGAAGGAAAAAAAAAAAAAAGGTATGTGTCCTCTAGGTTAACATTTTTCACAGTAATAATCTGATAGAAATGTGCTTGTACCTAGAAGATGGAACTGTGTTTGTTGATGCAAACAAGTCACATCTCAATGCCAGTGCCTTGATAGACACAAATCACACCCTGGATTCTGCCCAGATTCGAGAATTACTAAACTGTAATAATATGCATAGTCCCATCATCAAAAGGACCACTCTGACACCATTCCTCTCTGGTTTGATTTATTTTCCTCTTACAAAGAATTTTAAAAATATATTTTACAATATAAGGTAAAAAATAAGAATGTTAAGATATGTAACAAAAAGAAATATTTTCTTTATATAAAACCAATAAAGATATTTGTCCCATTTGCAAGGTGTTTTGAGATAAAGCAAAAGGAATAAAATCTACACAGTATTCACATATAGTATTTTAAGGACAAATAATAATGACATCAAACAATTCTGTAGATTTAGCCGAATCAAGGACTGAGTGTCCTCACCTGACTCATGGTCCCCTAGTGTCCACTGATAGAGAAAAACTGGGTTAAATTTTTCAGTCCTTCCCTTCTTCATTAGTCTATGGCTCTGGCTCCATGACATCTTAGATTAGCCTAATGAGGGGTCTCATTGGACATCACACAGTTTGCTACATTTTTAATTTGGTGAAGATATGTTTTGCATACATCCCACAGAAATAGCTATGTCTACAGAAGAGACTGCATTACAAATTCAGTGATTTGAAACTAAAGAAATGCCATGGTGTGCTACACTGTTAAATAATTTACAGTTTAGAACATTTGTTGTTGTTGCACAGAATAGACCCAAATCCTACTAAAGACGTTTTTTCCCTCCTACCATATATTTTGAACTACAGATTAATTTGCTAAGAACTAGTATGTTATCATTTTTTCAAAGGTTATTGTTTTACTTTTGGGAATTCACATTGAATGATTTTTTTTTTCTCTGAAATTAATGCCAAAAATCATACCAATTTCACAAGTCCAGGATTTTGTTATGGTTTTATATAAGCAATTGCATATTATCATGATTAGTATAAATGTCTTAGATGTTTCATATAGAACTCAAAGTGGTTTTGCACAAGCATCAGAACTATTTTTAACAAGTATTTCAGAGATTCATTCCCTATATTTTGTGTTTTCCAGTAAAAACTGCCATTAACTCTTCAGCATTACTGGTTATGTTTTTAGTTTGCCTAAGCAGAATAAACGCAAACTTTTAGCACACACCAACAACACAGACTATGCTCACTGACTTCTCCTAGAGATTTATACTAAAGTGAATTTTCAAATAAATTATGAGAAGCAGTGAGATTGAAATAAACAGCAGAAACTTATTATATGCAAATCCTCTCAGTACTGGATATGTATATTTCTCTCCAGAACAGAATACACAGAAAAATGTCTGAAAAGTTCAGAGCGAGAATTTTCTTTGGAATAGTGTTTCCATGTATAAAACTGAACTTAAAAACAGAGGTGGAATTCCTACAAATCCTCCCTTTTTAGATATGTCTGTTCATTATGTTATTAATTTCTGACACTTTGGTGCAATCAAGTCTTTAGCAAGGGTAGTTGGCCTTCTATAATTTATTTAATATCCTTAGTCTTAATAGGGCTGTAAAAGTAATTGCTTTGGAGCATCTCAAGTGGAAAGCAAATCTTTTTGGTTGCCCAGAAAAATATTAATTTCTGGCACATGTCAAGGGAAATATTCCTGTAAAGTCAGTAAATGTGCATTCATTCTTGCAAAGACCTGTATGAGCTTGGCTACTTTATGTTTCTGAGGTGAGAATTAGTTGCCACAAGAAAATTTGACAATCATTTTGAAGACAAAAAGTCTAGAGAAACACATTTGGTAAGACTCTCCCAGACAGTGTCAGAAAGTATTAGATTCAAATGTAAGAGTGTATGTGTAAAAGTGGAGGCAGGTCTTCATTATGGGAAAACACAGTTTCAGTTCAACAGCAATTTATTTCATAGTACTATGTACTACTGCTGTTTGTCAGTAGAACCATTTACCAACCAGGTAAAAATTCCAGGTGAGTGGAGAAGCAGAAGACTGAATTGATACAGAGCTACTAAGAGAAGTAGTATGTGTATGACACAGTGTTCAGATAGCTCTGATAATTAATTTTACACAAAGAAAATCTCAAAGTGCAATTTGATGATGCAGTGATCTATGTTTACATAGCTGTGTATTTTGGAAGCCAGGGTTGAATTTCAGGATATAGACAAAGACCTTTAACTATAAATGAATTCTAATATTGTATTAAATATTGTATGAGAAATTGAGGAAGGTGGTTCATTGAACTGATACTGTGTTACTGAGGTAGCAGTCATCTATTTCATGGGTGAATACCAGCCCCATGAGCATAGAACCAGCCAGAGAAATTCTGGGTTATTTTCAGAACAGGGGCAATGCAATAGAGCACAATCAGAAACCCATTCTTTGGATAGGGGGAAGGAAGAGCATTACAAATCCATGGATGAAATCAGCTGATAAATTTAAACTGAAAAGGAATGGTAGTAACCCTTTACAAATTTCAATTCTTTTAAGGAAACTACTACTTGGCCTAATTTCAGGCAGAGAAATCCATTAGAAATCCTCAGAGAAAGGGTGAGCCAAGACAACCACTTCAGGAAGATATTTAAACAAGGCCCTGTGCCAGTAAGTGACTCAGTAAGCCACAGGTTTTGTGTGCAGGTTTTTTTTTTTTTCCTCTTAAAATGCTAAGTCACAGACAAAGTGCAGAAAGCTGTAGTGGAGATGGAAGGAACTGAGAAATCTCTTCATAATGTGCTCACTTTTTTTTTTTTTTTTTTTTTTTTTTTTTTGAATGTGACAGAGATCAAGAATTTAATTTCCAAGTTCACCTTTGCTCCCTGAAACTCTAGTGCTGCTCTGTGAGAGTGGTGATGCCTGACAGAGCCAGACTCTACACCTCTCCTCCATTTCCCACCCTGGTCACCCAGGGCAATGATTTGTGGCCACACAAGTCAGGTAGGAAAAGTACAAAAGACGAAGATACAGGTTTAACCATCTATTTTATTTAACCACTCTTTGCTGAGTGCAGTAGACCCACTTTAGGCACCTACTGTGTAACACATATATAGGTTTGTGATGTTTTAAGTCACTGTTCCTCCTCTGCATTACACCTGGGCTAAACCTGCCCATGTCTGTTCAAACAGCTTGTTTCTTCCACTGAAGTGTTCTTTACAATTGTGGGCTTTGGTTTGTCATGTTTGTCCTGTGAAGGAGAGATTTTGGTGGAAGATGTTTGAGGTCTGGGAGTAGCAAGCAATTGTGAATCACAGCCATGTGGATCAAAGGGTGAACTGATGACACATTCACCAGCAGATGCCATGGACTGCATGACTGTGAGGCCCAAGGTCCTTTGGATGAAGAGTAGGAAACATAAGTAGGAAACATGTCAACATGACCTGGAGATCTGCCTGTCTGACCTGCTGAGGGCACTGCTGGAAATTAATGCACCTGCAGACAGGTGTAAGAGGGAAGAACAGATTTTCTGGGAAAGCTTTTACCATGTGTTGATGTCTCTGGGCTTATTTATGAAAGCATTAGTATACTTAGTATACTAATGTATTAGTATAACTTATGTATTAGTTACTGTCTTTCAGAGTTTGATAAATGATCAAAAGCTCTACCCAAAATGCAGATATTTCAGAGGGAAAAATAAGCCTACATTTCCCATTTCATTGCTCTCCAATCTGTTTGTCAGATTCCAGCAGAATGGTTCTAACACACCAAAGTTGACAGTTATCACTGTAAGATAAAATTCTGAGAGCTCTGTTTAATTTGGCCTTGTCAAAAGAAACCAAAATAATTGTATAATTATGTCATCACAGAAAAGTATAGTATTCAACCAAGTTTTCAGCTTTCACGAATTTAGTTTAAAAAAACCAAACCAAACCAAACCAAAACACTTTGGTATCTGACTTATATCTTTTTAAAAGCATAATTTCTTCATTTGATGCTGAAGATTATATTTGTATTACAGTGTTTTGGGAAAAATGATGGACTCAATACTTTTAAACATGTAGGTAAAAGAATTGCATGCTGGTAACACATGAGTGTGGAGAGCAGATCGTCAGTGCAGGTGTAACCCTAGCAGAGAAAAGGTCAGGTCTCCTAGGAAAAAGGCTGGTCTGGAGCTTTCACCTTAGAAATAGCTTGGCTTCTGCTGCTCCTTAAATGATTCTACTTTGCACTTTTACCCAAGCTGCATTATAATGTGCTAATTCTTCCCAAATTCATTTACATAAATCAATCAGGGATAAGAATGCAAATGCAAAAATCTCAAGGATATGAAACAATTTACTTGATATTAATTATTCTTCATAGAGAATATCATTAGCTTGGGAGAGAGGGGATTTTGTTTAATATTTGCAATGATTAAAAAGAAGGAAGTCCAAACCAGCAATATCTACACTTGATATTTTCAAAGGGACAGTTTTAAAAGGCTGAAAACAATTATGAACCAGATCAGGCAGGAGGCAGAATTTAATTAAAAACACACGAATAATAATAAAAAATTGTTTAAGTACACTTTAATAGGTATTCAGAAATACACACTTTCATATCTGTGAAAGGCCACAGTGGTTGAAAACACAAGCTGATTTTGGAAATGAAAGCAGCTACACGTAAATATATGCAGAAGTTCTCTCACACATATGAATGTACCTATGAGCAAACTGAGTATATACTGATTGTAAAAAAAAAGATATTATTAGTAGCAGCAATAAATTTTATCTTAATATTGTAGAATTTTAGAACTGATAAGAGAGTCAGAGGTAGAAAGAATGTTTGACCATCAAGCATGCAAATTAGGGCTTTCTGAATGTTTGCATATTTGTTTTATTTTATATGCAATTGTGTTGCTGGGCAGAAAGATTAAAAAGACAGGGAAGTGGAAAAGGACTATATTTTACTTTTCACACATTTTCCATTTGGAATCTTCAGAAAATGGCAAACAGCAACAATTTGTGTTAAAATTTTATGTTGGCAAGTACTGATAATTGACCTACAGCAAGATGATACACTGGAGAAGGAACCCTTAGGTTCCTTGGTGGTGATTTTCATTGACTCTATGATAATCTGAAGAAGTGGCAGAGGACAAAACCCAAACAGTGTCACCCCCACCCCAACATTTTGTTACCATTTCAGTTACCTTGCTTGAGTAATATGGAGTCTATCAGGTTGATATCAACCCTAGGAAAAAATAGAGTGGCTGATGACTGTTTAATACAGAATTAGAAGAAAATGAGCAGAGATAGATTTTTTTTAAAAAGCATAAATACCATATGAATATGTAAAAATCAATGCCAAGTTTGAATGTTTAATTTTTACAAGCAAGACTGCTGCTACAATGGATTCCAACAAAGTAATAAATTCGGTACTAGTCAAGATTTCAATTAAGTTGCAGTTATTAGTAAAATCAGCAACGACATCAAATGAGTGTATTAAAACCTGATTCGTTTAGACACAAGGAGATTTAACAGTAAATAGCTTTTAATGTGTCAGATTTGTTCTTAAGCCATGTGACTTTTGTCTATGATCTGAGAAATACACAAAAGGTTTTGCTAGAAAAATCAGCAGATTATTCTCATTAAATATTGATGGATCCGATGACTTACATGTAAGACACGTCACAGCATTGCAGTTCTTCACATAAAGGGGTGTAAACAGAAAAAAATATGTGTCTGTAGGCCTTGTTTGTTAACTTTTTAAACCTAAGCTCTTACCCCACTCAAAAGTTCTCAGATGAATTTTGCTTGGGGTTGAAACGCTGTTCAGGAGAAGCAAGAATAAGAGTAAGTGGACAAATTAAAAGCTTTGACAGAGAAGCAATACAGAGCATCTACAAATGTGCCTCTCATCTGCGCTATCAGGCTTGTCATCATCCCAAAATGGCAACAGCTCTAGGGATCTCATATTTACTGTACGAACCACTTTAGATCAGCCACTGAGAAACTCTCTATTGCAGCTGAAAGGGCCTGCTCTTAAAAATAGGACATGCTTTAATAATTTTACTTGCAACTGAAATCAAAGCTGCAGTAAATTCTGTAGCAAGTGATCTCATCTCTAAATCAATATTAATGCACAAGACAGCAAGTCCACTTTACTATTATATATAGTTATATATATAATAGGACCAGCCATTACATGTTACATTAATAATCATGATGATTTTATTCTTCTGGCTGATGCAGCTAAAATTCCCATGCAGGCCTGTGAATGACCCCCTGTACCAAAGGAAAAAAATTATCACTACTCTCTGGTAAGATAAAAATTGGCAGCACATAAGGGATGGTTCTCATTTCTGTACACCTCTGAAAGCAGCAGGAAGGTCATGATCAGTAGAAGTATGTGAGGAATTCATAAAGATCAAAAGACAAACATACCTCTCAAATATTTTTTCAATGTCGCATTTGATTTTAGAATAGATACATGCAGTGTTCTAATGTGGGATATCAGCAGACAGAGTTTTTAGTTGGTAATAACTCCTGTGTGCACACACATATTCTTTCTTCAGAAGAAGTACTTTAAAAGGCACTAAAGCAAATCAAGGGCTTTGAGATGTTTTGTGTCAGTTGCATGCCATTTTATCTTGCAACAAGAGACTGGGTGAGCCTCTCGAGCTGTTTTTGATCCTTCCGCAATTCTGCTTGTAACGTCTCCAGATAATTTGGTACTAGGAAAATGTCACATCAGACACAGATACATGGAGCACACACTTTGACAATGTTCTAACCATAGGGAGATTGAATATGCAACTACTTATATGGTCCTAATCACCAGGCTATCGAGCACCTCAGGTATTTAATGCTGCTGATTCCCACAGCCTGCCTATGAGGTAGGGGAGTTTTATTAGCCTGTGCCCTGTCAGAGCCTTGTGTTATTTGATAAAACAAAATAGTCGCTCCAGGTCACACAGGAATTCTACAAGGAAGCCACAGATATGTTCCAGACACTAACTGAACAAGCTCTCTCTAGGAAATAGAATTTGAAAACACAAAAAATGAGCTAGACCTACTCATTTAACAAAGTTTGCAGCTTTGAGGTAGAAATTCTGGTTTTCTAAGTTCAAAGGAGATAACATGCAACAGAGCAAAAAGCAGATATAACACTTCTTAGTTCTGTGTAATATGTCCCAAAATCATTAAAGAATTATATAAATTAAATTAAAACAGTTCCCCAGTAGTGTCATTAAATCATGCCTTACAATTCCAGTTTACCAAATGGCTTCAAGGGAATAAAGTCAATAAACAGAAGGGATTTGTCTGTAGCTGTTTACATACTGCCAGGACCCTGCAATTTATTTCAGATCTAGAGTTGGCTCAGAGCTTCCTCACACATCGTCACTACCTGGACAACAGTGGCTTCTCTTGTGTCATCTCTGTGCCAGGCAGGGTGGGCACTCAGGAGAGAAAAGAAGGGGATTTCTGGGATGCCTAAGACTGCAAAATAGATTGTTTAAAAATTAGTATATCTACTATTAGATTAGCTGATGCAGTTTGAGTATAGAAACTTCCCTTTGAATTTCAAATGTGTTACACAAGGGAGTTTCCCTTGCCTACCGACTACTTAAAAAGTATGGGCTTCACTTCAAAAATAATAGCCTTTCCTTTTTATTTTATAGTTTCTTGTTTCTAAGTTATTTTTTATTTCATTCACACTCTTTTTCTTTGTACCACATTAAAAAATGTCTGTTTTTTCCATACATATTTGTTGTCAAATATATTATACTGCTTAATCCACAGAGGCTTCCTGGCTTTTGCTGTACAGGCATATGCATGCTTGCAACACTGCAAATAAAAAATGACATTTGGAAATAAAAGGGAAAGTTTTTGAAAGTTCTATAATTTATTATTACCTGGCTGCATTTTCAATATCAAACATACCTCCAGAATATCTTACTTGCTAGGAAAGTCACAAAACACTTCTTCACATTGAGTTTGCTCTTAAAACAAAGCTCATTTGCATTTTACACCACAGGGAGTTCCACTCAGCAAGGTGTGAACAGAGTAGTGATAACAAACCATGAATTATACAAAGATGTAATTCTATTCACAGAATCACCCCAAAGCCAAAGTGCTTATCAGGTGCTTATATTTGCACAAAAGTTCTCTGAGAATAAAAAGAACCCTAACACCAAACCAGGATTTGCAATGCATTGGTTTTATCAACACCTTTTCAGAGGTGGGTTGAAATAGCATGGAAATAGTCTTGTCTGTGAAGCTGGTGAGGAAGAGGACTACGAGCTAGACATGTGCAGTCCAACTTCACAGTGTCGGTGACAGGGCACAAGGGGATGGAATGAAGCTGTGACAGGGCAGCTCAGGTTGGATATGAGGAAAATGTTCCTCACTAGAGGGTGGTGAGTCAGTGGAACAGGCATCCCAGGAAAGCAGTCACAGTAGCAAAGTCTGTCAAAGTCAAGGAGCATCTAGATGGTTAGTTCAGTTTTAAGTATTACTGTGAGGAGCAGGACTTGTGTCTTGATAAACTTTAAAAGATCCTTCTATCTTGATGTATTCTATGACTCTGCTAAAGACAGATTTATTCTGAATTTGATTGACAGGGTTGGGAAGGGTTTTTTTTAAATTCAGTTCAACCAGCTCCTTCAGCAAAAACTGTGCCTTTTCTAGTTCATCTAGATTTTCTATATTACAGGTTTTCCAAATGTGTTTCCTTAAATTTCAATATTTCTAAGTGAGACAAAAATTGTTTTTGTGTTATACCTTTGGCAGATCCATCAGAAACAGATGCTCCATATGACATTGGATTTTTAAGGATAGTTCTTAGTGCAGATAAATTCATTACTTTCAGTTAGGTAATCCTGAAGTCTGACTTTCAGTTTTAAAAATTTATGAACAAAAAAGCCTTTTTGACCTCTTCCCTGTGGCCATTAAACTGGTGCCTTAAAAGGAGGAGCATGACTGGAAATCTTTCTCTGCAGGAAAACTTTGTCTTTGTTCTCTGGTTAATGGTCAAACACTTCCTCTCACTGATAGATTAACAAGTCTTAGAAAAATCTTAAAGGAATGGTTATTTGGATGATAGATAGTTATTGGAGAAAATTCTTTTGTCACATTAAATACAATTAAGGAAAAAGTAATAAAGTAGTTTCAACAAAATGATAATGCAGCAATTAGGGGGAAAATGAAACTTTAAAATAAAGGGTTGTGCTGTCATAACAACAAACAAACATACAAAATTACAAAAAAAAAAAAAAAGAAAAAGGAGAAAAACAATGGCCAAGAGGCAAGAAATACCATAAACCAACAAAGAAGGGTGGTGCAATGCATTTTCTGATAGAAATAGCAGATACAAAACCCCTGAGTTTCAAGAATGCATTTTGACTCTTCAAAAAAATATTTAAGGACAGTTAGTCCTGCAATCTAGGAATTTTCAGTAATTTCCACTAGAAAGTTGCAGGTTGCATCTGTTGTTACAATAAAATCCAGAATGGCTACCAGCATTTCTTAATCATTAATAAACTTGCAGAAAATAGAAACAATAATATTAAAATTACATGAGCAAAATTAAATTAAGGCAGCTCTGTCCAACTGTTGAATATGAATGAAATTGGTGTAAAGTTGTTGTTTGTGGAAGCTGGATTAAGGATAACCAGAAGGCCTGAGTATGACATTCTACTTTATTTTAGGACTTTTGTTGTTTGTTTGATTGAAACAGATGTTGTTTGTTTGATTGAAAACCTAAACTTTCACTTAAGGATAGATTATTTGAAAATATTTTATGAAACTGTATCTTAATTTTGCTTTTTTTTTTTTTTTTCCATATCAATTTCTCTAAGGATACAAAAATATTTTTATCGGTCTTCTGATTTTTTTTTTCTGATGGAAAATAGCATTACAAATGTTATGAAGAATAAGTGGTTCTAAGAAGAAAGTGGACATCAGCCAAATAGAAACATTTTTGAAAATGCAGAGAATTTAAAATATATTCCTGCATAAACCTAGTTTTAGCCTATGTATGTGCAAACATCACAAAAGAATACTAAATGCATGAAATAGGAAGAAAATCTTCATAGAATGGATTAATTTTATACCCCAACATAGGCTCACCAGCATTTTATTACAGCTATTTTTAAAAAAAGTCTATGAATCAGTCATTTTCCTTCAATTCACAGTCCTGACAACCTCCATCCTGTTCCATTCTACTGCAATTTCTTGCTGTAACTGGAATGCAATACATAAGTGAGAGGAGATGACTATCCATTACCATATCTTTCTTCAGACTGAGATGAGTTTACTGCAGTTTGAAATAAAATTAACCAGGTAGTAGACTTCATATATTGCTCACCATGCCCAGAATCCTGAAGCTTGAGAAAATCTTAGAAAAGTTGCTCAGAGAGGTTTCTACTACAAATAAATGAAGGGAAAAAAAATTAAAATCACTGTTAAGTACTATGAACATATGGGCCAATGCGAGGTTTTAAGATCCAGCTGCTCATGACTAAAGTGAACCAGGTCTGTTACAGGGTAATGTGATTCCAACGAGCTGCTGCTGGAATCAAAACATGGTCAGGGCTTACAAGAAACTCCGGCTACAAGGAAGCATTGTAATCTAATTACTCGCTTTCTGTGTGCTCCCCACATTCTTTCTGCCGGTAATCAGTGAGTTTCAGACAAAAGGTGTTGGTAGCTACACGAAGTAGCCACGCAGTTTATATGGACGTAGGACTTGGGTCATGTCTGCTGTCACAAAACTGTTCCTGAAGTCTTCAGGCACTGACAGAGTGCAGAAGAAGAGTAGAGGTTTCTCTAAGTTCAAAAGTAACTTGTGTCTACTGTTATAAACTTCAAAATGATAACATTTGTTGATAAAAGCAAACATGCCGGTTCTGTATGGCAGACAGAGAAGCAGATATGACTTGATGGCCACTTGGGGTGGTTTGGGGTTTTTGTGTTCATTTTTGTTTGTTTGTTTGTTTTTGTGGTTTTTTGTTGTTGCTTGTTTTTGTTTTTTTGTTGTTGTTTGTTTGGTTTTGTTTTGGTTTTTTCCCACGTTTTTTGTTTTCTGGGTTTTTTTGTTGATTGGTTATTTTTTTGTTTGCTTTTTTTTTTTTTTTTTTTGTTACAATCTGAGCTCTGTGAACTTGATCAAATCAAAACACAAATCTGTTACAGAATGTGGTTTCTAGCTGAAATAATATCATCTGATTCATCCATGTCTCAGTGTCTCTTGGGCAAACCAAACTGGCACTGAACACATTTAAGAAGACTGAAAAAAGGAATTAAAACACAGACATTAATAATTAATACAGACAGCAAGCAAAGATTAACTGTGGGAAATGGAAGACCATTTCCTTTTAAATACAGATAAAAATTAATCATTGTGTAGCTAATGAACAGTCTTAGATACATGGAATAGAATCTACCAATTCACTTAAGTACTTGAATTAGGTCAAGGTGTTTAGGTTATTTTGGTAACAGTTTCTAAACAGTTTCTAAATTCAGAGTAATTCAAGACTGAAAGGGGGATCACAGAAATCCATGCACTGCTACCTTAGTCAGCTATGGTGCTCAAGTCTTTTATGAAGTGGTCAAAGTGCTTTTAAAAACTAATTTTGCTGCTGTTGTTTTGATTTGGGGAAATTATCTCTACAACAGCTACTGGATAGCTGTTCCAGAACCTTGCTCCTTTGAAGCAGTAGTGAAGTTTTCAGCATATTTTAGCAAGTTTATATCTGTCTGTTCCTGTGCCAACAGTTAGCTTAAAATCCCTTTTTTCTCCTCCTGGGACTAACTTTATTAACATGTTTATAGAAAAAAGAGTCTTATACTTTTTTTTTTTTTTTTTTTTTTAACAAATCAGCCAGAGGAAGGTGTTCTAATTTCACACCTTGATAGCCTTTTTTCTGTCTTTTTCCTTTTCAATTTATCTGTTTTGCATTTGAGGAACCAAAACTGCACCCCATACTCCAGATACCACTGCTTTCTGTAGCCTGATAGAATTGAATTCTATGAAATCCCCCTACAGGATTTCAAATTCCATTAAGATCTTTCTGTTACAAAAGGGGATTCCAGTTACTTGGACTTCCCAGATCACAGGTTTGAATTCTGGTTTCCCTTTCACAATGTCAGTTTTCATCCCTAGACATTTGCTCCTGGCAATCCCTTTCTTTTGACTCCATAATGAACACTAGAATCAGAGGTGAAGGATATGCTTAATTTTGAGACAGATGGAAGTCTTCCTTTTCTACTTACTGCATTCAAGTACTCTTTCTTTCTAAGGTATACAGGGGGGCTTCTGTCCAGGAACTGCATGGACAGCTGGTGGAAGGACTCAGCCGACAAGAACTTTAAACCCTCTCAAACTGAAGAGGACATGGATGTCAAATGTCCCACTTCTGTGGCAAAGATGTGACCTTTAGACTACTGAGCAAAAGGCTGTATCCTCATATTTTCTCCAAACAAAGGCTTTCTTGGAGTTTTTTTTCAGGCTGAAAATCTTGGGCTTAGAGTTGACTCGGCATAAAACAATGTGGAAATAGGAATGTTGCCAGTTTTAATGTCATTTGCACATGACTTAACTTTTTTATTTGAAATTTGATTTTGTTAATAAAATATTCAGAGCAGTTCCTGCCAAGTGATACACTGGCAGCAGATTTGGTACACAGTGAAGTTTATTTTAATACAGTCGTAAAATAATAATGTTGAAGTCTTTTTTGACCTTTCTGCCCACTTACCTTATTTTGGCTCTTCATACTAAGCCATGAAACTTCTGAAGTGTCCATTTACAGGTTATTGACTTAAACAAAAGAATAAAATTTTGTTTCCATGCATAAAAATCCTATATTACCACATTTCAATGAATATGATCACGACTCCCATAAGGATCCCTGAATAAAGACCTTTTGCTGCACAGTCTGTGGCATGGCAGCTCACAGTAAATTACACATGAGCCAGATTCTCAGCTGGGGTAAATGGCCAGGGCTCCACTGGCAGAGAGAAGTTGACTTGGATCAGCTAAAGATATGGGGTTTGATTGTTATGTGGTAAGGGCAGTGCCTACTTGACATGTAAGAATGAAGTATCAGATTTGTCCTATGGAGGTTTATGTATTTCCTTTGTTTTCCACTGCCAAATTCCTTTGACATTGTAATTTGGTTCTCTGAGATAATTTATAATATAAATAGTGCTGAAGATAAGGGGTTTCTGAGCTCTGATTCCATTTTAAATGTATAGCTCCTTCCTGAAGATAATTTAATTTCTATAGCAGTAATAGCATCTCCAATAATGATGGGGTTTTTTTGGTGACATGATAAACTGTCACCAAATGAGGATGGCATTAGATCATCCTTCCAGATTATGCAGTGTTCATTTAGAATAGAGAAAACTGAGATGTGTGCAAATGAAACTGTATTCCACAATATTTGATATATATATAACTAAAACAATATCTTCAAAAATATATTCAGAGGAAAACCTGTTTTACTGAAATCTAAAGTGTTGTCCTCAGAAATTATAATAACAATTGCCCAGTTTACATTTATATTCTATATATCTATCTTTATAACGAAGAGATGCTTAGAAGTTTTTTCAGAAAGACGTTCTCTCATGTAAAGCACAAAGTAAAACAAAGTCTCTCATGAAAAGCTTACTGCTTAAATTGCTGAGGAAGGAAAAGAGACCTTCACTATGGAAACAGGGTAGAGACAGATTAAGTGACTTGCTCCGGGTCATTCCTGAATAACTGTTCAATGCCTTAAGCATGGGGCCATTCTTTTGTTCCATTTCAGGTCAAATATTTGTAAAATGAAGGTGTACATTTCTTCTGCTTTTTCTACTTTTTTTCCTTCTTTGAAGCAATCTACACAAAACCAGAAAAGCAGAATATTTTCAGATGCACCTGTGTTAAGCATTCCTAAATGAGTCAGACTTGACAAGACTCAATTCGCAAAAAAGTTGTTAAAGTGGCTTTTGTGATATTTTCAACCAACGTTTCCTCTCAGCAAATAGTAATGTCTTTGTTCAGTTGTTGCCCAAATTCTGAGGTAGATAAATGCTAATGACTTCAATTTTTCAACAACAAAAAAATCTGACTTCCTTGGAATTGACTTAGAAATGTTTCAACACATTAGGTTTCAGCATCTGATGGAGGGCTAACATCTGTGTCTTTTCAGAGGCTAGCAGTAAAATATCCTTTCATTTTAGTTCTCTGAAATGCTTAGTGTGGAGATATTTTCAGAGCATACTAAAATTCAGGGTCTGAAAGAGCAGTGGTGGCCAACCCTTTCATTTCCACTGGGAAAAGAAGTACCTGCTTTTCATTCCAGGTTCAGTGTTCATCTCAGAATTCTGGAGTCTGTGCATCTTGCCCTTGACCATGGCACTACAGGTAAATGACTCTTCTTTGCTTTTAAGGAAGTAACAAAATTTCCTCCTGTGAGAATTCTCTATTTTGGTGGTTTTCTACTCTGGTAGTGGGATATTACAGGTTTGAACTCTTCTGTCTAAGGACAGGATAGAAACTGTGTTTTCTTGGTAGGTGGGAGTGTCCCAGTCTCTAAAATACCATATTGTGCTACAGGGCTAGTGTATTACATTTTGAAAAGAAATGCACTAATCACCTACATGAAATAGAAACTCATAGTATATCTTTTGCAGTAACTTTCTGACTCCAAGTGGATGGATACATCTAACCTTACTGCAGAGAGGAAGCCTGTATCCTCAGCTAATGCTAAATGGCAGCTTGAATACTTGGTGTTCCCTCTTTTTAAATCTGTATCTTTTTAGCCTGCTGCTTTTTTAAATGTTTCTTCCTGTAAAGGGATATTAACGGTATAAAATGAAGTGTCCTAAATTCCATTTTGGAAGATAAGATCCCCCCCAAAAAGAGCAGTGCAATCTTTTACTGAATTGCATCAAAAGGGCTGTTCTGTACCACTGAGTTAAACATTGGTCAGGTTTTGTGCAACGGGATCTTTGGTGGCCAGCTGAGTCATTTTATGCTCCATTCGAATGGATGAATATTTTCTCGTTTTGCCACAGGTACAAAGCCTATGAAGTGCTGAGGGAACAGGTGGTAAAACACGGGGGTCAAGTGCAGATATTGTGGAAGGTTTCCTGTAAGGAAAATGGCCGGTCAGCGCTGCTTGTACTTGCTTGCTCTCTCCAGGAATGTGTCAGTAAGCTCCAGAGAGGTCTGCAGCGAGTAAGGGCACAGCTACACATCATCCCACACTAAAGGATCTCCTGCCAAATTGCAGAGGAGACAGGCAGCCTTTTGTGTTAGTACCCAAAGCCAGGCAAGGCTCTCTCTCACTCACTATGGCAACTGTCACTGCGAGAGTGATGGCAGTGGGAACTAAACCGCCACAAGTGAAACTGAATCAGCTCCTCTGGAAGGAGAACAGCATTCCTAGCATACTTCCAGGGCCTCAGGCCAGTGAGGAAAAAGATCGTTTCTCTTGAGCTTTCTCCCCTAGGCTACAGAACTAGCTGCACTGGTAAGCTAAGTTACCTACTTGTCCACACATCATTTTGACATCCTGATGCTCACTACTCCCTCTTCTTCCTTCCACCAACAGTTTTAGGAAAGCTTACTCTAGTTTGAAAGAATTCTGTGGGGGAAAAATCAAACCAGACAATCAAACCCACAAAATAAAAAATAAAATAAAAAATAAAAAGATAGACCTCATGAGAATCCATGCCTGCCTCAGTGAAGAGACCATATGGAAAGGTAGATCCTTACCAGTACGCCCCAAACTACCCCTTTGAATGCCTGAAGGATACTCTCCTTTTTGAATATGATTTTGTTGATTGATTGCATGGCAGTAATAGAAAGGTTGAACTAAGCTGAGGATATGCCTTTCATCATTCCGTCTGGGTTTTTTTCCCTCCCTTTTTTCAGTCCTGCTCCAAGCTCTAAGGTCTAAATCCCTGAAAGTTCTTACATAACCAAAGAGGCTTTTAAGATTTCATTCAGTGTATGCATCTTCTTCAGGTATACGCCTAAAGTGCACTAAAGGTATTGGCAGTTACTTAAATAAAAAACTCTTAAAAATGCTCACAGACAAACCTCGTTGAGGAATGAGTTGGACTGTGAGGTTTCCAAAACTAGTTTCACATCATAGTCTTTGAGTGTTTTTTTGACACACAATTGCACCCTGTGCAATACCCTGAAAACAAAAGGGCATCTGAACAGCTAGGTTGAAATCCATATGAAAATAACCTTGCTGTTGATGCCTTAAATTTTAGCTTTTATATTTTTCAGACCGGTACTGCTTTAGTGCATAACTCTAAGACTCCACAGCCTGTCAGCAACTGATCTCAAATTTTATTCAGACAAAATAATTTCCCTCTAGGTCTGAAACTCAAGGACACTTTACTGTCTCAGGGCCCAAAAAATGTAAACAACAGTGAAATGCGGGAAAACTTGGAGTAAATTACTTCATTACCTGAAGCTGTAATTGGACAATTAACCTCTGATATGCAAGTACACCAAATTTACATCTGTCTGGAAAACCATCATCCCTCTTGGGTGTAGTCTTTGCAAGGCTTACCCAAGGTGTACCCTTTAAAGGCCCTTCAATAAATACCTACCTTTAATATCTAATTCTCTCTAGCCTCTGTTCTAGGTAGCCTCTCCAGGCATCACTGTCTTCCTGTGAATAGCAATTTACTACTGCAAGGCTCAGATCCAACTTGAGTCCAATGACACGGAGTGAGGGAGAAAACATTTTTTTTTCCTTCATCTTTAGTTAATGAGTAAAAGAAGGGGGAGAAAGAAACAGTCAGTTATGTCTGATTCATAACCCTCATTCTTTAGAATTAGCAGCACCCAGCAGGTTGAGCTGAAGTGATAAGCAGATAGAAGGGAAGATGTGCCTTTTTAAGCCAAAGGGATGTCTGAAGACTATGAAGACATATTTAGGAGAATAGGATGAGCAGAGAGATAGCTAGGATGGACATGTAGAATGGGTCTTGAATTTCCAGGGCTACCCATTCAGATACATACTCTGGGCTTCAAGGAGGACGTCAAACAGAGGCCTTGGGAACTATTTTGAGGTTTCTTAACTATATATATATATATATATATATATATATATGTATGTATGTATATATGTATATATATATATGTATATGTATGTATGTATATATGTATATATGTATGTGTGTGTATATATATATGTATATATGTATGTATATATGTATGTATGTGTGTATATATATATATATATATGTTTGACCTCCCCATAGGTTTTGTTTTTGTTGTTTCGTTTGTTTGCATTGTTTGGTCTTGTTCTCTTTCTTTTCCAGTCTAGTTCTTTTTTACAATATGCTCCAGTGTGCTTCTAGGCAGGGAAGAAACCACTTCCTTCCTGGAAGACCACTAGGAAAAGGCTATTTTTTGTTCTTTTTTATTTCCCATATTGGGAGCATGGAAGTATCCTTGAGATGGGATTGAAAAAATAAACACAATGCTGGCTGCTGCCAGTACTAGCTAGCAGACAGGTTGCACCTCTTGGTTTTAGTTTTACATAGACAGGAAAAAGAAATAGCATCTGTACATGAAATGCCAGTGAAGTTGCTCACTTCATTTCCGTGGATGTACAACCCTTTTGCTGTGTATGTCTCTCTCAAACATCACAAATAAAATCTCCTGTAATCCCTAGACAGTAGCAGTTATATAGAATCCAAGAAAAAAACAGAGCAAAGATTAAGTGGAAATCCTGGATTAGAACTCTATTCCTTCTCATACTTTACATTTTCTTCTCATGCTGCCTCATTTTTTTGCTTTTGTCTTTCACCTATGGCAATCTTAACTGAATGTAATTGTCCTTAATTAATTAGCATTATATCAAACCACCTCCTAACACATAGTGATCTCTTTGTCTTTTTCTCCCTCTCTTTCTCTCTTTCTCTCTCTCTCTCTCTCTCTCTCTCTCTCTCTCTCCTTAAATTAACCACAATATCAGATAATTGAATGCAGTAAGCTGAGGTCCACCAGGTTTTTCTACTGAAACGTTTTCCACTGCATACACATTGTAAAGCTTGCCAGCATTGATGTTGAGAACAGGGTGTGAATTATGCTTATGCTCAGCTGAGAGATAATAGGATATTTAATTAGGTTCTGGAAATAACCTTATTTGTGTAGCAAAGAAGGTAAAGAGAGACTCAAAAATCCACAGCTATAAATTACCATATTGCCAATAGCTTTTCAATCACTAATAATTACCTCTGCGTGTTTTCAACCTCTATTTCGCAAGCTGAAGTTTAAAATTAAAACATTTTTGCAAAGGTTTAATTTAACTCCAACTCTTGACCTTTGTGTTTTTGCAGTTGGACCTCAGAAACTTCCCTTTTAGTTCAGGGTGTGATGACCTTGCAGATGAATAAATGTATAAGTAAGGTAAACTACCTTATGAACCTGCTATTCCTTAATTATTCCAAGGTAAATATTTCCTATATACTCCTCCTTACAGTCAGTGAAGAGTAGTCCATGTCTTGAAGGAAGCACCATCTCACTTTCTGAGAGGAAGACTGCAGGTGGACAGATGATAAAAACAGTGTATTGTAAATCCACACTCGTGGTCTTCTATTAGTTTGTGGATCCAATGCTTTATTGACCTCCCAGTCTTTGAAGTAAAAAATCTTACTAAGTAAATCTTTTTTTAAAAAAGTGAAAAATCTACTGTATTATCTTACTGCATATGAAATAGAGAAAATAAATTCAACCATGTTTCAGTAAGTGACCAGAAATTCTCTGTATAGATTAAAATCTTGAGTCTATATTACCTGAAAGGTATCAGGTTTTTTTAGTGCCATCTTGTCAGAACTCTGGTCATCAACTCTTCCCTTCCACCCCAACACATGACCTAGATCCCCCAAATTACATAAGAATGCCTCCAGAGTGAAGCGTACTGCATAAAAAAAATAATACTTGAATTTGATTTTTCCTATTGTATAAAATATCCTGAATTTGATTATTTTCTTTGACAGAAGGTTAAAGGTTGAAGGAGAAACAGAGACAAATGTTTGCATTTCAGTCATTGGAATTCTTTGGAGAGAATTATCTGACAATGCTAGACTTGCAAATAGGGGTTTTAAAAGACTTATTATTTTAAAATAATAATGTTATTATTATTAATAGATTTTTTTCAACACTAAAATAATACTACCTTTGGAAAAGATGGTCTGTAAAGATAGTCATGCTGCTGTAATATTTTTTTTGCTTTTTTCCTGTTCAGGGGAATCTAAAGGAAAAAAAATTCTATATTTGATATGCTTTATTATGCTGACTACCCTCAACTGGATTTAAAATATTTTTCTCTTCTTTGTCATTTCCAGCTAGGAGCTCTAGGAATTTTTCCATTTGTAATTCTTTTTACTTTCTCTTTCTGTTTGAACTCCGTACTGGCTGAAAATACAACTTTTGTCTTCTACTCTCCTTCTAAAGACTTCTAATTAAATTTAAATATGTATGATTATTTTATTCTGAAAAAAGAGCAACGAACTACCAGCCTTCTCTATAAGAATATCTGCTCCCAAGTTGCTTGACCCTTGTTTCTGAGGGAAGAGAGTACCACTAGCAAGTTCCTTAACATGAAGAGCACTTGAGTAGAGAGAGAATGAAGAAAAAGACCACCTAACTAGAGGCAGATGACAGCACACAAATTCAAAGAATTACAAAAAAACCCCCCAAACCTAAGGAATTTTTTAATACTCAGAAAGTCTTCTAATCTCTTGGTGGTCTTGATTTTTATCTCAGTTACACCAGGGAATGAATTAACTCTAAGATTAATCCATTAATCCAACACAGTAATGTGTATCCAAATGTGTGCCACAATATTTTAATTACTCTTAATGAGATACAGCAATTAATGAGTTACATTAATTAATTACATTACTGTTAAGGCAATGGTATAGAAGTGGCAATTCCTTAAGGTTTTTTATGCTGAAGGCAAAAATAGTTTTTCTTGTAGGAGGCAATGGCCATAAATTAGATACATAATGATATAATAATTTTAACATTTAACTGTTAGCATCTTTAGAAAAAAAAAAGAGGTGATTAATAATTTTCCTCATAGAGTCCAACAGCACTCTATGTTTGGCTGCAAACGAAACACAAATGTAACTTTATATTTACACGTTCAAAAGATCTTTGGGGAAATTTAGTGGAAAATTCCCTAATGACTTTTCTGATATTTGAATCAGGGCCTAAATGAACTCTAAATCTTTCCCAGTGTGTTATATCTATATCATATCTTGTTTAGACTGCCTTTTCTTGTGCTTTGTAGTGCTGAAGGCATTTCCACGATATAACAAGTACCAACGCAATGCTGTTGGTTGCTGTTCTGCTTTCATGAATTAGTTAAAAGATGGCAAAGCAAAATTTACCGGAAACTTGCTTTCACAGGCTCCTTTTGATGGAGGTTTTTCATGTCAGAGAGGTTTCTGCTTACACCAGAGTTAGAATGTGTGCCTGCAGGCCTGTGTACAGCCCCACACAAAGCCCCGAGTCAGTGGGGCAGCAGTTGCTCAGCATTCCCCTCTGCAGAGTGTGCAGGGGGCTTTCCTGGCTGTTTTCATGGGAACACTCAAAGCCTTATACAGCTGCTTCACACTGTCAGTGCATCCATTAAAATACAGGAAAAGGAGAGAAAGAGAAGTCATTTTTACTGCTGTTCTGAGAATGTGATATATTGGCAACACGCTGCATTTTGATTATATTTCATGGCAGGTTGCTTGATACTATATCATTAGGCTTTAATTTCCTTAGAGTAGAATTGCATTGGGAAAATGGGCAACAGAACCCCAGAATGGGGTTGCTTTGTGTTAGGTATAATGTAAACAAAGTAATACTATTCTTGTCCCAGCAAGCTTGTAGTCTAAAAGATAAAAGAAGATGAAGAAAAATTATTTTCTAAAGCCTCTCAAGGCTGGTAAGTGGCTGAACTGTTTCCTGAATGGTGCCACATAATATTGATTTTATTGCTTTACCTTCATTTCAGATTTAGAAAGAATATTCACATCTTGAAAATTTCTCAGAAGTATGAAATCATTGTTGCTATATTTATCTTGTAGGCAGGAAAATAGAGGTATTTCATTTTATGCTGCCAAAATATCTGATGTTGGGTTCTAGGCTGCAAAATCATGCAGAAAGGTAAGTGATATATAAAGTGTTTTACATATACAGAATAAATGAATTATACATCTTGCAATTGGTTCATCTGTTCAGGGTAAGACAAAAAATACAGTTCATGTTGGGCAAGCTATGAATAAAATCAAAGTACTATCAATAAAAAAGCTTGGAATGTGCTATCTAAAATTTGAAAAAACAATAGAATAACAAAAAAGTGGAGTTGGAAGGAATAATAATAAGGGGGTTATCTCTCAGCTCTCTCTCTGCTGAAAACAGAAGGAATGGTAGTCACATCACACTTTGTCCACTAAGTTCTCTAAACTTTCAATCATTTATATTTTGCGGGTTCCCTAGACCATCTAATGTTTAATTTGCCTTAGCATCAGAAAATATTTTTCCTTGTATCTAGTTTAACTCCCTTGCTGACAATTTAAGTTCATTAATTCTTACTGTAGCAACTTGGACATAAAAAAGAGTTTATTCCTTCCTCTCTGCAACTGCTTTTGATGTGACTGAAGACTATTAGAAGTAAAAATGATCACGTTTTCTTTTTTTTTTTTTTAATGAACAGCCTTTATTTCATTAATTTTTCTCATGAAAAATTGTTGCACATTTTCATCAAATTAAGCATAAACTTTGTTGAAGAAATGAATGTAGAATAAAAGCAGATCTTTTAATGAAATAAAAAATTAAAAAATAACCAAAGGAACAATAAAAAACAACCAAGCAAACAAACCAAACCACCATGAAAGCAACTAAATTATCTTTGCCCTAGAAATGATGGAAATATGTTCCTGAAATAAAGTCTGGATGCAGTCTCTTGTTTGAGACATCACAATTTAAAATGTGAAATTTTTTCAGCTTCTGCTTTGACATCTATAAAACAGGTAAACAACTTGTAAGAAAGACCAGTGCAGAAAGTTTCATTAAGACAATAGTGGAAATACTTTCACTTAATTGTGTTCTGCACATAGGGGTCCAGGAAAGCAGACTTGAAGCTCCTTTTGTAAAAATTTGCATTTCCAAGGTGGAGTCATTACTGGAGAACTTGAAAAGATTCATCCAAATCCAGAAGACCATATTAGAAGACTGAGGCTTTTGGAGTCTGATGGTGAGTTGTAGTGGAGCTTCAAAGCATTGCCAAAACTGGAATTAGAAATGTCCTCCTCTGTGAGCTTGGGACAAAAAGACGTATCAAATTCCTTCTTACAATAATAACAATAAAGCACAAAATTCCTTGATAAATAGTCATGGAAATTCCCTCAAATCCTCCATTAAAAATTGTGGTAGAAGATGGAACAATATGGCCACAGTGAGGCAAAGAACTATGAAATACAAATTTATTGCAAAAGCTGTGAGGACAATTTTGAAGTTCTTTGGGGACTGGTGCATGTCTGTATTTGAGCTATATGTGCTGAATTTTGCTTCACTTCCAACCAATGTTGTACATACTAGCACAAAGGTAAAGCACTTGAAAAATTAATACATTCTTTATTTTCTACACATTTTATATAGAATGATTCCTATTGCCACAAAAATGGAAAAAAAAATAGTAAGATAGATTGAAATGTGTTTCCATAAAGGTGTGCTCACAGACTGCAGATGGAATGTACTAATTTTTAGCAACTATAGACCATTCTATCCTACATATTTACAGCAGGCTAAGGATGGGATATACCTGGATATATACCAGAATAATCTATTGACTCAGCAGATGATGTAAGAGGTGAGCTAAACATAATTTAGTGTTTCTCCTTGTTCTGGTTGTTAATAGCAACAGATTGAAAACAAATAAAAATCTTTACTAAAAGATTTAGTTTTCCCTTTTGAACAGGAAAATTATTTGGTATAGATTTATAAAGATAATAGTAAGGCTTAATCTACTCTTTATAGAAGGAATTTCTCATTTATTTATGGGGTCAGTAGCATCAGCGTGGAAGCAGAGCAAATAATTTTAAAAGGATCACGCATGGGATCTAAGAAACACAAAAATCTTTGGAAGTTCTCATAGTTAAAATAATAGGATACAAAAATATGCATGATGTTGAGTGCAGGAAAAATTAAAGAATACTGTAATATTATCCAAATAAATCAACATAGAATCATTAAATTAACTAATATATTTTAAGATTCAGATATATTTTAATTGAAAAACATACTAGCTTTGTGTCCTGTTAGTACTCTACTAGCATTTTTTTCAACCATTGGTGATACAAAGAAAATTATATTTTTTCCCTCTGATGCATCTGATGTCTGAAAACATGGAACTGCTAAAGTGTTTTTGATAACATTTTAGTGTCATGTTGCTGTAAGGGCCATAATCCAGCATTCTTTAACTACTTCCCAGAAAGCTGTGAAATAGCATCAGGATTGCTTTAGAAAGGAAAGTAAACTACAGTCAAATGGTTTGAATTAGTAACTGGGTCATCACTTGCTCCAGCATCAGTGACACTGGATAATGCCAACACTCTGCCTGCCAGAGGTACTTATTTCCACAGCAAAAGGTGGCAGGAGCCCTGCAGTTCTGCCAGCCCAGCTTGAGCCATTCCTGGAGAGGAAATTTGTTCTTAGACAGGATCACTCAAAATGCAGTGGAGATAATCTATGGATTTCAGGATTCTGCAGCAGCCATCCCAGCTATTCTCCCTGACATCTCAAAATACTTATTTGGGGATGTAAACAGTTCTGGACTGGAAGAATTTGCCGGGATGAGGAGATTCAGCTGCTTACGGTCCTGGCAGACACAGTATCCCTGGGAGAATCCAGGCACTGCACTTGTCCTGCAGTCATAAACTATGGATGAGTAGTTCTGGTGAGTGAAGTATTTGGCATCACAGATGTTAGTGTGACTCTATAACAATGGGAAACTTTCAAAATGGGAAAATAATCCAAAATAAACTGACAACTGTTTGGACAGTATTTTACTCTTGTCATAGGGATGTATATTTTTAGGAACAAAAATTCTGTGGTATTTTAGTCAGAATATTACCAAACATCTCACTGTAAGAGACTACAAGATTCAAACAATTCTAATAGGCTGTCAAGTAGAGTTAATACTACGACTGTCTCTATTCCAGATAGGAAGTGAGAAGCAAATTAAAAAACATTTCTTGGCTCTAGAAAGAAGCTTACTTTTTCTTTTGATTTTCCTAGCAGTAAAATAAACTTAGATGTAAAGTTTATCTTAATAATCATGAAGAAAAGAAAAAAAAGGAACATATATGTACACACAAAAAAAACCCCAACATAAAAAACCTGACCAAAACAAACAAACAAACAAACAAACAATATAGTTATACTGATATTTCATCAAGACTTAGAATTTCTGTTTGATTTCTGGAAGTCTCTGATATCCTGCCCTAGGCTCTGCCTCTCTCTGGCAGCCTCAGTATCCATTGATGGATGGATAAAATTTTAGCTTTCATATTTTCCAGATTCTGTACTGCATTAGTATATAACTGTGAACTTCATATAAAGTGTTTGTAAGTTCTCACAGTTTAGTGAGACAGACCCTTTTCCAGCCCGAGAACCAAGGACACTGCTACAGCTTCAGGCCTAAAAAGTGTAAACAGCAAATTGAGGAGAGCAAACTGGGAGGATGGGACTTCATAACCTGAAGCTGTAATTGGACAATTAACCCCAACATGTAAATTGACCAAAACTTAAAAAAGTGTGGAAACTCATAACCCCTCATCCACTTTGGGTATAGCCTCGACCATGTTCTTGCACTGCCCAAGGTGAATCCTTTGAAGACCTTTCAAAAAATACCTACTTTATTCCTTTAACTTTGTCTAGCCTCTGTTCTAGGTAGCCTCTCAAGGCATCGGTGGTGAGCCACATACAGCTCCTGTCACCACCCAGCCCAGAAATCTGCTTGCTGCATCAGCCCAACCACCTGCAGCTCTCGTGAATCTTCAGTTGTTTCCCAGAGCCAATGTGGGACAAGTGTCAGTAGGGATGAAAAAATTACTGCTATCTAAGATGTGCATAACAAAGTTCCTCCTGGCTGGAAAGACCCAGGCTAATTTTTTTTTTGACTTTCCAGGCAGAACTGTGACTGCAAATCACAAAGATCCCAGGCAAAGTCTTGGGTGTGTTAATGAGCAGAACACAAACATAGTAAATCCACCCAAGGAAAGTGGACTCTGTTAATTGCTTAAATTCACTGCTTGTGTGGCTATTAACTGGCTGAAATAAGTGGAATAGATGCAAAACAGACTCATTCTGCCTTAACACCAGTTTTTCCATTCTTTATTTTCATTTTTCACATACCTTTATTTTCTTTCCTCTTTTACCCATGTCTGTTTTCTTCTTCCTGACAAAAAAAAGTTATAGCAAGCTTTGTAAAAAATTGTCTCCTGTTATTGACTAGCTTTGAAGTTGTGTGTATTTTCCTGTACCAAACACAAACTGTACTCTGATCTCTGTATTTTTACTTGATTTTGCATTCTAATCAGTTGCACAGTATGTGATACATGCCCAGGCTTAAATTCCCTGCCTTACATCTGGTTACAGATGCTGATTTACAATAGTTTTGTGTCTGTGTCAACCCTTCTTGAACTCCATTAGAGAACAGAGAACCTTGGTGATTACCAGGAAACAGCTGTGTCTGTTTCTGTATGTCTGTCAGGCACAGTATGTGTTTCATTGATATATTGAAGTGCAAGAGATTTCATCAAAGGTTAAGTAACGAGTTCTCATCCCTAAGATTTCAGAAATTGACATTGTGGATCATACTAAAAGACCATCTAAGTTTCTCATCTCTGGCAGATGTAAGAAAAGCAGAGTAGAAGGACCCTCTTTCCCTGTAAGTTTTTTATCAGACTCTTAGAAGTAAAAAATGGTGGGCTTTTTTTTTAATAACTCTTTCTGTTAATATTGATTTTTTACTATTTTTCAACCTTTCCCATTCTATGACATACAATTTAGCCCAAAACACTCCTCCTAATTATGTGAGGAAAAGTGAAATTGTAGGCACATATATTTTAATTTAACTGTGAACAGGTAATCATAAAAATGTTAGTTCCTACAGAGATTTGTTCCTAACTGAGTTGCAATTCAATATCTTTCAAATTATCTGAAAGAAAGTATTCTATTCAATTATTGCTGATAATTCAGAAATTGGTAATGAAACCCCACTCTATTTCACACCATCTAGATTCCTTTACAGGGTGAGTGCAGTTGAACACATTTCCTAACATGGTACAGGCAAGTGGGAGATTCACATTCAAAGAGCAAGGGAAGGTACCACAACCACAAAATGTGAAATTGTGTCTTTGGGAGCAGAGATTCTCAAAGGGCTTTACAAATCATTTGGGAAACCCAATCTATATGAACCTCCAATGCAATGATAAGAAAGTCACCTTAGTCCTTGCCCTGAGAAATTATTCAAGGTTGTGAAAAATATCTGTGACACAGGAGATCTAAGCAGTTTAGTACATTTACTTTATAAAACAGTAAGCTAAACAAACCAAATGATAATTGCATATAATCACTAATCATGTAATCATAAAGGAAAGAGCTGCTGAAGACTGTAATCATGCAAAGAAATACATTAAAAAATGAAAATAATCTTTCTACCAGAAGGAGAGCAATTGTGACAAATTCCCGAGAGGATTATCCATCTCTTTAAGGCTTCCTGCCTAAATCACATTTTCTAGAGAAAGATCAGACTTTTAAAAAAAGCTTAAATCTTCAGTTAGAAAAGGATTGGTGTGGTTCTTTATCCTATATTATGAAAAATATTGAGTTAAGTAATTGAAATGATTCCTCTAAATTATATAAAAATATTGTTCTCATCTCTCCTTAAATTTACACTTCTAACTTTTACTTAACATCAATGATAACATGAATAACTATGACTTCATCTCCACTGCCATCCCCCTTTATGTATGACAAAATTTGAAATTCAAATCCTACATTTCTCAGAATATTTTCTCCCTCTGAGACAACAGTTGGCTGGATTTGGCATTTCAAAATAATTTTGCTGAGTTTATTTTTCTTGTTTCCTAATCCTCAATTTCAAAGGTCTTCCGTCAAAATCTTGGTCATATTTTGTCCAGAACAAAATATATTTCAATCTGGAGAGCACAAATACCTCTTATTTAAATTAATCCCACAGCTATCCCATCAGCAATCCCTGACAAAAACTGTTCAACTTTCCACAGTTGTTTCACACCTTGACCATTTTCCCTTTACCCCCATTCAGATTAATCCACAGAAGTTCAGGAAAGCATCAAGGATCCAAGCACACCAGCACATAGCTTTTCCACCGATGTGCCAGGCCAGCTCCAATATTTTTAATTGAGACCAGAACAGAATGTGTGAAACTTCTAGTGGAATTCCTCACACTGGGATTCAAACCACAGTTGAGTACCATATGCTTCATAAGAATGCTTATTTTTCCTCTTGCACTTTTAATTTAAAAGCAAAACCACACGAATGAGGTAGTAGAGAAAATTCCAAAAAGCAATCCCAAAAATATATGCATAATAGCCCCAAAAGACACCCAAGAAAGGACTCATTTCCAAGAACTGATATTTAAATGAAAAAGTTCTCATCAAATTGAGCTAGACTTAAACCTCAACCAATTATATTTAAATATAATGAAAAATAAATACAGCTGAGCTTTTAAGATAACTGGAATAGCTAAAGGTCTGTCAGCACTTCCAGTATAAACCTGGTTTGTTCAGGGGATTAGAAGTGCTGTAAAAACGTGTTCCAAGCTGAAAGTTGGCAGACAAAGATTGTAGTTTTAGAGGTTGGGATTTTTTTTTAAATTTTTTTTGTTGTTAATTTTAAATAGGTTAAAAAAAAGAAAAAAAAGTATTGGCAACTTTTAAGATAGGATTGGTAGACTTAGGAATTTTCCAACACTCTTTCTGACATTCCCATAATTCAAAAAAGGACTAATTTTTAAAATAAGATGATGTAAGCTATTATTAGTCCATGATGTGAACTAACCACATGCTTCTTTTGGGATTTGTACAGGGGTTTATTTTAAAAAGGCAAGTGGGTTCAAACACAGGTCACTAGACTAATATAGTTTGTTTGACTCATAGGTGGGATTTTTCAAGCGCCCTCAGCAGTGGCCTAGCCCAGCTCCCAAGGGCTGACATCAGTGGTGTCAAAAGCTGAGAACTTAATGCACCCCTGCTCATCCACTGGAATAATCACAGTTAACTTAGATAGCCACTTACTCTTTTATTATTGACCTCTCATGCCTTCTCTTTATGATGCAATTTTTGTCAAAAATTCCCATAATAGGATAGCAGATTTATTGATACAATTTCTTCCCTACCGTGTTCTCTCACTCATAGAAGTGGGAAACAAGCTGAGCATCAAAGGCCCTTTGCACCCAAAAATGCATCCCCAGTTGGTCTCTGCAAGCAGTGCAGGGCTATCTGGGCTGAACACACACTTATGGCCTTGAACAAGGAGCTCTGGCTATCCCTTTGCCCTGTGGACCACACCATGGCAAAGCAAATGTAAAACTGGGAAAGAGATGAGCTGGGAATGCAATGTGCTTGTGGCAGTTCTCTAGGAACATGCCTAGCCAGAGAAAAGTGAAGATATTCTCTGTATGTGTGAATAAGCACCACTGCAAAGGTATCTGTCATATCAAGGAACATTAAATTCCACCTTTGCTCTTCTTTCTGTCTACAGGGGAGAGAGGATGTGTACGCCCAGAGGGAGTGGGACTCCACTGTCATCATGAGCCAGGGCCTTCAAAGGGCTGCAGAACTCTGTTCTGATTAGGAAATCCCAAGCTCCACAGGGTCCTTCCAGAACTTTCTCAATCTCAGCTGTAGCAACAGTGCTGTTCTGGTTTTGTTGGTGTTGAGAACATGCATTTTTTTACAAACATGCTTCAGGAATGATTCTCTTTCTCTGCTCTAAAAAGAACCAGCAAGAAAACTGTTTCAGACACAGTGCTCTGGTGAAGAAAATCAGCATTTACATTTGGGTTTAAAAGGAACTGGTCAAGGATTTCACCTACTAGATTTAGAAGGGTAACCAAACTAGGAAGTTATTGGTTATTTCAGAATACAGCTTTTTCCCTCATCTTTGGTGTGCTTTTTTGGTATGTTGAATGATTTCTCTATTATGCTTCTGGGAATCACAAGTAATTTTGGTTCTTGATTTTGTGAAAGAGAAGGAGAATTATAAAATCTGAAAATGTATTATAAGATAGAATTGAATACTTTTGAACAATTGAATTTAATTGAATTAACCCCTTTCCAACAAGAAGTGGTTAATATTAATGAGACACGAAATCAAACATTTCTATTTCTCTGTTTATTTACATAATGAATTATGCTAACAAAAAATTACTTGTTTTGAGTCTTTGGTTTTCAACTTTTTTCTTTATAAGGAAGTTTTCATCTCACTTAGTGTTAAGGTGTTTAAAAATGTGGGCTTTGAAAAACACACAGACCATTTATAGCATCTGGGGTGAGAAACCATACTTGTTTGTATTTTAGATCACTAATAACAGTTCTAAAATGCTAATCTAATCTTTCTCATACTCACAAATTATGAGGGTTTCCAGGATCAGATTTAGCAGGGAGGTTGTCCTCATTAAGGAGAATTAGGAAAATACTGGCAGTGGGTGAGTGTGGCTGATCATAGTTCACTACGGGGTGAAAAGAAAACAGGAGACTGGAAAGAAACAAAAAGCACAAGTTAAAGCATAACACAAAAAAGTCTTTTCAGCCAAGTGATATTTTAATATTTTTCCATCACTGAAGAGTGTATGCTACATATATTAAGATTGTTTCTAAAATTCTTAGTTACTGAATACTATATAGCATGATAGACTTTTATTTTTTCCCTGCTGGGGATGAAGGGAGTCATGGGTCAGACTAACATGGGATGACCCCAGTGCCTGATTGAAAGACCACCACAGCTTTTATTTCACACTCCTCCTGCACAAGCCTTTAAAAGAGCATAAGTTCAGAGGAGAGAGATTTGCTTTGTCATGCTGAGTGTCCTTCAAAGGTAAGGATTTGCCATGTTTTAGCATAACACAAGCGAAAGCACTTCTGTGCTGAGCCTAAGATTCACTTTACTTACAACTCCCCAAAACCTGCACTGATGTCATTCCTGTTCTACACCCACCCTCCCTGCCTCCAGTCTGGCCTGATGGGTTGTGCTCCCAAAAGCTTTTTAGGCTGATCAGAGTTCTTCACCCTAGTCTTCTAAGCGGTTTTGAAAGACAAAAAATGTTGTTCATCTAAGCCATCCCCATCCCACGAATCCATGCAACCTCAGATGCTGTCAAGTTGACAGTTTTTATCAGTCATAAACTCTATTCTGTGGAGGACATGTTAGTGTAGGAGAGAAATTAATCTAAACCTGAGCTCCTGTAAGCTGTAAATGATCACAGAATCATAGAACCAGTAGGGCTGGAAAGGATCTCCAAAATCATCAAGTCCAACTTTTTACCAAATGGTACCAAGCCCATTAAATTGTATCATAAAGTGCCATGTCCTCTCATTTTTGAAAACACCCAGGAATGGTGATTCCAACTGCTTTCCTGGGCAGCCTGTTCCAGTGCATTACCACTTCTTCAGTGATGAAATTTTTCCTAAAATCCAATCTGAACCTTCTCTGGCACAACCTGAGGCCATTTCCCCTTTTCCTATTGCTAGTTGCACTCAAAAAGAAGTGCAATTGTGCCCCTCAGCATGAAATCAAGGCTGTTACAAAGAAAAATGTCAGATTATCATTCAGTAGGGTCATCAATCTAGTTATCAAAAATAATATTAAATAATTATTTTGACTCCCTTCAATAAGAGTGTTAATACTTTTTTCATCATATTTTATTAAAAGGTGACAATAGTACTGAAAAAAAAAAGAGATTTCATTCACCTCTCTGCCAAACACTGATATTGGGGGCAGGAAGAGCTGTGGTTTCCCTCCTGCTGGGTAGGCATCAGTGAATAAACTGCACTGTTTTCAATTGCAGGGGATTTATGGTTCATGAGAGACCAGACAACAATGGGAGAGAAGTGCAGGCAGACAGCCTTTTCCTTCCCCACAACACAGAGGATAGGGAAAGGATTTGCCACAAAATTTCAGGTGTAATCAGAACATCTCAACTCAGAGAACAAAATCTCATAATATCTGGGAACCTTAATCTTCTGAGGGGACCATAGGATGTCTCAAAATAGTGTGGGAGAATAGGGGACAAGTACAACAAGGGGAAGAAAAGTTAAATTAAATGTATCTGTGTATTCTTTATACCAAAATTCTTTCCCAAAGCTGATTCTGGAGAAAGCACATTTAAAGCTGTTGAAGGCTCAAGCCAGAGCAGAGCATTGGTCAGTCAGAGAATCAAATATAATGTGAAGTCTCACTTCACAATTCTATTTCCATTTCCGATCCTTTTATCTGAACTCCACAGGCCAGTGATGACCTGGGCCAAGAGAATGAATGAGGCAACAGCAGCTCACAAGCCCCTTTTCTACTGTCAAAATGTACCCATACCCTCCTCACCCTCAAACCTCCTGTCTTCTCCGGTGACTACTAACTCTATACTCCACTATTTTAAGGAAAATGAGATTAATTCAAATCCTTCCTCAGTGTGGTTATAAAATGAGAATTTCCTTAAAACACTCACTCAGGGTAGTTCCTTCTAAGTTTAACTCATGTTGTATTAAAGAAACCTAAGGAATTTTCAATATCAGAACCATCCACCCTGGGCTGCATCACTTCAAAAACCAAATGTTCTGCTCTTTTCAGCTCTATTGTTAGATTACTTTGTTATGTGATACACTCCCCCACTGCACGCTCTGTGACACTGGGAGTCATAAACCCTCCATTTTGGAAATGAACTCTGGTATGCACATAACCCACATACCAGGGAGCAGGGCTTGGTGGCACTCACAGCACTGCCTGTGTTATGAGGTGTTAGTGAAAGTTTTGGTCTCTTCAGCCCCTTTTATTGGTTCTGCAGTGGATTCCTTACTTACAGATGTTTTCAAAACCAGCAGTTCCAAGGAAAGTCTACTTATTGCCAAAAGTTTACAGCTGAATTTCTTGGCATTCGCAAGCAATGATTTCATCAGAACATGAAATAAGTCAGGGCTGCTGTTGAGAGACACCATTTTATAATCCAGCATTGTAAATTTAAGACTTTTATTTGCTGCAGAGTTTGGTTTCCATTTGTTCAACCCTCTGATAGGTGTATTGCTTGGGAACAGATATAGAAGTTTTACAGGCCCTTTGTGCAATTTAAAACCCCTGTATAGAATACCATAGTGCACTGCCCATTCACATCATTAAAGACTTTTACAAGAGTATCATGTTCACACTTATATGTACTTTACTCTAGCGACCCTCCCCGTGCCATGTTTGAATTATTATAAATGGGGCCATGCAGAAAGCTGCCTCCATAGCTGAAGTAGGGAGGCTTTGTTTAAAATTCAAATAACAGTTAAATGGTGTCTGTTTGTTCCTGATCAACACTCTGCATACAAAAAAACCTCGTTGCACTTTCTTAAAAGGCAGCAAATGTGGACAAATATTAGCTTTTGGAACTAAGGGGGAAGTTATTCATTCACTCAGCAGTGCTTTGCAAACTATCAATCTTCCAGGTATTTCTATTAGCTTTAATCATTGAGGTTGTTTGTTTGGAGCAATTTCTAAAAGAATAAAGGTACCTTTGGCTCTTATCTCCTGTCATCAAAGCATCCATTAGGAAATCCAAGCCCTGTAGGCAAGCTCAAGGGATTACTCAGAGAGGTTTTCTTGAAACAATCAAGAATTCGGTGCCCTCTCTTCAGTGCACAGGAGTTCAGTTGGAAACCATAATCTGAAAGAGAGGTTTATCTGAGGCTTAATACAATTTGAACAGGATTTTGTTCAAGGCAAACCTACAGATAAAAGCACCTTAAGTATGTTGAAACAAAGATGAGCCTGCATTCCTTGTGGTGCTGTTTCTAAGTCCAATAGTCTGTCAACAAAATGGGGTGGGGGGGGAAGCTCTGAAAGTCTTACAATTATCACAATAGTCAGTAGATTGGACCACTGGGAAGCTAATTAATAGCTTTTTAATAATGGAATGTTGATTAAGTGTGAAGCAGACAAAAGTTGGTTCAGTGTTGGGGGTTGGAAGACTTGCCAACAGAAAGCTCAAAGATGGGGAAAATGTAAAGATTTAAAACCTGTTAAGAAGGAAAAAAAAATCTTAGTGAGATGAGATGAGCTCGAACTGAAAAAAAAAAAAAAAAAATTTGGGTGTATATAAACCTGAATTTCCACAGTATTTGGAATGGAGTATCTCCTTTCTTCAGGTACACAGTTGTAATTCTGATCACTGCTGATGGAAAGAGAGGAGATATGGACAAAATGCTAATGCATCTTTACATTTAGAATCCCTTGGCTTTGGAGACAGTCCAGTGTAGTATAGCTAGGATTTGGATGACCTGGATTTAACTGCTGCTTCTTGCATTGAGTGCCTTTTCCTCTTTGGTTTCCCTTACCTGGGAAGGGAAATGATGAATAGTTTGAGATAATTGACAAAAACATAACATGAAATTTAGATATTGTACTGCTGCTTTCCCAAGAGTCTCAACTCTGAGTTGAAGCTTTGGTTCAGTAGGAACAGAGCACAGAGTCTGCCTCTGCTTTGAGGAGTTTAAAATATTTATTGGGCCCAACTGAGCCAGAAATGAGCAAATAGGAACTTTTTAAGGAAAAGCATTGTGTTTCAATTTCTTAAGATAACAGACAGCTATGCTTTTCTTTAGATTAAAAGCTTTTCAGAGCACACAATCAGGGAATGAGAGTGTCCATCTATAAGGGGAATAGTGTGGATAATAGGCATTTGAAATTTCAAAGGTTTTTTTTTGACACAAGTCTGTTAAAAAACCCTAATGATAATTAGAACATTCATTTTCCATTAGAACAGAGTTCTGTTCAGGACTGAAAGTGAATTAAAGAAGAGGATGAAAGTAAGACTTAAAGTTTCATTTTCAGGACAGAGAAGAATTGGCAGTATTGTACCTCAGAGGCTGGCTCTAGAACTTGTTTTACTCAACTTCCTTATCAATGACCTCAAAATGGAAACGAACTGTAACATTTCCAAGTATGGAGATGAAATTAAGATTTTTTTAGATGGCTGAATATTATGTCCATGATAAGTAACAACAGGAAGGTCTGACAATATCTTTGGCTTGAGCTAGAAATAGCCATCAAGACATCAGATATCCTTGGAAGAAGGATCCAAATCCCTTCATTTTGTATGTATATAAAACCTTTTGTGCACTTACCATCTCAGTGCTCTCTGTGGCTTTCTGATTTCAAGAACGATGTGGTAGAATTTGAGATAGTACAGAGTAGAGTAAGTAGGTGATGGAAGAGCTGTTTTAAAAGAAAACATGAAAACATTAGAAAGATTGAAACATTTTCGTTTCAAGAGGAAAAGGCTGGAAGGTATATAATAAACTCCTGCAGAATGTTGATAACATGTGGAATTGTTATCTGGAAGGTATTTCTTTATGCAGTAGCTAGTTAAAATTCTGAAATATATGGCCATGAGAAGTTGTGAGAAATAACAGTCTTAGCAGGTTTATTGTAGACTAGATAAATTCAGGAACATCAGATTCATAAATCAGTAATTGCAGGGTTAAGCAGAGATGTGTCCTTTCTATTCCATATAAACAAATTTTGATGGGTGAGGGACTACAGAGTGTGATCAGGCTCATGTGCTCTCCCAAAACAGCATTTCATACAGTGACATTGCCACTGTCAGAAGCAGAACACTCAGTTTCTACTCATCTGACCCATAAGGCCATTTCTTATGGCCTGATAATTTTTTCAATGTTGGATACTTACTCTTGTCAAACAAATAGAGGCTAAATACGGCATATACACAGTATTACCTGCCCAGAAATGGAAACTGAGAATTGTGATGTAATAATGCTTCATTTCTGAGAGCTGCACACCACTGCATAAATCATCCATATACCCAATGTGCTGTACCAATACCAGGTTAGGAAGAAAGTGATTTTCTCGGGAAGAAAACAATCATAATATTAACTTTTACATAAGCCTGATAATTCATCAGCTTGCTATACAAAATCTAGACTCAATAAGAATACTTCACATGGTTCCAAAATCCTTTCTTTATCCTAACAAATTTACATGTCTGTAGAATTGTAAAGTGTAATTAGCCTTCACTGACTCAAAGTCCATCTGTTGTCAGGGATATTTTTGCATGATCCCATAACAGAAGTCTATTATAGGCTATACAGTCCCTCTGTAGAACTGAATGAGGATGAGTTACAGAGAATAATTCTTAATTCTTTTTCAGGCAGATCATGCTGTTTCTGTCTAGGGTCCTTCCCAATTTTCAATCTTCACCTGATACAGAATGTCTCTGTCTGACACGAAATTCAGTCTGCGTTGAATCTCAGTATGTCAACCACTCCAAAGGCCTTGCAGAAGGTAATGTAGCCCAAGCCTGGTTGCCATCAGCAAATCTTTCCTGCTTCTTTCAATGAATAATATGCAAAAATGTGAAATAATTCAACAGAAAACTCCCCTTTTAACTTTTACCAGGAAAAGTTCTAATCCCACATATATTCACAGTCAAACAGAAAGGTAAGCTTTTAATATGCAGCAGCGTGCAATGGTCCTCAGGAAAGGTACGAATTCTGAGATTGACATCAAAGCCAGAGGACTAACAAGGGACTTTTAAAGTATTTCCTGTACTGAGACTAAACTAAATCCTCCCACCAGGACTGACTCTGTGCAGAGGCAAAGCAGGCAGTCATTGAAGGAAGTGGATTATTCACAGTGACAAAACAGCCACAGTTCCATTTCCAGGTTTTCCTGTGCCAGAGAAGGCAATCTTAGCTACTACTGCCCCAAAGAGAGAAGTCAAAGCAATATCTCCTACTGTGAGGGCAGTGGACCCTCCTAGTAGAAACAGTTAAGATCTCTTTATCTCCTTTAGGCACAGTAAGCTCCTTCAGCTCATACATTAAATAAAAATCTTGGGTCCTGTCCTGTGACATCTTAAGTACTCTGAGAACATACCCAAGGGCAGAGCCACTCCACTTTTTCTTGCTCTTCTAGTTTATATTTTTTCCTTTTTATTTTTTTTTTCTACTTGTATTTCCATTTATTATTTTGGGTTTATTTCACTGTCTACTGCCCTAGTTACTGTTAAACTGTGTATATTTTAGATGATCATTTCTTTGTCTTCATAAATCCTTTACATTACAAAGCCTTTCAAGTCAATGCAGCTGCCATGAAGAAACATTCCTTAAACTGTTGTAGCTGAAGTTAAAGTCTTGGAAATTAACATATGCTTTTGGTTTTGCTCATTAATTCTATTTCAATTACTACAGTTAAAGACATCAAACATCTTGCACTTGTGCATGTAAGTGATTAACCTGAGATGCAAATTGCAAGTAAAACCTGAACCCGAAAATTAGCTACAAATATTCACAAAATTGGCCTTTGTTACCAAGTATTTGTGACAGAACTCTGTAGGAAAATGTTCAATGTATCTCACACTTACTGAGTTACCAGAAAACTTTGTATTTTTGCATCTGGATGACATTTTGACTTTTGACAAAAAACTTGGAAGAAACTGATTCAGTTTCTCCTAAGCTTGTCCTCTATTCACCTCAGATTAAATTCTTTTACTTATTTGGTGTGGTTTTGCTTGTGAGACAGTTCTAACTAGCGTAGGTATGGAATGATGTCACCTTAACCTTAGACACAGAAAGAATAAAAGAACTTCCAGGATAAGATATCTTCCTGTACCTATATAAGCTTTGTATAATATATGTTAGAAGCAGCTCTCCCCATTGATTTTTGTGGAAGTGAAAAATGAGTCATATCCTAACTTTGTTTTTCAAAGGGCAGGATTTCCAGATCTTGCCCTTTTAACTTACTAAAGATACTTGAAAGATATAAAACCTAGATAAGGCAATTCAGAACCCCTAACCTAGCATTCTTTTTTGAATAAGACTTTGACAATATGAGTCTGGCTTTTAGAGACACTAATTACTTTATTAAAGCATTTCAAAAGCAATGCTTAATGTAGGAGTGTGACTCTCCCTTCTCTCTGTGTCCAGCTCAGTTGTGCATACTTGGGAAGCTCATCCCCATTTTAAATATCCAGTGTGTTTCATCTGGTTTCAAAGTGCTCTCCCAAATATCAGGAGCTCTCACAGGTGCTGTGTGGTACTGGCTACCTGCCCCCTCTAGAACACTAGAACATCTCAGAGCAGTGTGTACCCATCAAAGGAGAAATTAGCTGAACTTTTCTTCCCTGGCAGTCAGATTCTCTCAATTACATTTCAACCAAACATCCTGTCTTGAAACTGAAAACCTTTTGCAGCAGAAGACATTTCAGTTGCCAATAACAAGCATATTCTAGTAAAGAAAAATGTGTTTCTGCTTTTTCTTCTTTTAAAGTACTTTAAAATATTCTTTTAAAATACTTGGCCATTGCTACAGATATAATTTAAATAAACAAGAATTTAAAAAAATACATTTTACAGTAATGAAAAGTTTAATTCTTTTAGTATTTGAAAAATCCCTAATATTTGGATTATGAGCAACATTTTTTTTTCTTTCTCTCAATCAGTTTTCTCATCTGTGTGTCTGTTTGACTAAAATTTACCTTGATCTCTAAGTAAGAAAGAACACTGGGGCCTCCTACAGTTTGCTTTTTGACTGTAGCTGGTATTTAAGTATCACACAGAAACTACAGCCGTAACAAAGGGTCACATCAGCAAAGCTACTTTACTAACACACATAAACAGAGAATACTCTCTTTGCAAAGGAAGTGCTTGTCTGTCCAAACTGTAATATATACAATCTTTAATTTCTGCTTGTGATTTCATTAGTGTAAAGAAAAAGGCACTTTTTGGATGCAATTCATCTTAGTCTAACTGAGATGTCTAAAATTGTCCAGAAGAATGGCATCCAAAGTCTTAACATTTTTCCATTCACTATAAAGGAAGCCTAGACAGCTTGTTCAAATGTAAATGTCTATACTCCAGATGTCTGAAGTTAAGTGAAAGGAATTCAGGGAGTTTAGCATCCAAAACCAAGAATGTGGATATCATATTGAGAAGATCTGAACCATACAGGTATTAAAGAATATGTCTAACATCAGAGGTGACACCTAAGTAGCCATGCCAAGAATGGAATACATATTTCTCAAATTATGTAGAATGCAGAATTCTTACATTTTAACCACAGATTATCTTTTCTATGAAAAGAGTAGGAATATAACTTTTTTCACATTTTAAAGTAATGCTTGCAGCTAGAACGGAAAGATTTTGGCTAACCTCCCAGCCATACCTTCCATTCCCACCTACCCACAATATCCTTATACAAGCGTTCAAAGGAATATTTAGTTTTTTACTCATTTAAGGAAACTAGTAAAGACACAAATAATACATTCTACACAGGAAAAACAGCATGGTATAGGATACAAGAGCTAAACGTTCTTAAGGAAAAAAAAATTATAAGAGAAAAGAAAAGAGTGCAGTGTGAGAGAGAATTGCATCCCTTCCCCTTCACATTTTTTGTTAACTGAAGACATAATCCCAGGAAAAATATCTGAACAGATGTTTTCCCTTGAAAACATTCCAGAAAATGAAAGCACACATGGCATACTGATCTGCTACTTCCTTCAACACATTCTTGTTCAGAGATAACAAATGTACCATGTGATGTTGCCATAGTAGCCTCTTGTATTTCACCATTGAGTGAAGCAGAGGACAAAGTGAATATATCTCCCCATGCTCTGGGCACTGGGCTGGCTACAGTAGCAGATTGTGCTTCTAGCATTTGATGTCACTTTTATTCTCTGACATTGCTCTGTCTGTTGTGTTTTAGAGCACGTGTGCTAAAACACAGTGTGCAGCAAGCAGATACAGAGATCAGGTATCTCCTATGTCCAGATTTTCTGGCCCATTAACTTTCTATAGCCTCCCTGTCATACTCTATCTGCATGTTTTTCAAACAGATTATAAACTCCATTTCAATGAGTCTTCCATTAATTTATGCAGTGAAGCTGGTCAACATTGTAGCTTTTTATAAAAGAATGCCAGAAAATAGAGAACAAATATCAAACAGAAAAAAACCCCAAACACTATTAATGCTGCAAAAGTACTCATCTGAGGCAACAATCATTGGCAAAAACACCTAACTTAACTACTCAAGAAACTGGAAATAATGGAAATGTTTGTAGAATACAGTGAAGAAACTTGAAATACTGAAAAAAGAACTGACTGTAAATATTATAGAACAAGAAAGACATTGTTAAAAAGGAAACATGACTAAACCAGAGATATTTAAGGGTATGTTTTTCTCAGCAAAGCCGTAACTAAAGCCAGACTTGGTAGATCAATGTGCTCACATTCATACATTGACTTTAAAGTAGACTAATGACATATGACTATAACCACACACATTGAGAAGACAGCAAAGTCTGCCTTTGTCAGCATCATTCCTGTAGAGTGCTGTAGCACAAGTTCTGTGCCTCTAAACCGAATGATGAACTTGAATAATGTATAAAGTCATTAAATTCTATTTGGAATTGTAGCCTGAATTACTTCTCTTTTCAAATATAGTGAGAAAGACAAATGGTGCTAAAAATAAAAGACTCCAACCATTTCTGAGTAATTTTCTTTACAGAAAATAATCCAACAAACAGGAAGATGACAGTAAGATTATTTTAGCTTTACCTTTTCTAAGCTCATGATCTTTGGAGATATTCACAGAAAGTTATTAGTTATTAGTCAATCCTGGTCTGATTCACCTAAATGAAATGAAGAGATACTGATAGGTATGGTAATAACTAGGGTTCTCAATTTCATAAGGACAAATTAAGTTATTTAGTTAAAAAAGACGTCTGCATTGAAGTGCTTATAGACTTCACTGCAGTGTAAGCTTGGGAATTCTCTCTATTAAAGGTACAAAATCCAAGAACTCCTACTCCTGCATAGAAGCCTAACTTTTCCAAATCACAGAAAGTACTTAAGAACATACAATGATTGTACAAGAAATGCAAAATCAAAACCAAACCAAAATAAAATAAGGACTGCTCTGTAAAGAAAAGAAAATTTTAAAGACAAGGCATGAAAGAGCATAACAACTTTCAGGAAACAAACCCAATTAAAAACTGCAGCTGAAAAAGGTGAAAATAAATAAGAGAAGGCCCTTAAAAAAATTATTTCTTATGCAGTGGGTATTGGGAGATGCAGTGAGACTTCAGCGTGGGACTGAAAAAGTAAATAGAATGCTACTACAATTTTTAACATTTATCTTTCTGCTGCATGTGGAATCAGAAGACTAATGGTTTAATGAGAATAGAAGTATAAAAATTGACATGGAAATAGAAATTTTAATATTAAAAAAGCAGACATCAAGCATCCTAGTATATCAATGTGTGAAAATCTCCCAGAATTTGTAGTAAATTCATCTGATTTCACAGCAAATAGTTTTAATATTTATTTTTAAAGTTTTTGAAATTAATATTGAATAACTGGAAAGGAGAAAATTAACACTAAATATTTAAATAAAAGAAAGTTGTATAACCAGCTACAAGATGAAACTTGAAGATAGTTTGGATAGATTTCTAGCTAAAGATAAATGGAAAAATCATAACAGCTATAATATGGATTTACTAAGGTTGTCCTATGCTATATTTTTCTGACAGCATTCTCTGATGAAATAGGGGCTTAAAAAAATTTATATTTCTACACATATAAGCAATTTTTCTAAAGTACATTATTGTTTTAAAGAAAGAGATGTCAATGGGTGATGCTGAAAGAAGAAGCAAAGGGCTCAGTCCTGAGGAAACAGGTGAGTTAATGATTAGATCAGGGAGGGTGAATAGCAGGAGGGTGTCAAGGACCACAGTAAATGAAATAAATGAAACTCAATAGTCCAGGCTGAAAATTTTCTTAGGGACTTATAAAAAAGCATCACAGTTATAAACTAGGTATTCATCAACTAGATGTGACTGAGGAAAAAGATAGAGATCCATTTATTAACCAAATGAATTCATCACCAACAAGCTGTTCCTGAAAATGGTAAATGAGATCCCAAGTTAAATCTGCTAAGATAGGCAAGTACTTGTGCTGCTGAAATGATGCAGTGAATTCTTCCTCATTTGGTGATGTTTGCCGTGTTATTCTGACAAAATGAAGACTGAAAGGCTGCAAGAAGATAACAAAGTATTCCATTTATATATCAATAAATTCGTATCAAGTTGGAAAGAACAACATGACCTGAGAAAAACTGTATATAAATTATCAAAAATTAATTCACCCAGACATAAGTGAGATTTTTGATCAGTTTTCCAATGTAGTAGTAGTAGAAACAAAAAGCTGTACTAGATGGACTACAGAATTGGTTAAGGGAAAAAGTCATTCCTAAAATATTTTCATGCCTTCAAAAGCATGAAAATAAGAACAGTGGTCCCAGAAGTCCCCTTGCATGTACTACCGTGTCTGACTTTTTAATGAACTTTTTTAAAAAATCTTAAAATGCTCACATTTTCTCAGAAATATATCTGTCTCATTGGGAAGAATTTTTGGAAGCTAGTGACATCAATCAAAAAGCTATAGGGAGAAAGGCATACCTCAAGAAAACTCTCATAATTCAAAAGAGAATGGAAAATTTTAGCAAATATACAATTATAAAAAATGTAAAAGTATGGTATAATTTGCAAAACTTTTTTTCTGACCATAATTAATGATGATAATAATTGTTATTTTGTAATCAGAAATGTGTCTTAATATTACTGAAATGGAATCTATATTTATACACGGTTTTAATGCCTTTATCCAACTGAATTAAACAACTTATTTAAGCATGTGGGAAAAAAACCCAACATGATTCCATGATTTCCAGAGAGGTGCTTTTCTCTACTTCAATGAAATGAGACAAACTAAAAATTATATAGGAAATAAAAAAGTTAAAATCACATTTCCATAGAGAAGCAAGACTAGGCAAAACAAAACATATTACACTGAGCCTTCACAGACATAATAGCCAGAAGAGAAATGTACTCCTTCTCCTTAAGAACTGGGTGCTCCACTGGAATATGTAATATTCACTGAATAGGAGCAAGCTCTGTTAGGTCCATCTAAAGCATAGTTGAGGGGAGAAGATGGAAAGGAGAGAAAATATCTAGCCTCAGTACAGGTGCAGCTACATCAGTGTTTTAGGTTGGACCAGGAACGTGCTTTTGCAGTGCCCTCCTCCTCCTCCTCCTCCCCACTACAGTGCTTTGGTTCGTATTCCCAGGAGGTCTCAGGGTGTGCAAACTGCACCTTGGATGAACTTAAATGGAAGATGCACTGCAGGAGAACACGGAATGCACTTTAGCAGCTGACAAGTATTTAAGCTGCACAGCCAGACTAGAACTAGCACAAAGTAAAAGCCCTGAAATACTTTCAGTGTTGGTATAAGGTCCTCGCTTCTGTTTGACTCCACAGACATATATCTGCTAGGTTTGGTAATAACACTTGCTCAGTGTAGGCATATTCCTGTATGCTATGCCTCCAGCAAAGCTCTTTTTTTCCTTCCTTTTATTCACGGGGAAATGTTATCACTGTATAGCATAAAAATTATGCTCAGAAAGAAACTACAATCCACATGCAAATGTTTTCAAGATGAGGATCACACAAAAAGATGAAAACCTGTGGGCAAGGTTAGAGGGAAAACATGTAAGAAGATGGGAGACAGTTCAGACATTAGGAAATGACTGGGAGAAATTAAAATAAAAAAAGTAAGAAGCACTAATTAAACAGGTGGGAAATACAGGTAAAAGGATTGCAAGTGGTAATATTAACCATGTATTCTCCTTTGCCTTGTAATTAAAAAGATGAGGAACATGTTGCAACTTGTTCTATTTCTTGTTCTTCCATATAAAAAGAGCTTTTTTTTAAATTTTTTTTTCAAATGGAGCAGCTACCAGGAAATCCTAAGCATCCTCATTCTCCCTTGCATAAAGTGGGATCTGAAAAGCCTGGACTGAATCTAGTCATAGCTAGTTCTTCTTCCAGTCTGCCCACATGAACGCATAGTCTTGATGCACTAAAGCAACACTTCCTCGTGTTCCTGTTCATAGGGAAGTTCTTTGGGGAAAAGTTTTCCTTTCTTTATGTGCAAGTTCAGACAAGAGGATCAAAAAATTATCCACCTCCGAATGACCAGTGAGTAGTCAGCTGCTGCAAGTGACAATTGTGGATAGCATCAAAGAGCCTCAGATATGAAGGAGCAAGATCTTGTATGCCATTAGCTTCTAAAATGGCAATTAGACACTTAATAAGAGAAGAATTCAATGAAAGTCAACTGGAACACAGTGATAGAAAGATGTAGACTTGTATGCTTTAGGGGATGGTGGAAGACAGAAGGACAGAAAGACATCAGTTCTTTTTCACATCCTTGACTTTCAGATAATGCCACAAATAACAATCCAAATGTTTATAATACCTCTCAACATGTATTATTATAATATATTATATATAATACATTATAATTAGGTATAAGAAGTTATAGCTCTTATCCCTGTTCCACTGCAATGAGAGGAATAGTGGCTTCAAGTTGTATCTGGTGAGACTACTAGTTCCAATTATAGGCCAATGAGACAACTATGAACAATTACTTTTTGTATTTCCATTCAATTTTCATAAATTCAAGGAAATTCTATGACAAAATGCTGCTAACAGGGAGCTAATGACAGTTGGTAATTACTTGTGACCTTTTAGAACATCTAGGTTAGTGAAACCTCAATTTCTAAATCCAGAAGACAGATAATTAGGATACTTCACCCTCTTGAATTGAAATATAATGCCTCAGTACAGCTATAATATATATATTCTACTCTTTGATCTTCTGGGAGATATGGAGATATGTTCAGCTTCCCTCCAGTCAAAAGCTTTGCTTATTTCACAGTTCAGTGTGCTCAAGAAGTTCAAGAAAGGCCTTCATTAGGTATGCAATTAAGTTCACAAACTAGTCCTTAAACCCATAGGCATAAACATCTCCAACTTAGCTGCTGATAGCTGCCACAGCAAGAATTCCCCAGCAATCTGCCAGAGAACCTACACAGTGGCTGAGTGATGTGCTCCAAAGTGTTCAGGTTACTTGTGCCTCTCCTCTAACCATGTGGTACCTGCAGGTCACCCAGATTAAAGAAATCACCTCACTTCACCTTCTTCTGTCTCATCTCAGTTGGCTCATACCTGAGCCACAGCTCACCTCTCCATGCACAGAAACCTCACAGTGGGTGCAGCCAGTGCCACTTGACAAGTCCCAGCAGCTCTTGACAGCTGAAGGAAGGCAAAGAATTAACAGAAGTGTGGGTGCTGTGAAGAAAGAGGACTAAAAGCTTTCCAGTAAGTGACATCCAAGCAACTCTGGAAACAATAAGTTTTTAAAGTTGCTCACATTTCAGTTTGTTAGAAGTATGAGTTTTACTAACAAGTAATTCTGGAAGAACAATTTTTACTATAAATGGTTTTGTAACTGGGTTAGAATAAAGGAAAAAAAAAAATCCATAATTTGGTTTTCAGTTGGTCTTATAGGTTGCTGAGAATGGCAAGCTACAGTACACTTCATAAGTTTCAAAAGTGAAATTAAATAGTGTTTCAAATGCCACACGAAAACATACCGAGGTATTGGCAGACAAAATTAGTATTTCCTCCTGACTTTCCCATCTCCTTTATATTTTTTAAATTTTTATTTCTGAGAAGGGAAGCAAATATATCTACTAGATACTACATACACTTGGTGAAATTAAAAGAGAACCAGCTCATTGTCAATATTGTTATTCTGTAGAATAACTACATTCACATAAATGTTAAACAATTCAATAATGTTCCAGGCAGTGTTTATAAATGTGCACCAAAATAATAATCCAGATGAGAGCTGTACATTACAAGATGATTATGCTTTTTTTTTGCATACTTTATAATTAAATAGACCCCTTTTCTTTCAGTTTAATAGCCAGGAATAGTATCTCATTAGCTGTGCTTTCAATTTAACCCTTGTAACTTGGAAAATATTGTCCTATAATTAGCTCAGGGTATTTAAACCCTCCCAGCAAAACAGTAAATGCATATGGGTGCCTAGATGTGAAATGAAATTAAAGTAACACACAATGTGAGCCATTTATTGTACAGGGTTGGGTTTTCTTTGGCTTTTTTTTTTTTTTTCTTTTTCCCTTAATCAACTAGGATTATTATGAGAGAAATAAATAACTTTTATAACTTCCCTACCAGTAGCAGCATTTATTTCATGCACTCTTTCTTGAGATAGATTATCCAGCTCATTTCCAAGGAGTATTGAGGGCAGTTAGTTGAACTCCAGGAGTAAAGATTGCCCTTATTTCTCCATGCAGTGCTACTGTGTAGCACAGAAAAGTGCTTTTTGAAAAAGTGCCAAGGGCTGCATTGATGTCATTAACTGGAAGAAGTTTAATTCGTTCCTCAATCTGGATCCCTCACCTCTTGTTAGTCAGAGGTATAGAATGACAAATGCTCACACATAAAGGAAATAAAAAAAAATCTTATTTCACCTAAGATAATGCTTAAGAGTTACATGCTGCCCATATTAATAGCCCATGTGAACCAAACAAGGCTTCAATGCACAAGTGAGGCTAAAGGTTGAGGACAGGACATTCCTGATAAAGAATGAAGCTGTGGACCTTCAACTCTGCTCAGATCTTGTCCTCTATTTGCAGCCTTGTAGAAGCAGCTCCCACCATGGAGCTTTCAGCCCCACAATTCAGAGTGGCTCATATGCAGGAGAAGGGGCAAACACAACCCATACCCATCACCTGCTATGTAGGGAGGCAGGAGGTGCAATTCACAATGCTTCAGGCTGAAGAGGGAAATGTTTAAACCAGTAGATTAGTTTGGAAAGAGTAGGATGAACTGATTGTGGGTTTTGAAAGAAAGTGAGCCAGGCATTTCTTTGGAAATGTATGAAGCTGTTACCTGAAATCTGGAAATGGCTTTTGGCACTAAATCCTTGTTTAACATAAGTACCTACCACAGAACTGCCAGTGGGAAAGGTGGGGAGAGGAGGTGAATAAACAGAACTTTTTCCTCTCAGGCATTTTCTGTTTGCTAGCTGAAACCTCATGTGCTAGACATGATGAATCCTATTTTTAGGCATCCAGATGTCTCTCTTCAATATCTTGGGAACTTAGATGCTTTATGCAGTATTTTCAACACCACTGGCGAAGAGGTTTCCCAAGTTTTCAGCAACACAGTGCTTCTTGTTACAATGACTAAGTCCAAGTCTGACTCATTCATTAGTTATTTCACAGAAAGGTACATTTTTGTAAAGGTTATGGAATGTGTATTAGCACTCTTTCACTGTGAATGTAGTCACACTGAAGTCAGCCTCACTCCACATTGCAGTGGTAATGATTTACAAGAAGAGGGTGGGTTTTCTTTTCCTCTGGTGTCCTTCACACCAGTGTGCAAAGCTCGGTTTGGCTGCTGCTGTCACAAGTGGCTGATCTGTCCTCTGGGGAACCAACACCTACTCTACAGCCCACCAAAAGACTGTCAGGTGTTATTCTGTCATGAGAAAATCAAGGCAAACAAAAGTGCTTTCTGGAATGGATGATTTGGGAGCTCTGATGTTGTCATGCCTCAGGAAGGGACAGCAGTGTACATGTGCATGAATGGAAGTTGGGCTTCTGGGACATAGTGCCTGGTTTAGCCACACTGTGGTCAGAACAAGATATGAATACTCCTTGGCCAACATTTTGCAACTCCTCATTTACTGATATCTCTGCTTTTCTAAAATCCCCATGGCATGAAAAGAAGAAGTTGCAAAATTAATGGAATTCACAGAATCAGGCTCTGTTCCACATAACCCTTGCCTAATTTTCAGCAAAATCATGAAGCCCTTACTCAACACTGATTTAGTAAGAAGGAATGCCAAGTACAGACTTCAGAAGCTGTCCATAAAGTAAAACTATCTGAAATGGATATTTTTCTAAAACCATGATATGCACCTATTGCACTTCCTATTTATTCTACTCCTTTTACCCTGGGTACTACAGATGCTTTGTGAAACTTCCAAGGTACAAATTAAATCCATCTGTACAAAACAATAAATAATAATTTTCTAAACTGGCTTTATTTCATATTAACCTTGACACCAAATGCCAGCAGCACCAATTAGCCTTGCAATCCTGTCTCCTGTATAAGGCCTAAAGATTTGAACACAATCTTTCATCTGTTAGCATTCAAGAGACCGATAAAAATTTACTCTGCTTTTAAATAAGCTGTACGTGACTGAAATGTACCTCATACTGGGGCATGCTATAAATAACATCAATCTGAAGAGATTGTGAATTTTTCACAGCTTTGTTTCAGAGCTCTTCAAAACCATGGCTGTCAATGACTGCACCACAAAATTTCTGTCAGCTTAAGATTTCAGCCACAGCCAGGGACTTTGATGGATGGTTGTGCACTCTTCCCTAGTGAAATATAATTATCAAGGCATAAAAATCACTTAATCGCAATGCTGGAATGTTTAAGCATAACAGTAATTAGTTCTTCTGTAATGCTTTCAATTCACAGGTATAAGTATTTTACAACAGAAATTATCACTTCCATTTTATAGTTGAAGTAAACTGAGGCATAGAAAGAGCAGAACAGAGTATTTCTTACACTGTGGATTAGAAAGAAAGCTTTGAAGAAAAAAATACTCTTCTCACTGCCAGTCCAGAGCTGCCCTTGTTTATGTGAGTTAGAATAAAGTCAGTCAGAGAAACTGTATGAAAACACAGTTTGCCAAACTGCCCTTTCTTCTGGAATAACCTCCATTAAAAACCCTACTTCATCATCATCATCATCTTCTTCTTCTTCTTCTTCCTCTTCTTCTTCTTCTTCTGCTACTACTATTACTACTATTACTACTACTACACAAACTAACAATGCTGTAGAGTGCACTCAATGAGAAGCTTGATACATTTTTCTGAAGACCTTGAAATGTTCAAAGCTGGCTGGCCAACACGACACTCTGGTCCAAGAATAACAGAATAGGACTCTAATGATTGTTTTTTGGAAGCAGAGATTATTAAGAGTAATGGCTGGGGGCATTCATATTGTGCCACTTGAATTGGAATTCTTGGACCATTGCAAGGTGACCTAAAGCAAAAGCATTTGCCAAGAACGCTTTCATTATTTGAGAACCAAAGCTGGAGGCTTTTGGCCAGGTCACTATTGAGTGATGTTACTCCCACCAGCCTCCATGCAGGTCACAGGACACCCAGGTCTTTGGGTTCTGGGAGGAAGTTGGTTAAAAGGGCACTCCTGGGAGTGGTCTGAGACTGTGTTTCGTTCAAGATGGGAAAACTTGTCTGTTCAGACATGGAAAGGATTAAATGAATGTCAGCTTTTTCTTGATTTCTTAGCTGATAGAGCAATTAAGGATAATTTTCCTATTTCCTGTGTTTCCTAAACATGTGTATGTTTAGCACCCAGTGGAGACCATAATGATGGCCACCAAGAGGAAAGGCAGTTTAATAATACATTTGTGATCAGACACATGGGCTGAAGACCAGCCCTGGTACAGGACGGTTAAACAGTAAAAATTTACTTTAAACTGTGATGAGTTCTTCATTTTGAGTTACAAATAGCCACATATCTGAGAGCTGAGGGCTCCCAAATGCAACTTTTCATCACTTACACTTGTGAAGTTTTGCAATGCTTTCATATTTCCCAGAGTTATCCCACCACTGCTTTGTCAAATATGCGATAGAAATTATCTTTCCTAGTAAAATCTTTCCGTTGTCCTTGGACAATTGATAAAATACCTCTGCACTTAACTATTAAACAATATCTTGCTCTATTTTTCCCAGCTTCATGTTCAAACAATGTACTGACTAATTTCTAATGACTCATTTCACTAGAGTGGTCCTGTCATTCTGGACAGGAAAAGAAATTAGAAAAAATCATGAAAGTGTGAAACATTGTTCTCCCATATAGAACAGTCTGAGAGACAGCACCAAGAGCTCTTGCTCATGATGGAGAAAAGAATAACCTGTTAATAATTTTCTGTCAGTGGTGAATTTGAAATTCCTTTATCTGCTGTAGCATATAAATCTAGTTTAAGAAAAACATTTTTTTGTTTGTCTTAAAATATCCATGAATATTGTTTCACCAAGAAGAAACTAAAAGAGCTTCAGAGTCTTCTGTCACCACAGGATGTGTTAGAGTCTTCTATTTATTTCCCTTTATTCCTTTTATTTATTCCCTTATGAGCCACAATTCATTTATATTTCAAGTGATAACTAGGCAAAGCTTAAAAAAAATAAAAAATTAACAAGCTTTGTCCAGTAAACAAAGCACAAATGATTGGATAGCCAGAACACTACTTTCTCTGTAGGAAATTATAACTGAATGCCCATTTAAAGAATATGATGCTGCTGGTCTCAGAAGAAAAATGTCCATGCTATTTTCATCATATCTTCATCTTCACACACTCATTCTTCTTCCCATGGGTAAAAATTGGTGGTTATTGAATGAGTGCAGACAACAAGGATTACACTTGGAGGACATCTAAGAGATTTAGGTATGCAGAGTAAGTAAAGAACATTTGAGAAACATTAAAGCTGATGCCTTAAATTTTAGTTTTTATATTTTTCAGATCCTGAACTGCATTAGTATATAACTCTGAACTCCATATAGAATGCTTGTAAGCTTTCTTCATAATTTGTTCAGACAAAAAAAACCCTTCCAGGCCTGAGAACCAAGGTCACCATCACAGCCTCAGGCCCTGAAAAAAATAAAGTGATTTGGGGGGAGCAAACTGGAAGCAAATGACTTCATTACCTGAAGCTGTAATTGGACAATTAACCTCTGTTATGCAAATAGACCAAACTTAACATCTCTCTGAAAAACTTGTGAGTATTGACCATCTTTGGTGTAGCCTCTGTGAGGCTCTTGCACTGCCCAAGGTGCATGTAGTAAAGGCATTTAATAAATACCTACTTTATTCTCTAACTCTGTCTAGCCTCTGTTCTAGGTAGCCATTACAGGTATCAAAGTATAGAAGAGAGTCTGTCATTTTCACAAAAAGGCCTTGGTTTCTTAACAAATACAGTGCCATATTTGGTCTCAGAAATGCATTGAAGTCCAGAATGGAGAACCTTTGTTTTCAACCAAACAGGCAACAACAAAAGAGGACAAACAAATTTTGCTAAGCCTGAAACAAAACCAGAGCAATCTGCACACTGGGGAATGCAGACTAGGTCCTTTGCATCTCCGGAGTGGAGTAATAAATTCTTTGTCTCCAAGCATTGTGAACAGTCAAAAGTTCATGTTACATATTGGTTAGTGTGTTTCTTTAGTAAGTGGGCTGCATATCCGAGATAATAAAAGCACCATGTGTTGCAGCAAATACTACAGTAAGGACTATTCTTACTGAACAGCACAGAAGATAATCACATACATCTTATGTAAATAAGCAGAACACACATTACAAATACAGTAAATCTAAGCAGTTTTCAATTTGCTCTTTCCTTCACTGCCTGAATTTTCGAGTCTATTGCTTAAACATTTATTCTTTCTCTCTCCTGCTGGAATACTTCCTGCCTTCTTTGGTTTAACTCTGTGGTTCTCTATAGGAAAATGGTCTTATATAGACTCTATATATGCATCTTTATGGTATTTAATCTCATTTAGAAAATAGCTCTGTAGTACTGCACAAATTATAATCAAATGAATCAAGTCCTTAAGGCAAACAAAATACGTGCTCATCTAAAATGTCTCCCTATGGTGTATTTATTTTTATCAGCCACCAGTGGTATATGTGCATGAATATCTGTGTGAGAGAGGAAATGTTTTCATGTGCCTATGCCTGCATATTTGTGTGTGCTAAAATATATAGCTGCATTTCTTTTACATATACTCATCAGTATCTTGGGATATGCAGAGCTAATCACATCTAGAAATGCCATTTACTTAGAATTGCTTATGAATACTAGAAAACACCCTGAAGAATTTGCATCTATGTATCTTCAATCAGATTGCATTCACTAATGTCAGTCCAAATTACAACAACTGAAAACTGGCTGATGACTGTAAAAGACAATCTGATTGAGGATACCAGAAGAGAGACAGGAGGCCTGTCTCCTGCTCTGCTCATCTACAAAAATCCTTGAGTTATTAGCAAATGGCCTCACTGTATCTCCACTTCCTTAAAATACCCTCCTTTACAAACTCAATTTAAACATGTGAATAATAACATAAAAGCAGAATTTTGTTATAATTACCCAGGCGACCAACTATCCCATGTGGACTTCCTGGTAGTCAGGCCATATCTGAAAATTAGAGTCATAAAGCAAGCACAAAGCAAGCTCCAAGTCTCCAGATAATGATTAGCTTCCTGAAGCATCTGTTGAATTCTCATCACACTCTCTCAGAACTGCATGGTATGTTGAGAATTAGATCCTGGTTTTACCCAAGTCCAGAAGGTATAAAAAAGCTGTTGGTGGAAGAGAACAGACACAGTTTGGCCACGTTCCTGCTTCAGAACTGGTGGTCTCAGCTGATTCCAGCTGACCTTGGCATTACCTTCTGTACAATGCTCACAAAGGCAGTATTTGTGATGTTGGCATTTGCTCCTTGGGTGCCATCTTTTTCCTTTGGGAGCTAGATAAAGGCAAGTGATTTCCACCAAACAGATCACTGAACAAACATTTCCAGCATTCAAATTTAAAGCTCTAATTTTGATTTGAGGCAATTATTTACCATAGTTACTGTTACTCTTCAGTGTATTAAGCAGCTGAGAATTAGACCTCTGGGGTCTGTAATCCTATTTATGACACTGGGCTCATTAAATCAGCAGTAAGGGTGATGTCAAATTCAGCAGATTAGAAGAAAAACCCCTCACTATTGCAAATCTGCACAGCTCCAGCAATGTTAAGGCAGATAGACACCTGCTGAGGCACTGGGCTGGGAACTTCAGAGGAAGTGTGCTTTACTGGAGCAAGGAAAAAAAGATGTTTTCATCCTGATGCTCACACAGAAAGCCTATTTTTAAATACCTTTTCTTTCATATCTGTCTCAGACAGGAGAATACTCCTGTGACATGGGGTGAAGATTTTTCCAGTATATGGCACACTAAACAGAGCCTTTTTTAAAAATAATGAAACAGAAGTAATATGTGAGATATGAGCAGTCATATCGCTGAATGACATATATTTCAGTGTTGCCTATGAGGCCTAAGTGGACCAATACAACCCTGAGATGTTTTTGTTGTTTCTTGCCTCGATGGAAGCCACATTTCTATTTGTATATGGAAAATACAATTTGTGTGGCTCAGTGAATATACATGATGCATATATATGAAAAAAAAATTATGGAATATAGAAAATATTATGCCAGTAAAGTTTCTTTCTTAAAGCCTAGGAATCAACAGATACATGTTAAAATAGCACAGACTAGAGCATCAACTTTAATATGACAGATAAAAAGAACCATTCAAAATATGACAGTCATTTAAGGATTTGCTCAAGAAATTACTTTTCTCTCCTCACTTGGCTCTCCAGTCTTTTGCAGTTGCTGAGTGATGAATATCTTGTATCCCTGCATTTGTGAGGGAGGATGAGTGAAATGAGATGCAGTGTTTCGGCAGAGAAAGAGGAAAAAAAAGTATTTAACTGAAGAGCTGAGAATGTCACCAAAGATGCGTGCACAGCACCACAAGGTTGGACAACTGTATCAAAATGTAGATGCCAGCAACAGACAGGCATATGCATAGGCAAAATATGTGTATGAACATGGAAAAACAGTCCTGGTGTGCTTGTTTTGTCACCCACTGACATCCACAGGATGTGTTTCTCAGTGTCTGGGCTAAGGCTGGGCTCAGAGTTTGTGCAAAACTACCTATTGCCACAGAATTAGGGCCACTTGAGGAGACAGTCTTGGTACTGACTGCTTCCTCACCTTTGGCTGGGAACAACAAGCCTAGTTTTCTTCCTTTCTTCCTCCATCCTAGAACCATCGTCAAGCATTACCCTGACCCATAAAGGATAGCAATATTCAGGTTTACCTTTACCACTTTTAACTGTTTCTGAGGAGATTGAATTCCACTCATACTACATTTTTATCTCTTTGAGGCACAAAAGAAAAAACCTCTTTCTTTGTGTGGTTATTCTTCCAGGCACAGATGTAAGCTAGACCAAAACTTTGAAGACTAATTTACCTTTAGTGAGGTAGCTCTGAAGCTGCACAATTAAGCAAAGGGGACACCAGCTTGTGTGCCTACTGCAGGCTCCTTAGGTAATGCACACTTAAGGCTGCCATGGCTTCTATTTCCTGGGTGCTTGGCATCCAACACCAGGATTTTCTGGCTTTTATCTCAGCCAGCAGAAAAAAGAGCAGTGGAAAGGCTCCTTCTTTCCCTCTCATGCTCTCAGTATGCAGAGGCAACACTATGTTAGTGTTGTTTGGCTGCTGTTTCATCACAGGGTTTGCAGTAGAAACAAAAATTTGGGAAGGCCTTATAGAGGCTAGAGAATTCCCATCCAAATCCTCTTTTCCAGGAAAATTTGTGCGCTTCAACATGAGTTCCTACTGCAAGATGGCCCAAACTAGCCCCTAAGCTTTCACTCATTACCAAAAAATCTAACACGATGTATGTGCACAAATGTCTCTCTATAACCATTCTTATGTGAAGAAACTGAAGAGGGAATCTTTAAAATATTGTCCTTTTAATTCAAGTTAACTTTTAAAACCTGATTAGTCCAAATCAGTCACAATACCATTTGGCCACACAAGGGGCACCCAAGGAGAGGTGACAAATACTACAAAGAAGATAAAAGATAATTTAACAAGAAGCAAGTTGTAAGGGGTGACAAAGTGTTATTTCCATAATAAGCTTATCTGAGCCTGGGTAAGTTCCTGAACAGGGTGTGGATTTGGCAGTAGCAAAGAAACAGGCCACACAAAGAATGTCTGTTTAGCTAATGAATGCCACTGAAGTGGTTGACTCTCATTTCTCTGGTTTGGATCCTTGCCACCTTTACTCTAATGTCAGACTTTGTTTAATTGGCAAATATACCTTCAAAGGATTGCAGAGCCCTCCATGCTGCTCCACAGGCTGTTAATATTTAATTGTGATTTGTTAAAGGCATACTAACAGTTGATAAAATTATGTGTCTGGGTGCTTTATTATAATGCAAACCAGCAGCAGGATTTTCTGTGTTCTTTTCTTAGGGAAGAAGGAGAATATTGTCTTAGAGACAATATAAATTTATTAGCGTTTTCCATTAAAAAAAGTCTTGGAAAGAATCACAGGCTTTGTTGCAAATCTATTTTGGAGGTATGAAATTCATGAAGTGTTTTTCTTATCTATATTTACTTCACTACAAAGGAAAGCAATCAATTTGATGGGAAATTACTGGTGTTTAAATCAAGACAGAATTAGCTTTTGCCTTTTTCACTTTCAAAGGTGTAAACAAATTTTGAATTTAGAGGAAAAGTTATTTAAATTGGACTTTTTGATGATTACTTTAAGAATACAAAAGGAAGAATCTTGGAATTTGTCCACGTGTATTATATTTGACTTAAGTTTCATTTCCGTTGAACTTGCAGAAAGTAAGAAATAGACTCTTGGATACAACTCAAATCAGTACATCTGAAGGACTGTGTTACATGAAGGATTTAAAATCACAAGTGACTGCCTACATGATTTCTAAATATCACTATTTGTGCTAGCTGAACAACAACAAAAAAATCTGTGTTTGTTCAAACAAAAGTTAATTCAAGCACATGATAGAAATAGCAACGGGAAAATGAAAGGTAGAGAGAATACTTGGTAAAAAGTTTTCAGTCTTGGCCCAAGCACATTTAACAAAAAAATCACCCATCCACACCCATTTCTTTGCTATGAAAATCCTTAGTTCTTTTTAATTAAATAAGCAGTCTTTTACAGTAGCTTTTTATCTTCCTAAGAAATCTGAGTCAGCCAATAAAAAAAACCATCAAAGAGGTTACTTAGCACCTGTAAGCAATAATTTACACTGATGCCAACCCTTTGAAAGTGAAGGGGCACATTACGTTCTTGACATATGTGAATAATTTCCCTTGAGTTCATTTCTGCTATTGCCATGTAGAAAATAAAGTTTATTCTCAGAGAATAAATATGCAAAAGTATTTTTTAGAACTTGTTTTAAAATGTATCTCGTCAAAATGTGGGACAACATTCCTTCAGCTATTACAGCCTATTCCTTTCCACAACATCTGTAACATTGATAACTTCGGAAATGTTAAAAATTCCTCTGTGAGTAAAGACCAAGCCATGATTTTAAGTTATAACACTGAAACCTCAGAGAAGCCACGTGTTTTGATTCATTGAACTCTTTTTCTTCTCGCATGTTTCTGGGGATGAGGGAAGCTAATCATCCCCTATTATCTCCAGTTTACTTGACGAATAGCCAGTCACTTTTGAAAAGTTTGACAATTTCTCCCCAAGAAAACGCAGAGCAGGATTTGCCTTCAGGAGCCACATGCATCTGCTCCAAGAGCCTTACCTGGACAGGCAGAGGTGCTGGGGCTGCCCAGCATACACCAGTATGTCAGCAGAGCCAGGACATACCAGTCATATTTGCAAGGACATAACAAAACCAGGATCCAGTGCCTGAGGCTCATGCAATTGGCTTATCCTAAGGCATGAAAGCCAGTTTGGTTCTATGCTAGTATTTTTTTAAAATTTTATTTACACTGGGGTTAAAATCAGGCATTTATGGTTTTGTTAATAATTTTCATCATGGTGCTTAATGGGGGGAACTTTGAAGCAGAACAGTCATATCAGATCTGAAGCAAAGTTCATCTAAACCAGAGCTACATTTTGAAAGCTCTCTAGTCAGCAGTAGTCTGCTCTTTATTAAATTCTTAGACTAATATTTTTCCCAAGTCTTTGGACATTAAATCAAATAGTTTTTTCAAAACTGCTATTTATCACTGTTCATGTTAAGTTTCTCTCCTTATTACTCATCTGTGAGTCCAATAGCCCACAACAGCCTTGGTCACTGTGACTTGTGGCAACAGTTTCCACAGAATCCTCTCACATTCTACAGAAGGCATGCCTTCAGCATCAGATGCACATTTGACACTTCCTCTCAGTGAATTCACCTTTCCCTTTGCTCTTGGACAGGGAGAATGACAAGGGAGTGAGACAACCTTTAGGAGACAGTTACACCAGTAGTAAACACAATACACCAGATGAAATATAAATATGTCACTCAATAGTGCATAAATCAAAAGCAAATATTCTTAAATATCCAGAAATATTTGTTTTACATAGTGGTTTTGTTTCATAGTCTGCTTTCCCTTTAAACACTCTCACAGCTGCACTTCTCTGGGCAGTTGCAGAAGTTACTTACTCATGATTCTTTTCATTACAGTTTGCTCAAGGCTCTTGCAAAACATGCCAAGGTACTCATTTCCCTGAAGTCCACAGGAGAATTTGCAGTGCAGTGCAATCACTGAATTGTGAGAGGAGGAAGAGAAACAGGCAGATGACATAAATTAGAAAAAAAAGAAACAAAGTGAAAACAAACAAAGAAAGCAAATACAAGGTATAAAACACTATTTTACCTGCTTTCCCCTTGGAAAATTCTACTGGATATCCTGAAAGCAGTAACCTCTTCCAGTTGGGTTTGATAAGTTTTTTTGACATGGTGTTGCATGATATTCTCCTCAGCCAAAGAAGGAAATACTATCTTGAACAAATGACTCTATGATAAATGTACAAGTGATTGAAAAAAAAATACTCGAAGAGAAGTTGTCAACATTTCTCTCACAAATTGGCAACACATTTCTGCAGCACCTTCTTCTATTCCTTACTTTCATTAAATACATGAATGACAGTACAGAGACTTATGCCATTTGTAAGTCATATAGAGCTGGAAGCACACTGGAGGCTGCGGTTGCTGCTCTAGCTGATCCTGACAAATTGGAGAAATGATCCGAAAGCAATATGATGAGATGGAAATTAAAAAAAGGCAACAGATGAGAGAGGAAATTGAGCACACAAACAGAAAATCAGGAGTAACTAGCTAGGCAGCATGCTAGAAAAAAGACAAGGTTGAGGCAGGGAGGTTAGAGTGGCTCACAAACTAAGTCCAGGTGAAAAATGTGATGCTATTAACAAGCAACAGACTGTGGAGTAACACAGAGGAGGTAGTTCATCTTTATCCTGCACACATAAGGTTGCAGCTGGAGTCCAGTTTTGACTACACCAGGATAAAAACGAAGTACCCAACTGGAAAGAGTCAAAACCAACTGATAAAAGACAGATAAAAAGATACTTAGATTGAAACAGTATTAGGGAAAATATACCAAATATATTCAGCCTAGAATAGAGAAGACTGGGGAAAGATAAACCATATTGTAATCTCTTCATCCCAAATTTTTCAGGAACCATTTATTAAAGTGTTTGCATTCTGTGTCTGAGTATGAATACATGACTAAGACTATATAAGTCTATATCCAGCTGTTGGTGAAGTTATAAGGAATTGCTCTAAACAGAAGGCATCCAAAGAACTAACTCAATAAGGTGCCACTTGTAGCCTTCATACCTGGGTCATTTAAACCCCACTATCCAAAATAGATGTGGTTGCCCCTTATGTCTCGGTTCAGTTCACAACCATCCCATTGTTGATACTAGAGAGGCACTTCTATTCCACTTTCATTTCAAGAGACTGCACCTCTTTTTCTGATTCTTTCATCTGTTTCACATATTTCTTCAGATTTAGCAGGAAAGCGAACATCTCCTTTCAGAAGGTTTACTCAAAGCTGCCTGAATTTACCGGAAACACATAAAAAAGCATTAACACGACAGGGATTGTTTACTAAATTTAAAATTCATTCTATATTTGAGAAACAAATCACTCCCAAAGGTTTTTCAGGAGATACAAAAAAGACACATCTTCTCTGACTGATTGAATGTTGTTTCCAGCCATCACCACATACTGCTTTAGAAGGACAAGATCATACATCTCACTCTGAACTTCATATAACTAAACACAGACAGGCAATGTGTAGCCCCAAAATATCCTGAAACCAATGAGGTAATACTGTGCTGAAATTAAGAGTGTTCTAACTGCATGTTAAGAGCTTTTTACATTAATTTTGGTGGTGTTTGATTTCTCAGTGTCACTAATGCCATGTCTAGAGAGGATCTCTATTCACTGAGCAGAAACTGAGCCCAGTCTGTCTGCTGTGCAAAGGAATGATTCTTTCTAAATTGGGCTCATCTCCCAGTATATGTCTTTTATACCACTAACCTCCACACTTTTCTTTGAGTTTTGTGTCAGGGTTAACCATCCTGTGCATGATGCATTCCACAGGGAAAACCCACCTCCACTCTTTTGTCCTCCAACCAGGAACCCAAAATTTCTAAATCCTTCTCAGTCCACCATACCAGCTGCAAAAGGTCTCAGCTGTGAAAATCCAGTGAAATACAGAAAGGTCATAAGGAGATTATTAGTGATTTTGCATTCTCATTGCAAAGTGGAGAGATGCCAACATAAACTGAAGCATAGTTTGGCTTTTACTCTTGCCCATTAGCCATGAAAACAAACATGAATTTCACGGAGGATGGGGAGATTGTGTGGTAATAACAAGGAAGCTGGGGTTAAAACAGGTGTAGGACTGGTATGATGGCATGGTCCTAAAACTGTGCAATCACTATCTCAGTGCTGCTGGCAGCTTTGATCACGTCTTTGTTCAACCCTAGGTTAAAATAGATTTTTTTTTAATATTCAGTCTTCCACTCTTCTTTGCTGGAAATAAGAACTCTCTATTCCATTCCTCTCAATGTCAGGATATGTACCCTGCAGTAATTCTTCCTGTCTCCACATGAGATTGGTATTTCTGGCAAACCCTACATAATTCCTATATGTTGCTGTAACTGTCTGCTTTGTACTTTATTCCTGTTTATTTCTCTGCTTCTGTTGCTCTCAGATTTAATTTAAAGGCATTGACATGAATTAACCCAGTAATTTCCCTGAAATTTGGGTTTAGAAGAGATTGTAGTGAATATGCTGTTTAAGATTGACCAGGTAATTATACTTTAAGTAGCAAAATATTTTTTTTTTTTTTAACACTGCTTTTCTGGTATAAGGTATATGTTCTATTTGAAACTACATGATACATAATGATGTCTGATTCAGATGAAATAAAAAGAATTTACATTAGAAAAGTTAAAAAAAAAGCCAAAAGAAAGATGGTGCAAATCTGTTTAAATCTTATAACTTATTTCATCATTTATTTCATCAAGTCCAAACCATAATGGGGGCTATTCACAGCTGATTCACAGAATAACATAATGTTCAGATTGCAAGAGTGAGGACAAAGCCAAAAAAAAAAGCATGATAAATGATAGTACATTTGAAAGGTTAAATTTTGTACATGGTTCATAGAAATTAGAGGAGAAAATAAAACAAAATTCCTCATTTCTTTGACTACTTGACCTTATATTATTATCTTGCCTTTAAAAATTTTTAACACAGTTCATTATCCAAGTTTAACATTGTCTCCAGATAAACATGAAAGCATGCTCACACTGCACAATAAGGATGATTTGACAATAGTTTTTCATTTTAACCTTTTCTTTTTTTTTTTGCTTGCTTATTTTATGATCAGGAAGGATGAGGCTTATCTAAATTTTTTCACTCAAGTATAGTATGTCAAGGCCTCTGCTTTTCATACAACATAGGAAGTGTAGGAATGCTCTTTGTGTGATACAGCTGTTCCAGATTTTTTGTAACCTGAAACCCTGGAGTCTGTTCTCAGTGTCTCTGGGAGGAGTTGGTCCACAAAAAAAAGGGCTGCCAGAGTGATTCTGTCAGCATTAAACATTAGACAATGAGAAGTGTCATAGATCTTTTTGTACAGAAATCTCAATCTGTCTAGTACTTCAGTAAAAACACTCACGGCAAAATTTGAATATGTATTTAGTATGATATAAGTGTGAAGAAAATAAAAACAAGACCAGAAGTATTAAAAAATATAAATTTATTAAATTAAAATTTTTACTGTGAGAATTTAGATGCAATTTCTTGTTCCTATAGATTCATTATGTCATTAAGGTTGGAAAACTACACTGAGGTCATTGTATCCGACCATTAACCTAACACTGCCAGGTCCACCAAGCAATAGCTCTTGGTGGGAAGGGAAAGATATGTTCCCTAACTCACTTTTGAGCCATCACTACTTTTCACTACCTTGGAAGGTGAAGGGAAAGAAGAGGATAAAAGCTCCAGAGAAAGGGGAGAGGGCTCAGTGGTGGAGAGCAGCATGACCATTCCAAATGGCAAATGGCTTTTGTTACCTGCAGATCACATGAAGGCAAGTGCTACTCAGATCTGGGGCAGCTGACAAGCCCAGGAGCATCAGCTGATTCAGCACACTGCCAAAAAAGCCTCAGGGATTTGGTAGGAATAGTGTTCCTGGAAAACTTTCTATTCCTTACTGCAGAGGGATGGTTCCCTGTTTCCATTTGTGGTCAACCTGGTGACCCATGTGCTCTGAGCAGTGAGCAAGGGCACAGGAACTGTCTGGCTTAGCTGAGAAAGCTGCTGGTGTGCAGCACTTCTAGAAGGAGACGTCTTGGTGGACTTAGGCCTGTGGGGTATATCCTCCCAACGTGGAGAATATCCCATCTGCTTGGAGACATACATCAGAGGAAAGACTAGGAGTCATAGAATCGTAGAATTATAGAATCATTTACATTGGAAAAAACCTCTAGAATCATTAAGCCCCACCATTAACCCAGCACTGCCAGGTTCTCCTCTAAACCACATCCATAAGTGCCACATCTAGAGATCTTTTAAATACCTTCAGAGATGGTGACTCCTATTTCAATGCTTGACAACCCTTTTGGTGAAGAAATTATTCCTAATTTCCAATCTAAACCTTTCTGGCACAACTGAAGGCTAGCAGAAGGTTCCTCATCAGAGTTTCGAAAAATTGTCAGCCACAACGACAATCCTCAAGAGAGTGCTAGACAGAGTGCACAGCTTGGGACTGGACATTGGGGATCTTACCACGGGCACAGGAAGAGGCCAGAACAGATCACAGACTCAAAGCCTCATCGCTGCTGCCACTTCCCTCAAGCCTGGGAATGCTTGAATGTCACTCAAGGTGTGTGAAAGAGGGGAATCCTTCAGATAAGTGAAGTAACACCATTGCAAAAGCATTGTAAAAATACATACAGCAGCAAAATTACTTTGACAGTCCCTTACACAGCTTCATTGCCTCTCATTAAGCTTGTGTTTCAATGTAGTGTTTGCTTAACTCTAATTATTCTCATATGCAGACCTTCTTAAACTCTAAGAACACAGGCACTTACTATATAGGAGGTTATTGAACTAATTCTCCAACAGTCAAAACAAGGAACAACTGTGACTTGGAGTTGAGGGACTCAAAAACCTCTTCTTTCTGCAAAATCAGCAGCCTGTCAGCTGCAAAGAATTACAAGCATTTTCAAGGATTTCGGCAGAAAAGAAAACATTAATAAAACGATTAACAGATTTTTCCCCTGCTCTTAACATGTTTAACACTCAACACCTTTGCTTACCTTTCAGCTTAATGTCACTAGTTCATTTATTTTTATAAAGACCGCTACAGGATATCTTGGTATAAAAATAGTTTATAGGGAGGCTTGTTTGGGAAGATCTCAATACACTGAGCAGCTGACTGATATGGAAGTTAACTACAAGCAAAACATTGTTCTTTACCTGGTGGAGAAGAGGCCAAGATTTTAGCCCACCACAGGCTGTGTTGGGAGTTCGTCAGAAACCTAAGGCACATGTTCAATTTTCACCCAGCTGAACAGCTTGCATCTCCCTTGCAGCAGTGGGGGTAGGATGCCCTGTTCTTGGCAGCACTCCCCCTTTGTGGTCCAAGCAGCCAGGGCTACTGCTGAGTCCAGAATTTCATATTCTAGTCAGGTGCCCACTGAGATCAAAACAGAGCATCAAACACCTCAGTGGCAAGATTTCCTACTTCACAATTTCCAACTTCAGGCTTCAGTTTGCTGTAACCAAACCCTCCTCTGGCAGCTGGAACAAGAGTCTGATCCAGGCAAAGTGTTTACAGTTTAAACTACATTCATTTAATGAAATCCTATAAACTGTTATACAAAAGTTACAAAACAATTGAACAATTTAGATACATTCAGAGCTTGTTAGGGCCATCCATGCATTCAAGGATTAGAAATTACATAGCTGACTGATGAATTTGTTGAGATGTCTAACTGTTACATAGTTAAAAAGACCTTTAATAAATTGGTGACATATTATTTGGTCTTTTCTCATTTTTACATGAAACATGGGAAAAAAATTAGCATATCTCTAACTATATTTTGAACCCTAAGAGATGCAAACAGCATTAGTATTCAATTAATATAGTAGTCAAAACCTTCAATTATATTTTTTTGGATTTTAATATTATCATGAAGCATAGGAAAGAATATAAACCTTAGTAATTTACCAGCATCTGCTCTAAAAATGCCAAAATCTTAAAGATTTAAGAGAGCCTACTGAAAACATTCATTTCACTGTTCAGAGGAATCACTGCCCAAAGGTAAAGTGATGTAGCAGAGTTATTGCAAGAAAAACATATGTGGCACATTAGTCATGTTGGCAAAGCTTTGGAAAGTACCTTTGCTATGTGAATAACCCACTGACTTCAATAGGACTATTTATATGCTTAAAATTAGGATACTGTTAAGTACATTGCTGATTTGAAGCCACAGAAACCAACTCAGACTTAGGGGCATGACATCATCACTTACATGCTAAAGCAATTCAGAGTAGAATTCACCTAAATAAAAGTAAACATTTGCACTGTAAGCATTGACATCTCACCTAATTGTTTAGAGTATCAAAATTACCTATTTCCTCTTCATTTATGATAAAAGGAGCTTGAGGAGGTTATTATCTTAGATATAGACTTCTCCCACAACCAAATTTAGGTGAGATTAATGTAATTCTTGTCTCTTTTCTTTGTTATCCTGATTTATTTATTATCTGATATAAACTAAGCATTTGTCTCTTTTGAGCTAAAAAGACACATTGAAGTTCCTCCTTGTGTGAAGTTAGATCAAAATCTATTCCATAAAGAAAGAGCCCTAATATTTTGCTAACAAAAATCTACAGAAATCTATGTGTTTGTTTTCAAAGTGTTAATGATCTTCAATGGTCAGGAAGCACTTGATTTCCCATGAGATGACATAAACCACCATGGAAAGGACTGCAGAACCAAGACTGCTACATCAAGAGCAGACATTTTATTGCATCAGCTTGATTTCTGTGGTCTTTATTTGTTGTCAACTTATGTTCTACCCCATACTTATGTATTCAACTTTTAATTTTAGTGATTATATACAGGTCCAATTTGAAACTTGATTCAGTGTTGTGAACCAGCTTTAGTGGAATTGAAAGCAAGCTTCTGTGCTTTGGCTGTTGAGTGCTTCCATAGAGAAATCCACTTTTTATCATAATGCCTAAAAAAATTTGAAAATCGTGATTTCCTAGCAAAGGGCTCAATCTGAATGATGAAATTCTTATAATATCTCAGAATTATTTCTTAGTTTCTGTATGAGCAATTATCTGTTTACAGGTACTGAAGAAAATGCCCCCAGTGCTGAAAGAACTTTTTAAATCCAGCAGATTTAAACCTATGCATACCAGAATGCAATGTTCTTCAGCTAATACATCCAACGTCATCTATGAAACTAAGGCTGTGCATCCAAATGAGCTCACAGAGACAGTCAGTAAAGGACTATGGAAGAAAACCTCTTCAAAGTAATTATTCTTTCTTCAGCCTCTTAAAACATCTGCAAAAGATGGCTTTGGTATTAGTTCTTGTGCTGTCTCTAAAAAGCATGGGCTGAAAAAGAGATGTTATTTTCATGGCATATACAAACATTTTTATGTTCCCTGATTATAGTTCTGCAGGAGCTAACTTTCATGTCACCATCTGTAACTCATAGAGCTGACAGCCTTTATCACTTTCCTTCTGCTAATATTCCACTCCTATAATAACTGCCCTTTTCTCTCCAACTGGCTAATTGACTAGCACAGTCAAGCTTAGAATAGAGTTATTATTCTCAACATGTATTTAACTTGCTTTGACTTGAGCACTAAAAAAGGCTTGCTCAACACCCTCATTTTTCCTCTCTCTGTCAAGAGTTCAATTTTCTCTGCAAATATTTTTTCTCTTACACCCCAATACGGATGTGTATTGGGTGTAGATGCAATAATGCAAATTTTGTCCTTGATACATTTAGTGTACAGTGCTGTCTAAGGCTTAATCTGTTTGCCAATCAAGAAAGTTCAGAGGAAATAACCTAGAACTGTACTGTATTTTTTGAGGCTGAGTAATGAAGTTGAAATGCCTGACTCCTTTGTTTCTCATCCATGTGGACTTGCATGTCCTCTAATTCTTAGTAATAGACATGAATAGACATGAATGAACTCAATGTATTCAATGAAAATAAAATTTGGTCCAATATTTACCTGACTTGGAGTAATATTATGCTAATAATATTTGTAAATTTTAGAGAAATTCATACCAGTTCAGGGAATAATACTTCGTTGGAGTTAGTTGGAATTAAGGAATGAACTAATAAGGAATTATAATGAATCACCAAAATTTAATGATGGGATTTTTTTGTTTTCTTCATGTCCTGCCAGTCCTTCCTGAATTCCTGTTTCTGATTCAAACGATGATTTTGAAGTTTAAATGTAACAGAAATAACAATATATTTGAATACCATTAAAATGCAACATTAGATTAACTTTATTGATGGTCTATAATGTTTCAAATATTTCCAAGATTTCTGATAGCATTGCTATAATATTGATTCAAATCTAAAACACCCTTAATTTGAAGGCTTTAAATTCATCATTGAGGGCTTTATAATTTATTGCTCCAGGAGCTCCCACAAAGTTTGCTTCCAGATCTAGATGTAAGTAAAACATAAGTCTTTCCCTCAGACTTCTATGTTCACCTCTCTTAAAGTTTCACAACAAAAAAGAAAAAAAAATAAAAAACAACCTAAAAATTAAAAAGGAGTAATAAGTTTCTCAGAAACACAAAGTGTCAGGAATAGTGAAAGACCAGTTCATTGTAATAAGATATAGGCTAATGAATTAAGGAAATTTAGAGGTGTTTTGGACATAGTAACAACTTCATTTTTACTATTAGTAATTGGTAATAATGATGACTATTTGATTAATTAGGGTACCTCCCTGTCTTTTTATGAAACAGGGGAGAGAAAGTTACTGTTCTGGCCTTCTTGGAGCTGGAAACTGCTTCTCCTGTATTTCTGGTGCATGTCACACCATCAGACCAGCTGTGTAATTAAGCTTGTAATAATAACAACAATGTTTCAGGATGAAAAAAACACAAAACCCAACATTAAATATGTACACTTTTATTAAGACATTCACCTGGAATATAGCAAATCTGTGTTCATGTTTCATGTCATACATGTTTTACATTGGAAGCTGTTATCCTTTGCCTCAGGCCAATGGGACATTGGCCAGGCTCTTGATCTCTGCAGTTTTTGCTTAATTATATCAAACTCTGAAATCCTTTTTTGACATCATGAAGCCTTCCAAAAGTATTTCCTCTGAAACTTTTGAATTTCTATGAAAAGTTAGGTTTTGAACATTTAACTTTTCCAGTGAAAGTCCAAGCAGTCAAAAATTCCTGATCCAGTTCTGCTGTAGTTAATTTCCCCCCGCCTCAATTCTCATAAAAAACTCTTCCTGGAGAATTATAAAATACAACTAGCCAGTTTTTAATCTAATCTGGCTTGGCTTTCACTATCTAAATTATACAAAGTTTGCCATTGTGTGTTTCTGAAAGAATTATGAACAGTGGTTTTCCTTAACTAAGTGAAAGGATGTCTTCCTTAATTTAGATTTCCCTGGCATGTCCAGCAAACAATGATTCATGAAAACCGTACTTTAAATTCTCCTTTAGAGAAAGCTTTTTTTTCGCCTGTACACGGGGAGAAAATTGACCACAAGCTTGTCTCCTGCAGAAGTGGTTTCCTCATCATATTACTCTCCCAGCAGAGACAATGCCTTTTTCATCCCAGTAAGAAGTAGGTTAACCAAAGAGGAAAATGTGCCCAAAACTGATTAAAAAAAAAAAAAAAATAAAAAAGAAAGCTTTTGTAATGCTCAGGAACACTCGAAACACATTTAGTAATTTGATGAGAACAGCTGTAGAAGTTGCATATTCTTAATTTGAGCCAGCTTCTTGGCTACCACAAGCTAGGTATCAGGATGGATATCAAAAGAGTTACTTAGCAATCTTAATGCTTGATAATCTTGACCATCTATTTAAAAGTAAACTCTCTTTACAGAAAAAAAGGAAGGGAGAATGGTCTAAATAATAAGAAGAACTTATTGTAGGTCCCACCATTAATGCCAATAAAGCATAATTACAAAATCTGAGGCAGGTAGATTGCATCAACATAGTCATTATTTTAACAGAGGGAAAAAAAACAGCTTTTCAGAACAAATACATCAAGGTTTTATTCAAACAGATGTAGTTCATGTGACCCAAAATGAAATATTTCATTTTCTTGTAGTGTTTATCTCTGTTGTTTAATGTGAGTTCCTGTTAATGTAGGTCACTTTTTCCAAGGAGTAATCCTTAATATTATTTTTTAATCCCTTTTGTTTCCATGATTATTCTCTGAATTTTACTTTGATTCTTTAGAAGGCTTGTTACTCCTTAAAGTCAGTTTTGGGGTGAAATTGGTATTTTCCTGAAGCTAAACTGATCCTGTGAATAGTTACCCTGAGTAAGTCTAACAGCCTGTTATCTTTCACTAGTGCCAGCTTTCACTAAAGAAACAGCAGGGCCTCTCAATTACATACATAAAGTGCCCAATTTTCTTCTTGTTTACAAGAGCTTTTTATTGAATTTTGTGGAATTCTACATTCCACATGGAAAAATCACGTTGTTTATTGTCACAGGTACTACGCATGGACACTAATTTTCCTGCTAATTTTGGTATTGCTGTCATACAGAATCAGATTTGGTTCTAGAAAGCACATTATAACATATTCACTATTTACAATTTAAAAACAATGAACCATAGTGCCTTTTCTAAGCAGCTTAAGACATGCTAGTAATCTTTACACCCAATCACCCATGATCTACAGACAACAGCTCTTATCTCTGGAAGAAAAATCTCTTTCTCCTCAAGGACAAGGATAAATCCAAGTCATCTGTCTAGTGGGAGCCAAAGTTAAGAAGAGATATTGAAAAGATTATCAGCCTATAATTAGGGATTTATAATTGCCTAATTAAAAGCCAAATCTTCTCAGGCCCAGCCCAAGAATTTTCATTCAAACAAATAACAGCTCTGAGTGACTCGCACTAATTGGAGGGTCCAGCTGATGAGGGCTCCAATCTGGAGAGTGGTCTGGTTTCTTCTGGCCATTCTTAATATGGTTCTACCCAGAGTGAGGCTGCTGTGATCATTGCTTCAGTGTCGTGGCAGTTTTAAGTGTGACACAGTTCTCCTTGTCTTACCATACTCTTCCTGGAAGTCTCCATCGCTTGACACTGTACCTGAAAATTTGGAGAGGTTATATTCGAGATGGAGTAGAAGAGAGATCCACAGATCACCTTAAGTTTGCAGGGTGTGAATTCCAGCAGTGTTGAGTGGATTATAGCAATCAAATCTAGGTTGAGGACTGTTGAGAAAGCCATCTGTTGTTTGTATTTTGAACCTGAATGCATAAAATATAGGGGGAATCAATCATCTGCCAAAAACATTGACATTCTAGCTAAGAGTGAACAGCTTCCTCAGCAAAAATTAGGCTTTTTGTTGGGAAGAAAATCCAGCTATTGATTTATGTGGCAAAATGTCAACTGATTAATCCTATCAGAGAACTTTAATTAGATACATGTTCATTTGCTATCCTTGTCCCTGGACTGCTACTGTATTGGCCAGCATCTGGACTTGCTGGTGTCAGCACTGCACAGTCAGTTTGCAGCATGCTATGTCACCACTTGCAGGAATACTTGAAGGAATTAAAAATAAGCAATTAGAGTTGTATTTTGTGGTCCTAAAAAGTATTTTATTACACAAGTGGTCCTAAAAAGTATTTTATTACACAAACCCACAAGTAAAGGCCAGATGGTACAACATTTCAAGGCCTGAATTAGAAAATCGAATCATGGTTCTCAATGGAAGCTCTCTGCTTGAAATATAGATTTGATTGGGTGATAGGTAAGATGCTGAAATTTATCTATACAGTTTGATACAGAGATGCAAATTTATATGCTTCTCTACTTTCAAAATGTAACTGCCTCAGCACCAAAAACCAAATGGTCCTCAAATGATAGAGAACATGTCAGACAAGAGCTGTATAAAAAAAGAGGATTTTCTCTCAAGATGTCTTTTCCATCTCTACTCATCAGAACACTTTAACAAATTGAATATAGGAATTTGATTAGATTCTCAAATGTTTCTAAAGAGATTCAGATATTCGCAACTGAGTGTGATCACCTCATTGCCTCACTCTGTTTTTAAATGCCCCAACTACTTGTTCTTTTCTTTCACTTTTACAAATAAATTTAAATGATTTCTTTCTTTACTCATTCAAACAATGACGAGGGATAAGTTTTCAAATATCATCATAGCATCAGATGTAGCTTAAAGGATGTTATTTGCAGAAATTCTGATCATAGAAGTGTTTCTTTCCACCAAAGTTTCGACCAAGAGGTTAATATGAACATCAGTTGCTATTCAGGCTGGTGTGGGTTTACCTTATTTTGTATTAGAGGTAGGAAAGCAGATTTTCCCAATGAACAGCAAGCCTTTTCTGCTCCTCTTGAGCTTGCCAGAAAAAATTATCTGAAATATTGAATGATCATGCTGTCAATAAATGGTGAGATGAAGCCTGAGGCATAAACATGAACAGGTCACTTCAAAGGAGGGGAAAAAAATTAGACTTTGTATTTAAAAGCAAAGAAAATAGGAAGCTTTTGCTTTGAAAGGTAACTGAAAATCCAGGGTAATATTTGATTATTTGTGGTGATGCAAAACTGTTTAGTAGATAGACAAATAGACTTCCTTTAGACTGACTCATACATGCGTCCATGGTGTTGGGCATGTTCAAACAATGGGACCTGGAAAACACTACATAGACAAACTGAAAGGTCAGCAGCAGTTTAGGTCATAAAGAAGGCAAATAAATTAGTAGGGGAGTAATAAAATTACTTGAAAATTAAGAATTACAAAACTTTATTGTTGTTTCAGATTGCCTGTCTTTTCTCCAAGAAGTGATTTCCCCTTCCTGGTTCAGTCATTACAGACACTGTTCCAGTTCTCAATACCCTAACTCTCTCAGCATCCTCCTTGGTTCCCTGTCATGTATACAGCTTCACATCCTGATTAGGATTGAATTAGGATACATTAGGATGCCCTTGCATTTATCAAATAGTTATCTTCCAGATATGGAACTGCTCCCAGGTCTGGTCCTCAATTTATTTATATTGGATACGTGCTAGGTAATTTCTCCAGTCGTTTGCTGAAATGAGTCAATCAGCTTTTTTCCAGATGAAAGACAACTATGAATCGTAAAACTGTGCACAGCAAAGGATGTTCCAGCCAGATAACATGAATATTAATTATGCCAAATTTAGCATCCTCTGCTTATCAAAGTCCTTCTGGGTGGGTCCTGTCCTCTCTAGTGCCTCACAGTGCTTTTTGAGCATAAGCATCATAAATGCTCAGAAATGCTATAACAAAATTATTCTGGCAAAATCTCACATTATTTCATGCTCTCACCCCAAATCACTGGGACTTAAGTCACCTGAAATCCAGAGAAAATCCATATGACCACAGAATGGTTTGGGTTGGAAAGAACCTTAAAAATCATCGTGGTTCCAGCTTGCCTGCCATGGACCAGGTTGCTCAAATATACCCTTCAACAGTTCCAGGGATGGGGCATCCAGAACTTCTCCAGGCAACCTGTTCCAGTGCCTCGTCACCCTCACAGCCAAGAACTTCTTCCTTATATCTGATCTAAACCTATCCTCTTTTGGTTTAAAACCATCAAGAAAGCTAACATGAGACTTCCCATACCAAATGAATTTTGATCAAATCATAAAGCAAAGCAGTGTCTAAAAGATAATATCACTCAACTTTATCAATTAGAGATACAACTGAAGTCCTCCTACTGTATATTAAAAATGGTTTGAGGAAGTAAGACTGAAGGACATTATTCTCAGGACATTGCTCTTTCTGAAAGCAAACAGAAATAAGAATGCATTTCTTAAAACTGAGCAAAACACTCAAATAAATTATGGGAATTATTCAGATGTATTGTGGTGGGTTCACCTTGTGGTGAACTATTGTGGTGGTCACCAGATGCCCACCAAGAAGCTCCATCACTCCTCTCCACAACAGGACAGGAGGAGAAAATACAATGAAAAAGCTCATGGGTCAAGAAAAGGACAAGCAGATCATTTACCAATTACCAACACAGGCAAACCAGACTCAAATTAGAGAAATTAATTTAATTTATTTTCCCTTAATAACAGAGTAGGATAGTAGCTAAGAAGCAGAAACAAAACTGAAACCACCTTCTTCCCGCACCTCCCTTCTTCCTGGGCTTAATTTCCCTCCTACTCTCCTATCTTCTTCCCCAGAGTGGCACAGGAGGATGAGAAATGAGAGTTGTGGTCAGTCCATATCTCTTCATCTCTGCTGCTTCTTCATCCTCACTCTCTTGATGACCGTCTCCACCAAGCATGGGCCGTTTCCCCATGGTGCAGTCCTTCAGGAACATGCTGTTCCTGGGTGGGTCCCCCATGGCCCACAGGTCCTGCCAGCAAACCTGCTCTGGTGTGGGTTCCTCTCCAGCAAGGAGTGCTCTCTGCATATCTGCTCCAGTGGGCTGCCCTCTGCATATCTGCTCTGGCATGGAGCCCCTTGGGCTGCAGGGGCACAGCCATGTGTTCTCCAAGGGATCAAGGGGAATCTCTGCTTCGGCACCTGGAGCACCTCCTCTCCTTCCTTCTGTGCCTTCTTGGTTCTGTTCCTTCTTGGTTCCTTCAGGGCTGTCTCTTTTACATTTTCCTACTCCTTTCATAAATACTGTTCATGTTTTCTATCTGTTTCTTAGATATATTAACAAGTGGGCACTGCCAAAATCACTGATGGGTGCAGCTTTTTGCCAGGGACTGGTCCATCATGGATCTGGCTGGAACTGTCTCTGCATGACATGGGGAAACTTCTGGTCTCTATGGTCTGGAACAGACACAGTCACAGCCACCTCCCCACTCCCAAAACTTTAGTACATAACCCCAGTACAAAGAGTACGGTTTGATATGTATGAAAAGCAAAATTAATCCAGCTGGTTAACCAGTATCAGATATTCACAAATAGCCTGACATATTTAAAAGAGTTTTAATATTTTCAAAATAGTTTATTTAAAAATTGTAGTAGTTCATTTCAAAAAATGTAGTTTATTTCAAAATTTCCAGTTTTCAATAGGAAAAAGATTTTGTTGTTGTTGCTCTTTTGCAAATGTTTCTAGTATATGTAATTGGTTTTTAACACAACTAGCATATAAATTGACTGGCCTACAAATAAACTATGAGGATTTTTTGGTTCAGAATTTTCTTCTTGATTCTTAGAAGTGGTTATCAGTTAATAGAGATTAGAATTCAGTTAGAGATTATTTTCCCACTAAATTATTATACTTAATTATATTTAAATTATTCAGTTCTTCTTCATCATTTAAACATTCTGCTTTATTTCTCAATTATGTATTGCTTGTTGTGCTTTAGTTAATTTCCTTTTAGTTTAATAATAATTATTTTTTTTTTTAGTGATCTCTCATTTCTATTTGCCTTTCTGGTTAAGAAAATTCTAGTAAGTGACTATGGTGAAATGAATGCAGTATATCTATACTAAGTAATTCCAAAATCTCTAACTTAATTGTAGAAACACTCCCAAAAATATTCCACTTTGCAAGCACAAAGAAATAGAAATATAGAAAAATATTAGGATAAATAATTTTGAAAATACGGACTTCATTTGAATTACTGATTGATCTTACTGGATTTGTAATGTAATATTAATAAAAGAATGGTGTTTCCAGAAACAGATCTTTTGAATTAACCTTCTATGAAACCTTTACTTCAAAATATTACATCACAAAAATTCTGAAAATGGGGAAAAGGGCAGAACCTTTGTGCATAAAAGTGTCTGTCATGTTCATAGTGGTGACTGATAATTAAATTTGGTTTGCAACAGATGGGAGGAATGTAAGTCAGCTTGTGGCAGAAGGCAGACACGCTAGCTAATGAGAAATCACAAAATTGTACTGCAAACAAATGCAGACTGAGGTGGGTAAGAGAGCTGCGTCTGTTACCCAAACTGTATTTCAGTTAAAGCTATGAATATTTTAACAGCAGAATTAGCAGTACCCTGCAGTTATTCAGGCATAATGGTATGTGCAACTATACACCTTTCTGATATCCTCCAACATATCTCAAAGGAACTAAAGGAATCTGCACATGAAAATTATACTCTGTCCAAGTAAGAACCATCAAAAGAGTGTGATAATGAGTCTGCAAGAAAAATAACTATATCAAAATAAATTTTATAATGTTTTTGTCAGAATGTGAACTGCTGATTAAACCAGTCACTCTTATTTGAACTCTAAAAAGTAATGGCCATTCTATTTCACTGTGGAAGCAGTAAGCCCGTTTCTTGAAATTATAATTAAACTATATGTATTTGAACAACGGTAGACAGCTCTATAATTCACAAATAACCTTATAATGCAAATAAAAAAGAAGTGGGGATTAATTTTTGTTTCAACATAGAGATGATACCAGAGCAATTCAAGAGGATGCTATCAATAAAAACTCCTTGACAATGAGATGTATTTGATCATACCCTGATTATCTGGAATATACCCTATTTCATTTGTGGAATGGTATAGGGAAGAGGTCTGCAAATGAAAGCTAAAGAACTTGGAAGTCAGAGCCATCTCCAACTCAAGATAGGGACACATCAGCCTTCAGCCTTATTTATTGTAAGGGCTAATGGCACATTCACCTTCTACCACTCCTGACAGAAGAGATATATTTGCTCAAGAAATATATTTGACACACTGCACAAAATAATGGCTCTGATCAGACTGTTTGACATTCAGAAATGCCAGAGGTGGTCATCAGGCATCTTCTGGTCGTGGTTGCCAGACCTACTCAAAGCCCAGAACACAGTCACCCTGAGATCACTGCCCACCCTGTTGCATTGCAGCAGGAAAACTTGGTGGGATCACAACACACTCTGGAAGTGCCCAACAAAGTGAGCTCCTCACATCTGTACCAGATTTCCTGTGTACACTCTGTCTGAAGCTCTCTCCAGATGAGGACCCTCACCGCCTTGCAAGTTTACAGCTCTTTTCACATCCCATTTTTTAATTAGTTTGCATCAGATCTGCACTTCAGCAGAAAAGAAAGATTTAGAAAGTCTACTAGATCCACATTTTTTTTTAACAGTGTGAAGCCCCCTGGGTGATTTTTCTATTGTGTTGGAAGACCTGAATAAAAAGAAAATATCTTCATACAGAACGATAGGAGGATCACTTAGCTCTGATCTGGAGTCTGGCATGAATTTAATTGACATTCCTTTATTTTTGCTGTTTTCTATATGTGGTAACAGGGTGTTCATTGAAATGTCTTATATGCGCTCTTTTGAACTTACACAATAACGCAATTTCTATAATTTTATGGTCCTGCATGATTCTAACAAAATAAAGAAAGGGTTGGAAAAGTCAGTTTTCCCAAGTAAAAAAGCACAGTGATTGTGATAAGTTATACACATTTTGAGTTGGAAAGTTTGAAAGAGAGCAAAGACCAAGACAGTTGCATTTTGGCATCTAGGCTGTTCAAATAGAGAACAATAAAATATTTTGATTCTGCACCTCCTATTTCCTAAAGAGACTTTCTACTAAAACTACCTAAACTTTAGTATTACTGAGAGTAAAAACATATATATTTTATAGATAACATATTATTCAATTGCTTTATCAGATATATTCATCAACTACATGGATGCGAAATGTCTCTTTCCATATGAGTTTTTCTCTTGGCAAAGAGCTATCTATGAATTTGCCAATGTAAATTTAACTTCAGGATTCTAAGAAAATTAGTAATAGCTAGGAAAATTCTGAACTATTTAGGTTAACAAAGGTCCCCTATACCTAGATCTAATACCACATGAAGTCACAGTTGACTTTATATTTATGAGAGAGACTGTAGACAAAGGGACCATTGATTACCAATATCATAAAGAAAAATATAGAAGTATTTGATTATAAACTTCAATGAGATGTTTAAAATACGAGTTGAGTGGAGGCAGAAGCATACATGAATCATCTGGTGTGGCTGACTTCCCCCACGCCATTATATTTAAGCATCTTTACAGTGCTTCTGAGATGGGAAAATACCAGAAATGTATATAAATTCCAGACCCAGACTCATGTCTCTCAAAATCTGTGGAACTATTGACTTATTATCCGTGCCATTATCTTTCAGGCCTGTTTTTATGGAGGTTATTTTTAATACATAACTGGTTTAACAATATAAGATTTAAAGGCAGCCTTGTTAAAGCAACTGACCAAAGTTCTACTGCTCAGCTTTATAGCTTTCCACATTACTGTGGGGCTGCTGTCTGGTCTGTGTGGGGAAGGTGGCCAGCAGCACTTGTGTAAGGCACAGAGACTCCCATCACACTGCTCAAGTCCAGCCCTGGGAATGCCTGCCCCTCCCAAACTGCAGGAGAGTTTATTTTATACAAAGCAGTGAAGAATGTGAAACAGAGAGTCAGCATCTGAAAGTCCTTCATTTACTGAAGCCTTATAAACAAGAACACGTAGCATTACGCTCAATCCTCCTTCAAATGAGTTTAAAAAGTTATTTTTTTAGGCATATATTTTTCCAATTAGTCTTTTTGAATGTTTTTTATGTTCGCATTTGAATCATATAAGAAACAGGAGATGTTGCATTTACTAAAATAACAGACTCAGAATAGCAAAAGATTTCTTTTAATACTTCACCCAAAGAGTATTAATATATACAACATTTTGAATGTTTTATAAAGGCCAAATGGTTAGTTTTAAAGAATATTTTTAAAATAACCAAAGAGCTAAGGAATCTGTCTAGACTTTGTCTGGTCCCCATCTCAAGTGTGTGTCTTGACCTTGCTGAAAGTCAATTGTTCTTCCCTCCCAACCTTTGGTTTCTTGGTTTCCATGCAAAGAAAACACAGGTGTGCTGCTCCAGGAAGTGCCATCATGACCCAGGCATCAAATGGATGAACCGGGGACAAGGATGAAAGGATAAGGGTGCAACATAAATTCTGTCTGCAAAGACACATGACTTGCATTTCTTGGTAAGGGGGATTTTACTTGGTTGTAAGGTTGATTTTTTTTTGTGTAAAGATTTGTGGTAATTACATGTCCTCAGAAATGTCTCTCTGACGTTCTTGTGCTGAGTTGTTTCTCTACTTTCTTTAGTTACAACTTTCTTTAGTTGTGGATTGCTGGAAAGAGGCCACTATAAAGAATTGGGGTTTATGCTTTTATGTAGTAATAGGAATGCAATAAAGCAGATGAAAGCAAACCCTCTATATCAGAGAGCTTCTCTGTTCTTTGCTCAAGGTGAATACTTGAAAAAAAGGAGCTACACCAGTTTTTCTATCTGTCTGGGCATACTCTGGGAAATCAGTTCATAGCATACTTACCAGCTTTGACCCTGAAAGCAGCATGGACAAGGAGGGTGTCCAAACCCAGGGAATGGGTTGTGTTCCAGGTCAGGGAAGTTTTGGGTGAAGCAGGTCAGCATCTAGGTCCCCGATACAATTATAGCCCTCTAGACTCTTATGTATGTTCAATGAATCCAATAGGCCTCCATTTGAGATAAAAGTTTTCCATCTCTTGAAAACCAGGGACTCATAAGATTCTAGATCTAGTTATAATTATGTTCTTTTGCATGCCAGCCCACTTTTTTTTCAAGAGATACAAATGAAATATATGTCTTCATGCTCCCAGGTGGCTCTATCAGGAAAAGAGTTGTCAGATTTACTCAGGCAGGATAATTTTGATTAGTCTGACAAAAAAAGTGGGGTTTTTTTTCAGGTCAGCTCTGTATTTCTTTGTGAAGAATAAAAGGTTTGACAAAAGACATTTGAGAAAAAAATGGGAACATATCTCTTTTGAAGTACAAAAGCAATGTGTTTTGAAAGTCATGTTTGAGGATGTTATTGTGGTTGCTTATGTATCTCCACAAATGAAGCCAGAATGCAGAAAAGTCAGCATTAAAAATTGTCTTCAGAACTCATTTTACTGAAGTGTTCCATTGCAGATGAAAATTAAAGGAATCTGCTGTACTTAATGCAACAACACATAATTTTTTTTTTTTAATTGCAGAATCAGATCACAAGTTTCTAAAACACAGCAACAATTCAATCCAATTTGAAGGCAACGTGTTGCTATAAAAATGAAGCACATTCACAGTTATGTGAATGCTATTTTAAAATTAAGAACCTGAGACCAGTCTGCTGGCAAATAATATTCTGTGTAGCAGGTAATGCTTTAACAGTTTGTTTTCTGCCTCCGAGTCTTGACTGCAACACTGCTCAACAACACTTTGAAGTAACAATATATGCAGTGAGCAAAGTCAGCACATTAACCCTTCAGGCAGCTTTTTGTTCAAATTCTCTACCTTGCAATTATATTTTACTTTTTAAGAGCTTTTATGACAACTACTATATTTTTCAACTATGGAATTTTCCTCTATTTTTAAGTACTCTTTTTTCAGTGTGGTTCTTCCATTATGATGAATATACTTAGTATTCTATATTAGTATGTACTTAGTATATTAAATATACCTGTATATTTAGTTTTCTGTATTGTTTGCTTTCCTTCTCCCTGTTTTCCTACTGTGATATATTTTTACATTTCTCTGCATTTCATTCCTTTGGATAGCTAGCTTACAACAACTGTAAACTCCAAGTGGTGTTTTTTGAGGATATCCTCCCTACTGATGAAGCCAGCAGTGATTTGGAGAGGCTGCTTTCAGCATGGTGCAGTATTAAAGAAAGACCTTTCCCCTTGAAGGATATGTTTACTTTAAAAGTGAGAAGTGAAAATTTAAGCAAGACCTCTTTTTTTGTGAAGGAGAGGGAAGTAAAAGCAAAGTTAGCCCACTGGTAGCATCCTAAGAGGAAAGCATACAAAAAGCTGGCACATCAAAATTTTCCCAGCCAGAAGCAGCAGCTTAGGTAAAACATTTGTAAGTGCACAAGACAGAGTTCTCTCAGTGTTGACCCAAAGTAGGAAATAAATTCCCACGGGAACAAAGAGTTACAACAAACCTCCCCACCTCCTGCTGGAAAAGCAGTCTGCACATCTCTGACCTTACCTGGAGCAGCATAAGCACATAGGTGTATTCTAAGTACTCCACTGGTGGTTGCACAGGATTACTGCCTGGGAAGGAGAGGAATAAGCAAATATATAATAGATGTTAGTCATGCCTTAGTGCACCCTGGCCTTAGATGCAGCAATGGTGAGGATGACTGCTGAATGTACATCACTGAAGGGGCTGTGGGTGCTTCACTTTTATAGGCTTAATCACAATAAATGTTTCCCACGCAATAAGAAATGGCCTGGCCAGACTCTTTACTAGCTTACAGCACTTTGACATGAAGGTAGTTCCTTTGATGTCAGGAGAAATTTTATGATTTTAACCAAAATGAGAGTCAGTTTCTGGTTCTTGCATATACAAAAATAGAATAATGATGTTATTTATTCATTTATTTTTAGCAAATGCCGTTATCCTGAGGGTTAGACTGAATTAATTGCATAAAGAAAGAGATGCCATGAGGAGTCATTAAATGCCTTTGTGAAACTGGTAGCCAAAAAAACAGCTGTTGCAATGACTAGGACGCACAGTTTGAATTTTTAAAAAGGTTGGAATCGAAGTTCTCTTTGTTATTTGGTACATGTGTATGGATGTGCCCTAATGAGGAGGAAGAGGGGCAGAAATCTGAGCAGCAAAACAATACAGCATGACATTGAGAAAGTGGAACTTAAAATTTCAGCTAGGCCTTGCAGCATGTTATCAAAAAAACCCGAAAAACCAAAAAAACAAAACAAGTTCTTTGAGGGAGATTTGGAAATGTGAACAAAGAAAACTCCTAACTCCATCCTCCAGCTCTCTCTCAAGTACTCCCTGCAATAACACAAACATTAGCTCACTGCCCTGTACAAAAATCCACTGCTATGGTATAAATGTGGTCTGTGTGATGGTTACTGCATTAATCTTATCAAAATCAGACAGGAGAATAAGAATCCATTTAAAACTCATTGCTGAACACTAGGTTATTCACATTCTTGTTCTGTCTGGAAGCATTTGCAAGAGAATATTTCAGACAGGAACAGACCGATTCTATTAATAAAATTGTTGGCAAGATATGAAAAAGCCCAAAGATTACGTGACTGCTCTGGTTAGGTGAGCTAAACAAACACTAGTTTAAGTAATTGCTTTGTATATAGAAAAACTCTCCTGAAAGAACAATGATTAGCCTATTAAAAAATTAAGTAAGCTACACCTAAATGAATGCTTGTAAGGTCTATAGCATAGAAAATAAAGACACACTGTCCATAATTCCTATAGAGATGCATGTTAAATACACATTTCCCTAAAACTCACAGATCATTCAAACACAGTTAAACTCAGGAAATTGAGGCTATAGATTTTGAAGTTAATCTTTTGGTGAACACATCCAATAGGTGCTCAGTTCCCCATATGACTGATATTCTTATGAGCTCTCTGCTGGCACTGCTGCTGGTGTTAAAGTTCCTGCATGGTTTCCATTATAGACTCCTTTTCATCCAAGCACTATTTTCAATTTGACCATCAAAATTCACTCCAGAGCTGCAATCAGACAAGGACTAGTTATTCATTCTATATGTCTGTGTTCCTGAAACCATCTTTCATTTTTAGAAAGAAATAGAGTAGTTTTCTGAACTGGGTGTTCAGAATTAGCCCCAACAGTAATAGTGAAATCTACCCCCAGCAAAAGGTGTGTACCCCAGTCTCACTTCAGCCCCACTTGGAACTAGTCCTAAAACTATTATTCAATACAGAGATTTCCAAATGTAGGTACTGTCAATGAGGTGGTAGGTTTACTGATGCAGAAAAAATTATGTTTTCAGGGTCAGACCATAGACTCAAAATATTTGGATTGTCCTGCTTTTTAATAAAATTATAGAAAAAACCCCAAGTGCCTTCACTTATCTAAGGACAAAATTTCCAGAAAATCAAACAATAAAACATTTCCAATTTTTTTTTTTTAACTTTTTCATTGCCATCTAAATAACCTGTCATGTTTTGGTTGGTTGGTTGGTTTTGCTTATTTTTGTTGGGGGAGGGGTTGGTTGGTTTGTTGGTTTGGAGGGAGGGATTGGTGGGGAATTGGTTTGGAGTTTTGATTTGGTTTGGGGAGGGGGAGGCATTTGGGGTTTTTTGTTTGTTGGGATTTTCCTACCCAAGTGAAAATTTTTCTCAGATAGTCTATTGTGTGAAGAGGAGAGGATATATTGGTGGGAGACCAGAGGACTGAAACAATTTTAGAGGAGGTTTTTTTTTTTTTTCTGTTTTACTAAGAAAATGTAATTAAACAAAGCCACTACTCATTCAGATCCTGCCTTTGACAGAAAAATATATGCAGTCCGTGAATAATCATGTGTTTTCCTCACCACACTCACACAAGGTTCAAGCAGTGTCCAGACCACTGAAAAGCTCTAACAGGAGCCAGACAGAGCCCTCTGCATTTCAGGGCTCATGCCTCTTTTCCCTCCTGTCCAGTCTAGGACAGACACAACTGAATTTTGGAAGGAAAATGTTCTTTATGTTATGCAAATCAGAATGTATAGATGGCTTGGATGATGTCACAGGTTTTTATCAGGTTATTTTTTTCACATCTCATCATAATAACTAATATTTCTAACCTCATTTAATTTGCTACCTTGTTTGCCAGCCTGAACAGGATATGCTGTTGGGGGGATGCACAGAGGCACTCAGTAAAGGCTTTAGGCTCCATATGCTTCCTCTGCAGTCACAAGAGAGCTATAAACACCTCAGCAAGGCAATTCAAAGCATTGGAGTTAAAGTAGATCCTTTAGTCAGCTGGGTCTCTCTGTAGACCTACAGGCTTCCTGAGATGAGTCTTTGCTGACTACAGGAAAAGTTTAAACACTAAGCTCATGTACAGGCATAAGTATATATCCATAAGTGTCTTGGTGAATCTCCTGCTGAATGAGCGAGGTAAAGTGGCATACCTCTTTTAGATCCCCCCCAAATTCACAGTGTATTGACATAAGGAAATATTTTTCTCAGTTTAAAGAAGAAAAAGACAACCTACATTCTGTCCATTCTGTAATCTGCTGGTTTTTTGTAATCCTTTGTTACATATAGGTTATGGATTTAAGACTCAAAGAAATCTTGCAAAGCAAAAAAAAAAATTAAAAAGTGGGGAGAGATCCATGCATGAGCTCATTTTCTCTTTATCACAAACCTGACTGAGGGGCAAAGATGCCCTTGATCATCAATACAGAATGTAAAGGAGTGAAAAATTTCCCGTGACACATGAAGGAAGAGCTTTTTTTCGGGGGACATGAACCTTTCTTCTCACCTAATACATCACTAGACACCTTCTTCAGAAAGCAACTTTTTTTGGTATTACTCAAAATCTGCCTATTACCATTTCTTAGGTGCAATTCCTTCAGCTTTTCTGTAGAAGGCAGTGATGCAACTCATCATCAGATACTTGGCGTTCAAACAGCAGGGCTGGGAACTGACTGAAGACCCCAGGGCTTGTGTGCAGATCCATGGAGTGAAGCCTTTCTGCCATGTATTTAAACATAGACAGCCTCTATCCTAGATGCCATATAACTGATACTGGGACAACCTGGGGTTTGAAATATTGAGGCTTGCTGAGAACTACAGCATGTTAGAATGAGCACAGCATGGTACAGACATGGTTATATGGCTTCTACAGGGGATATTAAGTCAAAAGAAGCATTCCATTAATGCAGCTACTTGGCTTGTCAACAGAAGCTTGCCCTCAGATTAATAAATAGGTATAATCTGTATGTGTCACTGGTTTCACAGGACTGTCTGACTGTCTGCAAACTACAAGATAAACTCTGCCATGGATGAAGGAAATTTAGCAAGTGTTATTAAATGTGCTCAGAAGATTTTTTTTTCCTACCTATAATTATTTGAAATATAAAATTACCACATGCTTGATGCACAAAGAACATTAAAGAGAATTTTTAATATTCTTCAGGAGCTTTCCAAACTTGTCCAGAATCCTTCAGATCTGAGATAAAAGACAGTCTGTACCTGCTGGCTCCACTAATAAATGATCTTCCATGTTGTAAACTCAGATTGTTTTGAGGCATTCTACCTTTACACAGAAAATATTAAACCTCATATTTAATGATATTGGCCTCGTTTTCAGTGTCAGATCCTCAGCTAGTATCAGCTGATGCTGGATTCATTAGCTTCTTTGAATGGCTTAAATTTACACCAGCTGAGGATCTGGCTCCTATTCTTGAAAATCCAAGCCAACACAAAAGGACTTTCCTCTCTGCTTCTTATAGGTCTTTCCAGCATTACAGCTACTAATCCCAGATGTAGCTTGTGCTGCTGACAGATGTCCTCAATAATTATATTGTTGGGTCTTCTGCTTACTATGTTTAGCATGATACTGACATATGGCAATGCTGCGACGATACTGGGGCACGGAGCCAATGTTGTCATTTCCTATTTACAAAGTAATATGTTTGGGAACCAACACGAATTCAAATAGGAAGGAGCTTTCTGATGAGGACCCCGCAGTCAGTGCTGGTTAGTGGGAGGCATAATATGTAAATGGAGAGATTAAGTGCTTTATTTTAATTAATCAATTACTTAATTAAAGGGGCAGGGCTGACAGCTGCATAATCACAGTTGGATCTTTGGAGGTTGAAACATTTTCTTTCTATTTTCAGGCTTTCAACCTTCATGTCACCTTTCATTTCTTTCACACCTTTTCCCACCCTAATGTCCTGCTGCTCCTTTTCCTACTGTACCAAAAAAATCAGTCTCGTCCTCAACATCCCTGCTGCCCAGACATATTGCCTGTTTGGCATAATTTCTGTTCTACAATACATGACCTCCATTCTTCCCTTATTTTCCACATAATTTCATATACAACTGTAGTTGTTTTCTGCCTGTCTTGCCACTGTCATGGTGGCTTTCCTGCTCTTTCATTTCTCTATTCTGCAGTGCCATGATTTTCCACAGGGATAATTTATATAAATATCATTTATACCCTTTTCTGTTTGATGCTCAAGGATTTTGTGCCTCTTCTGAATTCCATTCCATAAGGGACTCTCTACAGTTCCTCCTTTGATATTCCTGGTTAGAAAACAACTGAGCCTTGAAGCTAGTTTCAGTTTACAGGAAGTGTGAGTGCTCAACTCAGGTGTCTTGCCAATCTCTTTTATTTACAGATTATACAAAGTTCTGTTCAACTGAATTTAGGATGAAGCAAAAGAAGAGATTTTTTCCTGTTAGGACAGTTTTATGCTTTTTTCAGCCAGCACTTTACCCCCCCAAAAATCGTTCTTGATAAGCTGTCTTTTATATGTTTTGAGAACCAGGCTCTCAACACTTGTTTAGAGAGTAACCAGTGTTTCTCTCCTAAATGTTGCTTTACCCACCTCAGTGTCCTTGGCATAAACACATCTCTCCTAAGTCAGTAATCCCCCAAATACTTTGTCAGCCTGAACATCACAAGGGCACTGGTTTTATGCATGTACTTTACAGGAGGTTTTCTATAGATTTGGCCACCTGTTTGCAAGGTGTTTATCTTCATATTGTCTAAAAAATCTTACAGCTTTCTGGTTGTGAAGCTCAGCCCAGACCACAATTCTGAAACAAAATGACCAAAGGCAAAGATTCGAGTAGGACAGGTCTTAGAGAAGGACCCCTTGTAATCAGATATTGTTCCCAATTCCAGCAGGTTTGTGACTCACAACTACTGACAGTGTAGACACTTTTGTGGAACAGAATATTCTTACCTGGTATCACATATGTTGTTTTATCTCCAGCTTAGGTTTAAAGACAGACACAACACAGAAGGCTTTCTGGGCCTCAGGTTTTGTTTTGAGAGAATACAGAACTTCAAACCAGCTCTTTATAAAGATCTTGATGCTCAAATGGAGACAAGGGCATAGTTTGAGTCAGAGATTGTGCAGCCCACAAGCCACTTGCAACCTGTGTTTTATATGCAAAGAGACAGATTAATTCAACCACTTTTAACAGAATAAACCAACTATAAAATCTGTACCAATAGAGATCTTTTTCAGTTGTGCTGGTCCCAGCATGAATAACTGGGCACTCAGGGCCTGAAGTTGGCAGCCAATTAGAAGATCGAGCAGCTGTCTTGCTGAGTTATTAACTAAGCTCCCTGGCTTTAGTCCAGAAAATCCTACATACCAGACTCCAGCTGGTTCTCTTGAATCCTGTCTCATTCCAACAGCAAATCTGCTGCAAGAGCACCATACCTAGATCAAAGAGTCTGAGTTTCATCCATTTATTTTTCAGGTCAATCAAGCACACCAGTTGAAACTAGACCATTAGAAGTCTGATAGTCCACCCTGGAGAGCACAGGTAGCACAGATCCTTCAGTGACAACAACAGAGCAGGAGACTATTGTCCTTGTGCTGTCAAGATTTGTGTCCAGAAAGATTAGACAAGCCTAGGTGTATTACTGAGGCTGTGGCTGGTTGATGCTTTTGTGGTTAGCAAGAGAGAGAACACCTAGATCAAGAGACAGATTTATAGACATGAAGATGTGAAAAGAGATGCTTTCTGTCACACCCACAGAGTCAAAAACATAGTGAGTAAGGGACTTAGGACAAGAAGGAGATGAAGGGGCAATGAAAAAGACCACATGGGTTGGGCTGCCACACACAGCTGTACCAGACAGAACTGGCAAATCTGAGGACCAAGTGTTGCTCACAGAACTGGGGGCATGTAGAGAGAAAATCAATAGGTGTTAATGAAATATGGCTCAGTTCAGCAGAGATTCACCACTGTCAGTTTGCTGAATCACCAGTCCTCCCAAATATTAACAGTTTTTTCCTGGAGTTCATGCACTTGAGAGGAATCCTACCCCTGGAATACCATGTGCCTCAGTGTGTATGTGTGTTCAGGCTGAGAACACAGCTGAAAAATGGCACTTCGACTCCATTGTTCACAATAAATCTACTTTGGAATCAAAACAGTCTCCAAAATTTGGTAGTGACAGCCAGGTGTATCCTTCCCACTCAAGCATGATTTAGCAACAATGGTAATCTTTACCTTACTTGACATTTTGTACTATGTCAGGTATTTCCAGCTCCCTCTACTGAACACCCAATATTGATTTCAATATGAAATTATCTACATTGCCACAGATACTATTGTTTTACCTCAAAGTCCTACCAGCTATGGTCTGTAGATTAAAGGTTGGCTGAGGATTTACATGAATCAAAAACTATAATTGAATGAAACATTGATGTGAAACCATAATCCAAAGCGCATTCAAAGTTAGGCAGAAAATCAAGAATGTATCAATGACTACTTTGGTTCCAGCTCACTTGTTAAATTCATGATTATAGAACCCACACACTATGAATAAGAAATTTTGTTAGCTTGCTCTCCATGAAGATGCATTACAAACTGAACTGTGAAAAAATGTTTGGTTTGGGACTTGGTTTAGGACTACTGCTTAAAAGAGCAGTACATAAGCTGGGAGAGAGATGAATGAGAGGAGACAATTGGTGTTTGTGGATGGGCTGGACATTGGTCACTGGATTGTGTCATGCATCACTTGCTTTTCTTGGATTTTTAGCTCCCACTCCATCTCCTTTTTATTAGTAGTATTAGTGTATTTTACTTTGTACCAATTATTACACTGTTCTTATCTCAACCCATGAATTTTACTTCTTTTTTCCCATTCTCCTCCTCATCCCACATCAGAGGAAGGGGGTAGGTGAGTGCCTGCACAGTACATAGTTTCTAGCTGGGGTTAAAGCATGTTACTTTATCTTGTGATCCTTAGCAAGGCATTTCCACCAGTTTAATGGCTCCTTCCAGCTTCTTGAAACATATCTGCAGTGGTTCCACATCATCAAGTGAGCCAAAGTAACCGTAGCCTTTGAAACTATCAAGTTAATATGAAATGTGCAGAGAAAAATCAAATGTGTCTGTCTTTTTATCTCTGTAATATGAGAGGGATGGCAAAAATTGAGGGGCTCTTCATCCCCCCCATGCTCTTTATTCTTATGCCCTCTTACTCTGTGGATCTAAATTTCACAGTGTCTTTAAAGTAAAGTTCCTTTTCGACAGAACAGGCATGTGGCCTGGTGAGACCTGCTCTCTGTGATGGAGGCAAACTTCCCTCTGCAGGCTGCACGAGGATGAACTGCTTGGGAAGAACTGGAATCCTTTTTGCCAATGATGTAACTCCCTTGACTTCAGTGACAGTAAAGACTTTGGCTACAGCATCATTTTTTGTGATGTAATGGTTAAAATCCACTGTTATTATCATATGAAGAAAACAGTTTAAAGCACTCTGTTTCTTTGGCAAAGTCTTGAGCCCTCTGGATCTGATACTTCTAGGGCTTAGTATGTGGGCTGGTTACCATGCAACTGGAGCTTTTGTTTGTTTTGGAAATACAAGATTTCTTTTTTTCAGTGCACAGATTGGATGAAATAGTCAAGTGCAATAAAGGAAATCTGACACGATAAACAAAAAATTATCCCAGCACATATTTTCCTTTTATGAATCTGAAATAAAGGTATAAAGTGGGAAATGTCTGTGGAGACTGCTGCCCCAGGATAATCTCCCTACTTCTATGCCCTTTTCAGATAGCACAAATTAATAGACTAAATGTACTATTATTGTAATATCTAAAGTATTTTTTTCTTTCAAAAACTGTTATTTTAAGAAAAATTCTAGTTTTACTGTTGAACAACACATAGATAGTGAACTGTTATTTCTTCCTCTCGTACACAGAGGAAGGCATAAAGGCATTCACTGAAATTTTAACATACCGTATGCATGAAATACATTGGCAGATAACATGTCTTGACCCCTGTGCAGAACCCCATTCCAAGAAAGTCCTATGATGCAACAGACAGTAATGTACCCCCTCAAATCTAGACAATCTGGAGAAGGGGTGGAAAACACACATGGGAGAGGAGGTTGCTGACAGCAACTGGCTGATTCTTCCAGATGGAAATAGAAATCTGGAAAATGTTCATCTCTTTGTCTCAAGTTTTGCCATCCAATATTTTTGTCTGATTGATGTTTGCTCCTCAGTTAAGCCAGATTGCAGATCTTTGCTATCTTGTTTATATGTGAGCAGCTACAAAATCAGGTGTTTTTGCTACAAACAGCCAGAACAGAAGAAAGTCTTTCCTAGCTTAAGGGAAATTCAGATCTCTACACTAAGAGGATAAATACAAGCTTATAGGTACATTCATCACTCTTCAAGCAGTTCACATGGTAACCACAGCGTGGGACCAAAAATACAGCAAGGGAGACAAGATGTAATATAATTTTATATTCTGCTGCTGAGGATTGCTTCTACTTTTCCATTGAAACAGACAAACACACATAAAATTAAGTGATGCACAGAGCAGAACCAGTTCTGTTCTCTTCCAAAAGTGCTTAAATCAGTGGGCTATAAAATTATGCTTCCTCTTACCTCTTCTTTCTTTGGTCTCATGACTCTTACATCCTTTGCTGCAGTTGCCCATTTTCAACAGCAAAGGGAAAAAAAAAAGAGAGTTGAAGATTTAAATTTTTTAAGTTGATATTTTAGATTAAATATCCAAACCCACTAATGTTCTGGAAGCTCTTTTTGTTGTGTTTCACAGTGAAATTAATTGTGACTTTTATTTTATTCTGCACTTGGTGCTCACAGAATATGTTAAATCTAACTTTAGGGATAGAACACACCCCTTAAGAAATGTACATAAGAAATTCCATACATTAAGAAACTTCCAATGTCTAAACAGATTCAGGGCTTTTGATTAGACTGATGTCTTGAATTTAGAGGTCTATACCCCATTTCAGAAATGTAAGTGGTATTTTGGGGTTTTCACCATAAAGTCATTTTCAAACTGTGACAAGGATGAAATGTTTTTTCAGACATATTACAGGTTATTTATTGCCTTAAATATGATATCTTGGTTTTGGCAGAGCTGAGCATCTTTTTCTGGGTGTCACTAGAATCTTCTGTCACATTGCATGTCAGAAGCATAATTTTTTTCATTTAGTTCTTAAATGAAAATTTAAGATTTTTAATGCCCAGAATATAAAATTGACATTTTGTCCTCAAAGCCCCTAATTCCCAAATGCTCAGGAAGTGTCAGTGATGTTTTACACCCACTGTCACTCTGACTCCAGATAGCCAGCTCACTGCTTTCAGAGCTTAAAATGACCATTTAGGCATTTAACCTTAGACATACAGCTTCAGGTCTTAACAGTTCAGTACTCATCTCCATAAGAGAAACACCTCCCTCAGGAAGATTTCACATGTTATCAGGTCTGGTTTTCATTTAATCAACAAGTAGCATAGCAACTGCCTTGCCTCTTATTAGCTGTGAGAGCCTAAGTAGATACTTCAAAGCCCCTCTTGAAATTATAATGAAAAACAATTTCTGTCTGAGAACAGTAGAATCATTTGCTTTATGTTCCCACGGCACCAGAGAAGACAGAAGAGCACAATGAAGCTGAAGAGTAATGTGTTGACAGAAAGAGAGAGGCTGAAGGCTATAAAGACATGCAAAACAATAAACAGTATATGTCATGCCAACAAAATATTTCAGAGGGAAAAGCAGTAGAGGAAAACAGTCTGCTTTGCAGCCTTACAGTTTGGGGGTTTTTTCAGATTCTATTTATTACAGTAAAACTAAAACTATACTGGATGTCCCTTAAGTTTCCATTGTAGGAAATGTCCAGCAATCAAACTATACTGCTACCCAAAAAGCTACCAGAAATGGTTATTTAAATATTGAAACATACTTTTGCAGAAAAACCTTTTTTTTTTTGCAGGTGTTTAACTCCTTTTTTTTTTTTTTTTTTTTTTTTTTTTTTTTTTTTAAATTTTTTTTTCTTTTTTTTTTTTTTTTTTGCTTACACATTTGTATTTTATGCATTTCGCAAGAATTGCTTTAGTTTTGTGCTCAGAATTTTCATATTTTCTTCTCCTTATTCCTGCTTATGTTTATTGTGATATTGCAGAAACCCAGAGGGAAAAGATAGCCTAAAGCCAAGCTAGAGAGTCCATCTCTCTACAGCTGAGTGTCTGCTGAGAACGCAGGGAGGAGAGGAGAATAAGGTCCCAAACAGGAAACCAAACTTCTTGCTTTGCTGCACCACATATGTGGCTGGGCCTGTGATGTCGTTGCTCACAGATAAAGCAGGTTTATGCTCCATCCTCTAACCAGGACTCACCAGGTACCAGAACAGCCTTTGCAGAACTGACTGCAGCATTTGAAATGCTGTCATAACTTCAGGAGAATTGAGGTGACACAAAAGAAGGCCTAGAGACACCAATGCAGTCTAAAAGGGCTGAGGAAACATCATCCATTTACTGAGTACATCAATCCTGCCTCTTACTACTGAATGAAACACTGAAGTTGTAGCAGTGGCTAACCCATATCCATGAGACATCACTGCAGCACCCCTACTCACTAAAGAAACTGGTGCTTAGTCCTTCCCGTGCCCACAGAATTGGCATTTTTTTTGCCTTTCTTATATTCCTGTCATGTTCAGCCTTTCAGCATTATTCTTTACTGAGTCTACACTTCACTTCTCTCTTGTATTTTTCACATCTCCAAATAGCTATGAAACATTCTGCACTATTGTATTTCTCAATATTTCATTTTTCAGCGACTCAGGCAATAGAGGAAAAAAGAGCTCCTATAGATTTTTATGTAGCTAATGAAGATGTACATACTGAGTGTAGGAATAAGCACATCTATGCCTTTTCTCTCAGTCCTTGAGCACACAGTGCACAAACTGATGCTCCCCTTTATCCAACGGCTAATTACTCCTCCCATAATGAACTCAATTACTTACTTATATCATGAACAGATGAATTCACACAGTTGCAGACTGAGGCAACCCCTCTGCATGGTCTGCACATTCCCCAGGTGGATATGCCATTTTATTCAGATTTAGAATGAGACTCTGCATTTCCACAATAAACAGACCTAAACATGCCACCAGTTAATTAGGAAGTATGTTTAATAATTACTAACACTCTTTTTAGTACCCTAACTAATGTAAGTCTATAAATTTTATAAATGTGGGCCTCATAATTTATTTATTTATTTATATATATATTTATTTATTTATTTATTTAATGTCTGCTACTTTCTAAATTCTTAATTTTAGCTCTTTCCAAACCCAGACAAAATTTTCTTCTTTTTTCCCCTCCCAAGCACTACCACTTTTGATGTTTTATTTCATTATTTCTATATTTCACTCACAAAATTCTATATAAAATCTCATTAGCATTTTTCTTTCTTTCTTACATTTCTATTTGACATGCTCACTTGCTGAAGCATTTGTTTCTGGGCTGATAACTGGTCAAGCTGTTCTCAGGTCTGGAGCCAGTCTCTAGGTCAGCCAGCTGGAGCAGTGACAGAAACACTGAGCTGTGTTTCATCCTTCAGAGACCAGCCGCTGTCCTCTCAAAATGTGTTAATTCTTTTCTCATGTTCTGCTGGACAGTAGCCCTTTACTTAACATCCACTCCTTCATCTTCTGAACTGGTAGCTCTTTTTTGATTCTGCAGTAGCTACATCTGAGTAGCAAAGCCCATAATAGGAATGTTCTATGACAAATTATTATTAAAATCTTTAAATAACTATTAAATGAATCAACCACATCACTTTTGGTAAACTTTATGCATTCGGGACTGCTGAAGTCTGCACATGTATAGGAAATCACAGCTGAAGCCTTTACTCTTTGCACTTGTGCATTGCACCAAAGAGAACTCATAAGTTCCAAGAGTTCTGCAAAGCTGAGTGTGATGCAGGCAGTTGGAGGTACAGAGGAAAAGCTGTCATTCTGCAGCTACACCACCTTTGGCATTTAATGGTTCAAGTCAAAAATTCAGGGTTAATTCTTGCCCCAGGCAAGAACAGTACAGCATATAGTGCTTCATTGAGCACAGTTCCAAGCAATGAAGAAGTGCCTGTATGGAGGTGTTCACATGAGGGTAGCCAGCAAAGACACTAGAATATGCTGATATTGTTCACTCCTGTAACTGAATCTGTATGTGAGTTTTTGCCAGCATAACTCTTTAGAAAGTTACAGCAATATAAGCTTGTGCTTATAGTAAAACATGAGTAGTGTTCCAACAGAATTATTAAGGACTCCATTTTAGATAACTTCAGAGACAAGAAGTAAAGCAGCTAATCCAAGCTAATCCAATCCATACTGCAGGAACTAAGAAACACATTTGCTGAACACATCCTGAGGCAGCTTAAAAGTTTTCCTCTAAGGTCTGTTATCAATGTGCCAACACATACTCTTTCTTAAAGCAAAGGGTAATTTAGTGTCCACATAAGTAACACGGTGTAACAAGGGTTAATCTATCCTAAGTCTATCAGAACACTTTTATCTTCTATATGAAGTCTTTTGCATATTCCTCTCATCTGAGACATGAGCTTCTGGGGTTTGGGGTTTGGTTTACTTGAGAAAAATAACATGCAACCTCCTTTAGAGAGATTGTTTAAATTTCTTTCTTTTTTTGTTTATCAATTTCACCTCACAGATTCATAGACTCACGGAATTATATAATGGTTTGATCTAGAGGGGACTTTTAAAGATCATTCAGTTCTAATGTCTCCACCACAGGCAGGGGAAATTTCCACTAGATGAGGCTGATCAGGACCCCATCCAACCTGGCCTTAAACACTTCCAGGGAAGGAGTAATGCAGGTGTCTTCCCCACCTGTGTTTACTACCCTGGGGAAGACAGTCTGGTAAGCCCACAAAGAAGCAGAAGTAATCCCCCACTGTTGTGGAAGAGGCTATTTTGGCTGCTCTCAATCCTCCTGATCAGCAAGCCTTGAAATTTGGATAGTAAACGTATAATCTCCTTGATACTTCTCATCAAGCAGTGCCTCCAGCCTGTGAGCGCAGAGTTGTTATTGAGTGTGTTGGTTGGGATTGGCACTGCAAAACAAACATTATCCCAAAGGAGAATGCTTGTGATGACCCTTAGAGAAGACGTTAGGAGCTGCTGCTGTACTGACTTTGGTGTTGGGAGAAACTGGCAATGTCATCTGTGTGATCTGAGTTTAAGAAGTGGTTTACATGCTGGGTGCTGACTGTTAAAGCTAGATTCCCACCCTGTGTATAAACAGCTGCTTCATGGAAGGACAATTGATCTGGTGTTCCAGTGGTAATTCCCACACATCTCCCTCTGCTGCATCTGTTGGTTTCTGCCAACTTTCACTTTAGACTCATCTCTAAGATCTTTTAAAACTGAGTCAGACACAATATTTTCATTGTATATGTGCCTCACACACAGCATAAGAGAGTCTGTGAAGCACTGTGATATCTGCACCACTTGCTCGAGCAGTGTGAGATCAAACCAGGGCCTGAGCCAACCGTGCTGCACCCTGATGTGTGGCCAGAGCTCCTATTTAAAACAAGACCCCTGCCTGGAGACTTTCTCCACTTGCCTTGGGCAAGAGCTGGTCCATCAGGGACTTGGGGATCCAGGCTAACTTGACAAAAGAGACTTTAGGCGTTGTTCCACAACTGTCTTGAGTTCCCCTACCCTTCTGCTGACAGGCTAATCCTGCTCTCTTCTTACTCCAATTTCTTCCCACTTAATACAGGTTCTCATACAGGTGCAAGTGCTTTATGACAGAATCTACATGCCTTTTCTCAAAATTTGTTCTGACTTAAAAAAAAATTAAAAATGTGAAAATTAATTTCCGTTTCTTAGTCTTTGTAAACTCAAAACCATAGGTTTCTATGCTGACTGGTGACAGAATTTGAGGGAATGGCCTGAAATTGTGTCAGGAGAGGTTTAGGTTGGATACTAGAAAAAAGGTTCTTCACTCGAAGGGTGTTTGGGCACTGGAACAGGCTCCCCAGGGAAGTCACCACAGGACCAGCCTGACAGAGCTCAAGGAGCATTTGGACAAAGCTCTCAGGCACATGGTATGACTCTTGGGGAGTCCTGAGCAGGGCCAGGAGTTGGAGCCAATGATCCTTGCAGGCTCCTTCCAACTCAGCATATTCTGTGATTCTGTAAAATGCATTATTCTTGGCAGACACCCCTGTGATAGTGAGTGGGAGCAGAGAGAGCCTATGGAGTTCATAGGATCATATAATGGTTTTGGCTGGAAGGACTTAAAAGATCATTCAGTTCCAGCCCCACAGCCATGACCAGGGGACACCTTTCACTAGACCATGTTGCTCAAAGCCCCACCCAAACTGTTCTTAAAACTTCCCAGGATGGGGCACTCACAACTTCTCTGGAAAACCTGTTCTAGGGTCACACAGCTTGCACAGGAATGAAATTTTTCTGAACACCTCATTTAAACGTGCCCCCTTTCAGTTTAGAGCCATTCCCATATTGCAATGTGCCCTTGTCAGATGTCCCTCTCCAGGTCTCTTGCAGCCCCTTTGGGTACTCTAAGGTGCAAAAGGATCTCCCCAGAGCCTTCTCTTCTTCAGGCCAAACAGCCCCAGCCCGCTCTGCCTGTCTTCACAGGAGAGGAGCTCCAGCCCTCTGAGCATCTTTGTGGCCTCCTTTGGACTATTTTTAGTCTGATGCAATGCTGTCAATTCTACATTTCTTTATCTCTTTCTCTGGGATTTGTAAGATATAATTTGAGTTGATTGTGTCAGATGTTTCCAAAGCTGCTGTATCAGTGCTTTTTTATTTCTTACATTATTTTGTCTAGAAGGACAGAGAATACCTCTTGCAATATTGTAGTCAATATTTAAGTATTTGTATTCAAATCATTAAAGGGAGAGCATCTACACCCCCAAATAATTCATGATGCTAAATGAACACTGCCAGCAGCACGTTCCCCGAGTCAGCCCATCTTACAGCAACATTTCCTAAATGAAATTTTACTGAAGATGTACAACTATACACAATCAAAAAAACATTGAATAAGCTGTGATTTTAAAGGACATTTTACCAGGAAAATATTTCAATATCACTCTTTCATTGTAAACTACTGTGATTTTCCAAATCAATTTTAAAAATGCCTAAGAATATTTTTGTCAGATAAAATAAGTGATTCTATGGGAACTGAAGTCTGGAAAGGCTAGTGTCAGCAGTGGGCAGAAGGAGAGTTACAAGCATGTTAGGATACTGACTACAGAATCTTTCTATAAAATTAAATTTAAAAGAGAGAGTAATTTCTATGTTGAGAAGTTTGGTCACTCGTAGTTGATCTCATGGTTCTCATTCTGCTGTTCAAATACAGCCTTCCACACTACCTGGATTTACTCAGGTCAGGACACTATTTAATCCTTGACTCAAACTTGTCACAATACACAGATTTGTAGCCTGGAGTCTCTGAGAGAACAATACATTTGTGGAACTTTAAGGATTCTTCTGGAAGGGTCCACACATTCACAGATTGTATGAGAAGCTGGGATAGGGGGGACCTCAGTTAGATTAGAAGTAATTTATTTTGTTGCAGGAAGGACATTTTTTATACCTGTGAGTTTAACATTACTGGCATTTCATTTTTCTCTTAATCAGGTTTCAGTGGAGTTGATCTTGACTTAAGATAGGGGATGACCTCTCAAGGTCATACCCTTTCTGTCATCTGAAAAGCATTAAGTGTGTGCAATCTAAGACTTTTTTCAACTGGCAAGCTTGTTGCCTGAGAGCAGAGCTTCAGATTTGACTTTTAGTGCTTTATTATGACCTTTTTTTTCTTTACAGATTCTTCTGTACATATTATGTACTTTGCTTATAAGTATGAGATTTCAACCCTTTCCCCTTCAAAATCAGTGCCAGCAAGCTAATTGTTCTGAGTAATAAACAGAACTTGCAACCAGGTCTCTGTTCTTAAAAACAATGAGAAAGCTATATAGTGCTTTTTTCACCTAGGTCTCGTGGAAATTGCCACCCCCTTTCACAAAATTACATGCTTCCAAAGGCACAAGCTTGACTAAAGCTGGACATTCCCCTGATAATTTCTTCCAGTGATGTGTATAAAGGAACAATAATACATTTTAACTCAAATGTGCATGTCTTCAACTTCCAGACATTGGTTCTTGTTACTTCCTTCCTCTTAGATTGAAGGGTTATTTAATACCCATTATGTTCTCCCCGTGAAAGTAGTGTGATTGTGATCAAGGGCAAAACTACATCATGCTGGCAGAGGCATCCAAGGCATCTGAGCTGTCTCAGTTTATACAAACCAGCACAAGAGGAAGTGTAGAGAAGTGCAGCACAGACACCCCAGCACTGATTGCACCCTGAAGAGCCAGGACCCAGAGAACAGTGAGCTGCATTTGCAGGTCGACTGCAATTACAACCAATTCTCAGCAATTTTACCATGCTGAGACCTCACATTAGGTCGCTCCTTCATTTTGATCTCTAGGTCTTTTTTCAGGGTCCTAATTATAAAAAAATCATCTTGCCTTATTTTCTTATCCTTATGTACTATTTTACCAACTTGTTTTCTTTTTTCAGCTTTAATTACAAATGTTATCGTAAGTGATTTATTATTTACTATCAAAAATAATCAGTGAAGTCGCTGAATGGTATCAGGTCTGCTACTGATCCCCATGAAACTCTGTTATAAGTATGTTCAGCTGTTGATAATTTCCTGGAGACAATCTCTTTCTAAGATCTATCACTTAACCAGTTCTTAATTCATAAAACATTTGCTTTATTAATAGTATATGATGCCAATGTTTAAATCAGAACACGCTGTGCTGCCAAATTCAAATATTTTACAAAAATCAGATTACTCAAACAAGCTTGCAATTTCATCAAAGAATAAAGTGAGATTTCTTTGACATGACCTGTTTTTCATAAAACCATGTTGTCTGGAAATAATTTTATTTCTATCCTTTAATTATTTCTCAGCTGATTCTCTTCCCAACTTTTCTGTTACATTTTCTGGAACAGATGTCAGACTAATTGACCTACCCTGCAGTCCAGTCTTTTTTTTTTTTTTTTTTTTTTTTTTTTTTTTGGTAATATTGGCTCACTGTAAACTCAATTTCAGTCTTCTGGAATTTTCCTGGTGTTCCAGAATTTGTTAAAACTGAGGATGCAAGATTAAAGGTTTCCTAGAGCAATTTGTGTATGAAACATCTGTTTCCACTGAATTAGAAGTGCTTAATTCTGCTTAAAGTTGTTTTGTATTTTCCTCAGACCATGACAAGCCAAAAAGAATATTTTTGTTCTTATATGGCAGAAGTACAGCATCTGTATTTTATTTCTAATATTCCGGCTGGTTTTATTAATTTTAACTATTCTATGTCTTCTGAAATGAATTTGATGATTTGTTTCCAACATCATGACACTGATAGTTTCCAACACCACTCTGTCTTCAGATATACTTTTATACCAGCACACATTACAAACCTACATTTTATCATGCTAACATTTTTCCTCCATATTTTTAGTTCCTCCCATTATTTTTTTCAGTATTTTTTAGCATGCAAGTCACATGTTGTATATCATTGTGTTTGGAGGTTTTTCCTAACTGTTATCTTACTACTTAATGAATCAAGTTTTATTTATAAGCAATTGAGAGACTTGGATTTGCACTATTAGAAGGTTTAGGTATGTAGCAAATATGCATTAAAGCAAAAAGCATTATCAGCCTAAATTTCCAGTCCAACCCCTCCTCATCATCAAACTGTTTTTTCCTTTATAAATTGAACCCTTCTAAAATCACGTTGAAGTAAATGCTATATAATATTTAAGATATATATTCTTCACCTCAAATATTGCAAGTTTTTTAAGCAGCATGTTTCTAGGCGGACACCATTCTTACCTGTATTCATCACTTGATTCATCCTGTTAAACCATTATGAAAGCTTGAATGCATAGAAAGAAGCTTCACTTGTTCCTGAAGAAATTTATCATCAAAATTGACTCTTATGATTATATTAGTTTCTATCCTGAAGAATAAAACGAGGTTTTTCCCACTCCAGTGAAGTGTCCCTCCTTGTTTCTCTACCAATTGTTCTAAACGTGAACTCTCTTTGCAAATGTGTTTGTCATGACTGACTACACAGCTAAAAGAAAGGGCAAATTTGGAAAACATATAGCAACTTCACAGGTAAAGAGCCATTGAAACATGTCACAGAGAAAGAACATCAAAAATATCATCCTGCATGCAAAGGCTTCAGGTTTCAGCCAAAGCCAATGAGTAGGGCAGTATGCAAAATATTACAGTAGTTCTTAAGATGTTTAAATGAATTCGTTATCTGAGCATGTCATAAGCATTGCAACACTCCTGCAAGACAGAATTGATTCCATATTTTAGTGCCATTTTGAGCTAATAGGAACATCAAGTGAATTGTTCAAGATCAAAAAAATTATCAGAAGAGGAGGGATTTGAACCCTCTTCTCCAAAAACTTATGAGACTAACTCATGGACTGAGCTTCCTTTCTGAAAAAAACTACAGCTGTTCTTTGGCTGAACAAGGCATATACTTCCTGTGCAGTCAATCTGCCCCCCAGCTTCTGATTTACTTTCTTCCAGTTCTGTTATGCAGCTTTTTTGCTCCTAAACCCAAACAGCAGATAGAGAAACGGGCAGGTCTGGAATGAACTGTGTGATGAAATGAATAATAGAAATGCCAGCTAGCTAACTAAACCTTCATCAGTCTACAATGACAATAAGATCACAATAATCCATATTCCCACCTTCAGCTTTCACTGTTCTAGTTAGGTTGTTTGTTTAAGCCTTTTAACCTAATTACTGAAATCATTGTTCTCATTAGTGCCATTTGTTGCCAAACAAGAAAAAAAGAGTTTTCTGACAGAGCTGGAAAACTCCCAAAGTATGTGGTTGGCTCCAGCACTTCTCTCATTCTCGCAAGCTTAGGCCAGCACAGAACATCTTTGTTTTGCAGTTGTCAAGGCTCTAACCAGTTGTTGGGGTCTTTGCACACTTGTCATCATTTAAGGACAATGTAAAATATATTGACAGAAACATGGGTATAATTCCCATAAGGGAATACTAAACATAATTCTTTTAGGGAATGGAAATACTGTGAATTTGTTCTAGTATAAAGATTTACAAGAAGAGAACACAAATAAAGACTTCACTGTGTCAAATATCATTCTTGTATTGTGATAAACCTAACTAGATGTTGCCAAATGACTTTGAAAGAATTACAGCTTGCATTCCTGTCCATCTCATTCCAGTTCATTGGCCAGACTCATTTTCCCACAGTACATCTATACTCACGACTGCCTTTTTATACAAAAAGAAGTACATCTAAGAAGCTCATCCTCTACTTAATTGAGAACATGGGAAAAGTGAGGGTCTGTGTAAGCATTTCTTCAGTCCCATCCTCAGGATCTAGTGTTTCACTTTTCATTTGCAAGCCAGCTTTTAGTACAGAATGTGGACATGGTCAGATAAAATTTCAGTTGGCAGTGCAGTTTGTATTCACATAGCAGGTGCACTGGAAATATGTGGTGTAAACCCTTGGCAATGATATTGAAGTGAGTGTCATTTTTTTGCATGTGACACAACTGAAAAAATGTGTACTTGTTCTTGTATACACTTTGAGCACTCCCTTGTAAAAAAACCTGATTTTTTTAAGATGACATCACAATTTTCTAAACATGTTGGATTTCAAGAGCTCTACGACATGTTCATTTAGGCATCCACACCATATGTGAAAACCTGTTTGTAAAATACAGAAGTTTACGTTCCCTGTGTTTGAACACAGAAATGACCTGGCATCTCTATTTAGCAAGTCTGTGTTCTTTAAGTTCTTTTTCTGAAGCTACATTTTGGACTCTTAGCTTTATCTCTATATTAATAAACACGCTGCACCTTATTCACAAGCAGAAATAACTGATCAAAAATTATCTGACACAAAATTATGTTCTCATTCATTCAAAGTTTATTTTAATGATGTTTAAGGAAACAGTTTAGCTAGGAAGTAATGTTTTAAGTAAAAGCTTTACCTTAGGCCATGAGGGAAGGGAAGTTCAGGGAAGTTCAGGGAAGGGAAGTTCAGAGAAGTTCAGGGAAGTTCAGAGAAGGTGCGGGAAGGTGCGGGAAGGTGCGGGAAGGTGCGGGAAGGGAAGGTGCGGGAAGGGAAGG
>CM031859.1:10073472-10135895 GCA_018697195.1 Certhia americana | reverse complement strand
TTTTTGTGTCTGTTGTCATTAAACAAGCAGGGTTTAAGGGCTAGAAAATCAAATTTAACCTCCAGTCCTTCCAGCTTGCTGTTGTCTGTCCATAGGTAAGTTACTTGAACTTCAGATGTTTCTTCCCCTGATATTTTTCCATCTCAATTACAGATACTGCTCTCTCCAGCAGTGTTCGACACAGAAATAGTGCCAAGTCCCACACAATAGAATCACGTCATCCAGTGGGCCATGTGTGCTCTATTTAATGTAAAATTACACCTTGGTCCTGCCTGAAAATGGGAATGTGCTTGTACCAGTTATTCCACACTGGTAGAATGTACCTAAAACACCATTTCTCATGAGATGTCCAGCATCAAAGCATCTTGCAATGCAAATATGGACTAAAAATACGCAGTACATTACATCTTTTATGTCTCCTTCTCTTTCTCCCTTCCCTTTGCCTCCACCTTGAGATTAGTAGTAGACACAGTCTCTTACTTGCTGCCCTTCAAAGCTTCTATTCTTCAGCTCAAAGGTCATAAACACACTTTTCTTTCCTGAATTTTTTTCTTCTGCTGTAGTGTATAACCTGATCAGTTCTAGCAGAAACATTCCTTCCTGGCACCATGATGAATCACAAATCCTTTAGATACAAAAGAGACTAAGTCAATTTCAGGGAGAGAATCCAGAGAATAACATTTCATCTTGTAAACAAGACTAGCCCTTGTAGTACTTAAACCAAATATATTAGAAAAAATACATTAGAAACCAGTTTAAATTAAGTATAACTATAGAATGTTCTTTTATTTCCTTTATAGGTAAAAGAAGCCTTGACTACACTGAGGCATTGCTGAACTATTGTTATTTCAAAGTATTAAAGCTGAGAGATATGGAGATAGAATTCTTCAATATAATGAATTGAAGAAGACAATAACTTAAATCCTAACTTCAGTGGATCAAGGTGATGACAGCATTTACTTCAATGGCTGAGATTTCACCTTCTGCAGCAAACTCAGCAATTCTCTTTGCTTGCAAAGTGCTTGGATCAGGCCCCTAGGCCATTGCAACGACCAAAGCATTTTCCTCTTCAGAAGATTTTCAGAAAGCCCTAGAAATAAAAGCTACCTTTTTGATTTGGATGTGTCTGTAGGGTGGATTGCACCAGGGCAGAAAGGTCAGCCCTTCTTCCTTCCTGGAGCTCAGGGGAATGGGAAAGAGAGGATCCCCTGAGCACATGCAAGTCTCCTTCAGTAATGAACAACATGCTTGTTACTAAGCAAGAATAGCAATTATATTATATCCATCTGCAGATTTTTATATTTGAATTAACTGACTTTATTAACTAATTATTTGATTAATTTTGCAGTATATATTTTAAAAAATCTATTTTTTAGCCAAAAAATCCAAAATCTGAGCCAAACTCAGATTTCCTGAGTTTCAGTATTTTATTTTGAACAGTTATTTGTTGCAGCATGGAAACAATGTTTGCACCAGTAAATTAAATTTGAGCCATATCATTCTCTGCCACTGAAGTCAAAGGACAAAGTAAGACTTGAGTTGAGAACATTGCACCCAGCACGAATACCCAAATGGAAGCCATTCACCCAAAGTGGCTCCTGGAAGTGGTATTTGCCCTGTGACAGCTTCTGAACATTTCTGAGTTATTTGGGATAGGGAGGATGGCTTGGCTAAAGTTGTGCCAAAGATCTTCCTAAGAATTTAACATCATAGGTGATAAAGTTCCAGTCTCCAGAATGTCCAGTGGAGCATTTCAATGAACATTGATATAAGACACAACCAAACAGCAGCAGGACTCTGAGCATGTCTAGCTGAAGCCACCCAGCAATACCCTCTCCCTCTTTTCTCTGCCTTCACCTGCAGGATTTGAAGGTGCTGGCAAGTGTGGAGGAGGAGGATGGCAGAGGGCATAAGATAGATGCACCACTAGAGCCAGCCAAATAACTAATTTTAGTGGTTCTGTGATTAAAACACAGAGTTGACAGCTGATCTCTGACTGCAGGATGGGATGAGGTGTATTTAGCACTCAGAGCTAATTTCACCAAGTAGGTGCAAATCCTCTGCAGTTCTATCTTCTGAGCTAATTCCCTGACCCTTGATTAATAAGACTTGGTGGAAATTAGACAAGCTTAGAGCATCAACACAAACTGAAAATGCATTCTAGCCTCAAATCAATTGAATCAGCATCTTATCTACATTTCCTGCCTTTTACAAGTGCCAGTATTTAGCTCACCACAGTGATTTCAGAGTGTCAGTATATTTTACAATTCAATTAGTCATTCCCAAGTGAAGTATTGTAATTGATTCTTTTTTGGTCTCCACTGGTGATAAAGGTAATGGATGTTTTTGTCAAGCGAATGGACTTCCTCTAAATATCTGCTTCTCCATGTCACTGCTCTGAAGTAAATGGTGAGGTGTATTTCTATAAATAGACAAATAGCTGGCAAGAGGGGAAAAAAAATGAGAAGGGGAAAAAAGAGCAGAGAACCATACATTTCCTGACATTGCACTTTCAGGATAGTTTAATTACCACAAACGTACATTCTTGAACCCCTCTTATCTTAGGGAGCATTGCAGGAAACAGAATAATTTGAATGCTAACAGATATTGCTTAAAATACAAAAAGAAAATTAATCAAATGCCCCTGTATAGTGTCCAAGGTTTCAGTTTGGGGAGAAAAGGCTGAAGTAGCACCTCAGACTGAGAGCTGTGCCTTACAGCAAGAATTGATGTAACATCTTCCAGCAGCTGGTCTGCACTTGAAAAATAGAGCAAGCAACGCCTGAGAAAAGCAATCAATCAGCTGCATTTGTCACAGCTCTCTGAAGTCCCCAGTTATGGATATCATTAACTGAACACAGTTTCCCTGCATGCAGTGAGGGGCAGCATGCCAAGAGCAGGGGTAGGGTTACCTCCAAAAACACCCTGACTGCCAGGTTTTAGAGCCTTCCTCTTCATAACGCTTCCTTTCACCACACAGAAAATATTTGCAGACCAAAGAAACATCCTGGATCACATTAAAACCCCATCACATAGAAACTCACTGGGAAGAGTGTTTTCCTCATGGAAACCAAAACTGCTGATTCCTTGGCTTAGTGCCAGAGCGCGATGTAACCTAACAGGAATGCCTGGGATCTTGCCAGGAATATGCACATCTGTCAGTGGTTGCCATTTATTTCTTGATATTCACATGAAGATATTAAAGTAAGAAATTCTGGTATCCCAGGGTTTCAAAAAAGGTTTTATTACCTTTTTGAAAGGTAATAGTGCTACTGTGGTCCCATCTTTCCATTTAGCTGATTTTATGAAAGAATATCATGCATCATACTTAATGGAATATGCTCCACTGAAGTCACCAAACCTGTAAGATCTAACACAAATCTAGGATTTCTAGAACCGTACCTAGAGATGAAATATTTCAGGAAGTTCTGATGATGTTTCCACTACATTCTGTTAAAGCCCTCTATGCTGTTGCCCTTGGGTGACATAAAAATGTGATGGAGGCTTTTGCATATTGAAGTCCCTATTTTCCAAGGTGAAAAGATATTAATCTGCAGCCAAACTTGTTTGGGGATAGACAGTTTTCTAAAATTTCTCAGCTATCTGAGTAAGTTACATCTGTTCTCTTCTAGCCTGTCTTAAAATCTAGAGTAGTACAACCATGTACTTCCAATATACTGCAGAATTTTACATTAAAAATGGATAAAGAGATTAATAATTTTTATAATTATTAGGAAAGTAATCTGAATCAAAAAGCCTTATATGTTAATATAAATTAGGATATATTATAATTAGAGATGTAAAGAATTGACTCAATCCCATAAGGGATATATTTTTGATATAGATACAATTTTGCAAAAGCATTAACTGTTGCTTTTCCTCGTAAGCTGTATAAAGGGCCTGAGCATTTAGAGGACTTTAAGAATTTGGTACTTAAAGGAGCTCATCTGATTTGGACCCAAGGATGACAGCTTAAGGTTTTCCTTCTTCCATAGGCAAAGAACACTATAAATCAAACATGAGGGGGTAGCTAACACCTCTATGAGCTCATTGCCATCATGGGGAATTGTATCTTGTCCAATCTTGGCAAAGACAATGAGCTCCCATCTGGGGTAGAAATAGACTGACTTCACCGGCCCCTTGTCCATTTGAGTTGACACCTTTGTTTTGTGTCAGCATTTCTTCCCTACTATTAGAGATGGGTATAGAGAAAGTATGGTTTTGTTTGGCTCATCTCAAAGTCACAGCTGCCTCCCTAGGATTTTATACCTAGTGAAAATAAAATACCGTGAAGCCCATATCCTTAGCTGCTGTTCTGTTGCATGATCTTATTGATTTTGATTTTGATGGCGGCTGATGCCAGTTTATTTCAAATAAGGATTGGGCTGTCACCAAAAAAATCACTTAACTTTCAAATCTCCTTTCTCAATTGGAAATTATGTTCTGCTTTTTGTTATGTGTTTTATGTTTGCACATTAGTGATCTACATAGGCTCTGTGAAGGAGTGCCTATAACATGGACTAAAAACAGCTGGCCTGAAAGTCTGTCTGCAGAGGTGACTACCTTTTTCTGAAGATAGTGATCCTTTAAACAATTCATACAGTGAGGAAAATCTGCAGTTTATAGAGACAGGAAGAAACACTTTATTGATAAAATGAGGTCATACCACGCTTGCTCAGACAACTGGATTTAGTCTAGGGATGAGATGCATATGCTTCCGTAACCAACTCATTGTCTCCATTAGCAAACACTGGGATACTGGAGGTGGTCTTTTTGTAAAAAGAAGACAAATAATGGAGTTCCAGATATTTTTTTTCCCCTGTAAATATAAGATGACTCTGTTAAACCTTCACTGATCCATGGCTGCCCTGTGATAGCTCAAAGTGCTCAGAGTTCTGAAAGGGAGCAGATGTGGCAGAGTCACTCAGCACTGAAATGGAACAAGCCAGGTTTGCCAAGCAGCAGTCAGGGACCACATGCATCTGTTCCTCAGAGCTCAGCAGGCCAGCTGTGATGGAAAGAGATTAGTTCAAATGAAATGGAACATGAAAAGTCTGATGAAATTGCCACAAATAAAGTAAAGAGTGGTTCCTGGAGAGACAAGCAGCTCCATTTGCAACAGATCTAATGAAGCTTGGGTTTTTTAATGGATTTGTGCCTTGTGGTTGGATTCTTTGGTGTGAGTACCAATTAAAACTCTTCCTGTGGTTGGGGCAGTCATAATAGCTGTCTTCTGTGTGAATTCTCCAGTGGGTGGAGAGCACACTGCAACCTTGTGATCACAGATCTGACTTGATTAGACTACTAATGACACCTCTTTTTCCTGCTCAGCCACCTGCTCCTACAACACTGGATATTTAATTTCTGCTAACTTCTGCAGGTTATCTATCCTGGGTTGAAACTAGTTAAATGATTCAGTAATTAGGATGTAGATGGACAGTATGGCAGACCCACGTGCACAGATTCCTATATATGCTCAAGTGGAGTGTGATCTCACACTTATTGCAGGGACCATCACATGGGCCTAGGATATTATCTCCTGGGTAATGCTGGCCTGTGATTTAAATGACAAAAGCTGAAACATGCCTGTGTCAAGGTGATGATGTCTGCTGAGATGGCAGTGAGTACAGATGTGTTCTTGAAGACACACACCTGTCGGTTTAAGAGTCAGTCCAGACTTGTGGGTAGAGCACTGTGTGGGACAAAGGAAACACGGAATCTAACTTCATGCTTTATTTGGAGAGGCAGCTTCAGCTACAGCTCCTGTTTGTATCAGAAAATAGTAACTCCTTCCATCCACATTGTTATCCTCTTCATTACTTTCACATCACATTTTCATGGTCCCTGTATGCTGAAGAGTTCTCACCTTATATTATGATGGTGGCCATGCCTGCTCATTGTTGGTTATCCCACTTATGTGACCATGGAGCAGATACTTCAGGAAACAGCACTTTTATTTTTGGGAAGCAGAAGTCACCTTTAAGAGAAAATCCACAGCTCTAATGTAAAGATCTGCAAAATTAAAATGAATTTTCTTCATGTTCAGTTCTTCTTGGGAATGGGACAAGTAGATCAGTTTTTGGAGCTACTTACTTAACTTTTTTTTTTAAATAATCATTAAAGAGTGACAAGAAAATAGAAAATATGATGTTATACCTGGCACTACCCTGACTTTATTTCCTGACTTGGTCACGGCCTTTCTTTGTGACTTGAAATCTTGTACCATTTTCATCCTGTCTAACGGGGACACAGGTTTAACGTAGCAAACTACAACTCCTTTCTCTTCTTAGGTGTAATGGTACAAAAGCATAAAAGTCTAAATACACCCATGTAAACATTAAGTTAAGATTAATATAATTCCAGAGATACTTAGTCACTCACAGAGATAGAATAGACAACTGAGTTCAGAAAAAGGCTTTTTATAGACTACAGGAAACTATTTGCAGAATTCTTATTTTGTTCCATTATATAAAACCAATATAACAAATAACCTTTTTTTTAATTTTTTTTATTTTTTATTCTAGGATCTTCCCTCAGCTAGAGATTTAAACATTAAACACAGCATTTTTATCAGGGAAATTGTTTCACATTGTGTCCAATGATTATGTTAATTATAATGCATTGCTCCAGATCTATGGATGTGGATTTTATTATAATAGGACTCTTAGAACAAGACCATTTCTAAGATCCAGTCAAAGTGGCGATCTGTTTGCTGCCAGAGCTGGAACATAGACTAAAACCGGCTCTTCTCAGGTGGCAGCAGGGAATTGTCACACAATTTGTGATTGTGTTCTTGAGAAATATTATGCCAAGAACACCCCCACTTGGTCAAGGAAAGAAATGGAGTCAGAGAGAGATTACCACATCTGAAATATATTGCACAAACCCCCTACTATTCTGTGTTTATTTTTTGAAAGCTACTGTCCATGAATGTCATCATGAATTAAATTCTACAGGTCATTGAGAGAAAATAATAAAGTTATAAATGGCAACTTTTAGTGTTTTGGTATTGTTCATTAACACAAACTACATATCTCAAGACTGCAGTGTAAATACTTAAGCCAACTTGCCTGGCATCAGCACCCAAGCTTCTACAACATTATCCAAAGTACAAACTAGTTTCTTTTGCTGTTACCAGAGAACACATTTTCTTAAACAAAAATCTCAACTCCAGAGGAATTCTTGTGTCTACAGGAACTATATCCTACAGTACACAGCCCAGACACAATCATTGAAAGAATTATGAGAATGGTAGCACCTTTATAAATTCTGTTATAATTTGTTTCTTTCTTTTAGCAAGAAGTTTTGAGCAGTGTTGAACGGTCACAAAGAGAAACCACCTACATACAGCCACACATGAAGCACAACACCAGCACAAACATTTTTGCTGCAGCTACTCTCAGCTTTCCCAGAAGAGCAGAAAAGAAAACCAAAAATGCCTATTTTATTTGCTGTAGACAGTCAGCTTTGAATCATCCCTAACTAGCTTCCAACAAGTCTGGTTTCAGTCCAGGAGTTCTTAATTAGTTCTTAATTAACCATTGATTTCAAGGGGAGTTTTACCTGAGTGAGGATTTTGAATGAGGTCATGAGGTGGGAGCGTGCCCTGAGGAAGAAAAAGGATTCTCACCCTTGTGCAGGTGTGCAGGTGAAATTTCAAGGAGCTTCATCACTCTTTCTAATATTTTTCGTCCCCTATTGGAAAAAGGCTGCAGTTTTAGCATGGACCTATAGGAATTTAGAAACATCCAGACAGGGTTAAATGTGCCTCAGAAAAGGAAAAGATCCCAGGAAAACTGAGGAAAAAATATGTAGGGAAAAGGAGTCCAGAATAAAGTTCAGAAACAGCAAACATCAGGAATATGAAATGAGGGTTTTTGAACATGACACTGTATTTCTGTATAAAAAACCAAACAACAAAAAAACTAGTAATTATAACAACAGCAACAACAATAATAATAATAATAATAATAATAATAATAATAATAATAATAATAATAAAGCAGCTTGTGGCAGGAGACTAGGAGGAAATTGTGAGCAGGATGTGATGAGCTGAGGCTGGACAGACAAACAGAGGTCAAACAGCTTCCTGGGCCAGGCCTTTGGGAGGTCTCTGTCCAAGCTCCCACTCATGCACAAAAAAAGCCTTGGCCTGAGAACATGTTGGTCTGTAAAAGTACAGACAATGAAATGAGAAAAGGAATGATATTACAGGAAGAATATGATGACATGTTGTGCTGCTGTGGGAAGATGAAGACCAAGACGTTCTAAAAAGCACAATCCCCCTCTTCCATATTTAAAGTCTTATGGCATGTGGGTAACTTGATTACTTAAAGTAAATTACCTCTCTGTTAGAGCTATGAAAACATATACTTTTCTTGAAAGTAATCTATTAGTTTTCAGAAACTGCTGAAGAATTTTCCATAAAAATTTCTGTGCATATGCACCAAAGACAGACTTCCATACAAGACAGACTCTTGGATTAAAAAAAATAGCCAAGAAAATACGAAAACTTCTAAACAACCAAAATTTGTTTCCTGTATCCAGAAATTACTCTAACCTTAATACCTAATAACCTTAACAATATCCTTAATATGGGTCCTCCTCTAAGACTAAATTAATTGAAAGATCTAGCAGACTGTATGCATGTAAGAGTAGATAGATGAAGAAGGTCAATAAACCCAAATGCAGCAGTCAATAGGTATATATTGGCTTTGTAATTTTCTTCCTATTAATGCTAAATTAGCTAAGATATATTTCAGACATCTGTTATAATTTAAAGGACTGCCAATAATTCTTATCTTATTGAAAAAATAGATTACTCCTTATTGAAAAGGCCATAAAGCAAACCTGAAAATCTTTATCCATGGAGTTTGTCTCACAGTGTCATCAGTAAAACATCTTGTAATCCACTCACTGCTGCTATGCAGACTGAGGACTATTAAAAGTAGGAGGTGTTGATAATTTTCTGTCCTGACATACCCTAGCACATGTTTTAATGGTGGTATTGCTCTTGCATCATACCTCACTCCTTTAGGACATGTCAGTTCATCACCCAGCAGACCTATCCAGCATTCCTGGCATACCTTCAGTCAAACGCCATGAGCTGATATCCATAAAAATCCACTTTAGCTGACAGAAGGCGTATAATATCCTGAGTTTAATTGCCTGTTTTTAAAAATCTGCTTTGTAAAACTTATTTTTGCCTGCCCCCCTGCCTTCCTCCCAGCTCAGGGAGCGAGCGTTTCTTTTACACTTCAAGGGGCTGCTTGTGTCTACCCCTCTAGTCCTTACCAAAGAATCTGAGGGAGGAGAAGGCATTGGTAAAATATCTTGAAACCCAAATGTTAACTCTCACAAATCACCTGTGGGGGGAAGAGTCTGCCTTTCCACACTCTTACATATTCTGTGCATGCTGCAGTTTCTCTCCTATGGTGCCCCGGCAGTTTTTTTGGGATTATGTGATTTACATTCTGCACAGGTCTATGTGGATCCATACAGCTCAGCAAGAGTGATTTTTACAGATTTACTGCAGCAGCCATAGGCCAGGGTGGAATTAGAATTTTTTTCTTACTTAGATGTGATTCACAGCAAAATCTCAAGGGCAGAACACCCTCCAGCTGCTGCAGGCTTAAAATCCTGGAAAAATCATACCTGTCCAAGGTGGAAGGTCCTTCCAAAGGTACAATCCCTGCCTAAGAATTTTTAAAGGAACTAAAGAAAGCAGAGGGCTCTGACACATGATCAGGTTATTGAATATTAATGAGTTACGTTGCATCAGCTGAGCCACAGCAGCTCCTGTGCACTTAACCACAGCCCATTGCTGCCACCAAGGTTAACACACAAGTATTACCTTTCTCACAGAGGTCTGGTATGACTCCTTTTACCCACATTTGCTACAAACTAAATGCACACTCAAAAAGTGAGCTACTGACACTCAGCATGGCTTTTCACTAAGCCATGAAACTCTGGTCACAGGGGATACAGGGAAATCAGGAGTCAGGTTCATCAAAGTTGCTCATGCACTTCTGAAATGCAATGTCAATTGTCAGTTTCGTAGAAAAAGCACTAGCAAGTATCTCCTGATTCCTGAGTTAAAAAAGACATCCTTCAGCTGTCAAGAGAACAGCCTCAGTAAATGCTGAGTACTACTTTCAGTAGCTCTGCTCCTAAGCTCTGCCTCCACCCAAGGAGTCTTGTTATCTTGTTTCTCACCAGAACATCTTTGCACGACCACCTCTCTCTTGCATTTCTTTCTCATCTTTGCACTTCTCTCTCTTGCCAAGAGAATGAAGACATTATTTGCTGACCAGTGCAATATCAAGTTTATGCACACAAGTCTTGAAAAGTGGCTTTGCTGATTTGGGGGATGACTTGGATTTGAGGGGTACTTTTTTTTTTTTTTTTTTTTTTTTTGCTACTGCAGAAAATGACTCTTGTAGAGTCTATCCACAAGAAATATTTTGATTTTAGACAACATCAGCCAGCTGGGTGCAGGGAGTGGGAATACTACATTGGCAGAAGCCACTGAACACTCTTAAAATGGTATTGCTGAGGAAGAAAATATGCTACTCTACAGTAATCCTCAAAAGTTTATGAACACAAATACTAGGAGAGGAAACATTTCTATGGGCCATCAGGTGTAAGAAATACTGTATCCTTGCTTTCAAAATTTCTTCCCTGAAATACATTTCATAGGTGGCACTGTAATGAGACTTGAAGCTGTTCATATTTGTTTTTATTTTGGTATTTTGCAGCTGCAATTCAGCCTCACTGTTCTAAGGGAATTGAGTCTTCTCATGGGCCAAGAGAAGCAAAATCTCACCTTGGGCTAAATTCAAGCTAGCAGCATACAAATACAAGAGTATAGTGCGTGTGTTTGAGACACTTGTGCATCCAGACTTCCTGTGTACTAATGACAAAAATTACCTTTGGTTGGGTTAGTTGCACTGAGGAAACCTGCAGTGTAGAAGTCTCTGCAAGTTCATTGTTCCCTAGTTCTTGTAAAAACTGATTGAAAATGCATCATATTCCTTTATTATATATGTATTACTTGCATTCTGTCAACCTTATTGATTGTTGCCCACTAAAATCTGATTTTGCCAACCGCTTCTAAATAAAAATTCTAAGGTGGGATTTCAAAAAGCATGTCATTAAGTGAATTTTGCACAAACCAAAGTCACTGGAAAAACTCTAGAAAGAGGAATGTCAAAGGTAGCAGGTTTTCAGAGAAAAAAACCCCAAAACAATCTATAGAATCGCTAACCAAGGACTTATTCGCCCAGTACTGCAAAATGACTTAAAGTGAGACAGAACACCCTTGTTTTGACTGGTGATGAAATAACAGTAAGAGGCTAATGTTAATGTGAAAAAGACATTTCTTTCTTTTCATAGCATTTAAATTCCAGTTTGGTTACCATACCATACTGGTGATATGCAGGAGTAATACTGATTAAAACCATGATTGTGTTTTATTTCCAGAACTCATAGCTCTCTGAGAAATGTATGCTTTTCCGTACAAAATAGCTCAAGATCTTACAAGAAAGCATGAATTTTGCAAATAGCCTTCACTTTTACTACATTGTTGTATCAATGGACCCTTTGCAGCCTCACTTTCTCCTCTTCATGTAAGCTCCTTGGAGACTTGAATCCTGGGAGCTTGAAAGAGACAAAGTCCTGTCCTTGGGCTCCCAGGTCAGCCAGCATGGCTGCATCCACATTATTGAGCTTTTAGCATCATTGAACAGTTTGGTTGTAAGGCATCTTTAAAGGTAATCTAGTCCAACCCACCTGTAAATGGGCATCTTCCACTAGATCAGGTAACTCAGAGCCCTGTCCAACAGGACCTTGAATGTTTCCAGGGATGGGGCATCTACAACCTCTCTGGGTAACCTGTTCGTTGTTCCACCATCCTCATCCTTCCAGCTAGCCTGAATCTACACTCCACTCTAAAGTTTAAAATCATAACTCCTCGTTCTGTTGCTACAGACCCTACTAAAAAGTCTTGTCTCTGTCTTTCTTATCAGCCCCTTTTATGCATTGAAATGCTGTGTTAAGGTCTCCCCAAAGCCGTCTCCTTTCCAGACTGAACAATCTAATGTACTCAGCCTGTCTTCGCAGGGGAGGTGTTCCATATCTCTGATCATCTTGGTGGCCTGCTCTGGAAGTGCTCCAACAGGTCCATGTCCTTCCTCTGCAGGGCACCCAGGGCTGGATGCAGCACTGCAGGTGGGCTCTCACCAGAGCAGAGCAGAGGGGCAGAATCCCCTCCCTCACCTACTGCCCACGGGGCTCTGGATGCAGCCCAGGACATGTTTGGCTTTTGGGCTGCAAAGGCACATGGCTGGGTCATGTCCAGCCTCTCACCCACAGCACCCTGCAAGTCCTTTTTGGCCAGGCTGCTCTCAGTGAGCTTTTCTCTCAGTCACCAGTGAGGGTGCATTTGATCCCAGTGTTACCGATGAAGATATTGAACAGCAGTGGTCCTAATAAGGACCCTGAGGGACATCACTCATCACCGTTCTTGGTGCTTTCAGAACAGGTAGCCCATGTTCTGATTGCTACTGGGACAAGGTGATCCTTGCAGAATTGAGGATGCAGACTCTGGTCCCTGTACTTCAGTATTGAGACATCACTCCTTACACTCTACTAGTACATGTTTAATAGATAATTTAAAAAATCATGATGCACTTAACAGATAACAAAAAGCTTTCAGGGAGTTGTGTGAGGCTTTGCAGAGCCCATATCGTCCGTGATCACACCGCCGGGGGAGCGGGCTGCGGGCACAGCCGAGCCAGACCTGGAGCCCCGGTGATGACGGGAAAACCCTCGGCGCATCTGGCAAAGCTCCAGAGGAGCTCGACGGAGAAGGAATCGCAGGGAAGTCAGCGCAACGGAACATCTGCCCCCAAAGGATCTCTCTCTCACTGACCCGGCGGCCGGGCAGCCCCGGCTCTCCGGGACTCGCATCAGCGCTGCGGGGCGGGAGCAGTTCCAGCCCGGCCGGCGAGAGGGACAATTGACAGAGCGGGACCCGTCCATCCCGAGCTGGGTCCCGGTGGGTGATGGATCAGCAGGATCCGAACTGGACAGTGGCTGCCCGGCGCTCCCCGGCACGCCGAGCGCAGATCCGCGCCCCCGACAGCGGCAGGAGCCGGCTCTGAGCCGGGGGGTGTGACACGGGTGGGTGGTGACAGTGCTGGGGGGGTGAACAGTGCTGGGGGTGTGCAGTGCTGGGGGGTGACGTGCTGGGGGGTGACGTGCTGGGGGTTGACAGTGCTGGGGGTGGTGACAGTGATGGGGGTGTGACAGTGCTGGGGGGTGTGCCAGTGCTGTGAGTGCATGCTGGGGATGGACAGGGCTGGGGGGTGTGAACAGTGATGGGGAGGTGACAGTGCTGGGGGGGTAAACAGTGCTGGGTTGACAGTACAGTGCTGGGGAGGTGACAGTGATGGGGGGGTAACAGTGCTGGGGTGTGACACTGCTGGGGGGGTGACACTGCTGGAGGGTGACAGTGCTGGGGGGTGACAGTGCTGGGGGGTGAGACTGCTGGGGGGGGGGCGACAGTGGTGGGGGGTGTGACATTGCTGTCTGGGTGTCACAGTGCTCTCTGTGTGTGCACTGAAGGCACCCAAGCCTGTAGGCCTTTTGTTGATCCAAGTTCCTGGGTGTTGGCAGCCATCACCCCCTTACATTTTTTGTTCCTGATGGCACTGGATGGCCTTCTCATCCATTCTGTACTCTTGTGATTTGTGGTTGTCATTGCCATCAGATGTGACTACTGCACAAATGTATTCCTCAAGACATTTGTAGAGAAACAGAAGAACAAGAGGTGGATTCCTCCTGCTCTATCCTTCACTGGACAGAATCTATTCTTTCATAAGTCCCAGCTCAAGATTTTAGCCTGTAAACATATATGATTCTTGTCCAAAAAAGACAGAAACTATCTAACCTCCTTGGCAGGTCAAGACTTTCCAGTCTAGTTGCTTCCATATGAGCAAATATCTACATATCTACAGCAGTTTAGCTCTCCAGTGACAGAAACATTTAACTCTGTGAGTTAATCACTTCCCTCAAAACTGACTAAGACCACATAATCACAGAATAATTAAGTCTGAAAGGGACCACTGAAGGTCATGTCCTCCAACCTCTCTGCTCAAGCTGGGTTCCCTGAATCACATCATTCAGAGCTGTGCCCAGGTAGCTTTGAATATCTCCAGTGAGGTAGAGCCAGAGCCTCTCTGGGCAATCTGTTCCAGTGTATGGTCACCTGAACAGTAAAGAATTTCTTCCTCACATTCAGGTAGAACTTCCTGTGCATCAGTTTTTGCCTGTGGTCTCTTATCGCTCAGCACCACCAAGGAGAGCCTGGTCCATCCTCTTGACACCCTCCCCTCAGATAATTACAGACATTGATGAGGTCTTCTATCAGTCTTCTCCAGGCTGAATAGGCCCAGCTCCCTCAGCTGTTCCTTCTAAGAGAGATGCTTCCCTCCCCTGATAATTTGTAGCCCTATTGATTCTCTGAAGTATCTAAAATTCTCTTGGATAACTCATACTTACTAAGAAAAAAACCCACAAAGCTTTAAAAATTCTGTTAGCACAGCAGTGGTGTCACTTTTAAGCTAAAAACGATCCCTGATTAAAAAGCAGGATCTACCCTGCAGTTTAACCTGGATTTTTTCACTCACTATTATATTTCAGATAATTAGATGAGAAGGGTCAAGAATGATTAAATACAAATATTATAAAAGAGATAATGTAATTAATTAGCCTTGGAAGTGGATAAGGACAGAATGGAAAAGAAGGGATCTTTAAAAAGAGTTGAGTTTAACGGAGAGTTATGTGTACAAAACTGAGAATATTTCTAGCTCTTGTCATTAAAACAAGTCTAGAAATACCACATCCATGGCCTTTTTAATACATCAGCATAAGGGTGTGCTTTCCCTTCAAACACAGTTATTGAACACAGCTAATTTGGCAGGACGGAGACTGCTTTAGGGAGAAGACTAAATGCTCATCTTCAATGTGCACATAGGATGGAGTAGTTGCACCTGAAGATGATGATTTAGAGACATAAAAAGAAGCTCAAGGAAACAAGAAGAAATGGTCTGAGCTTGCTGGTGATAGACCTCGCCCAATGTACCCAGTACTGCCTAAGAAACAGACAACACACAAAGACTAATATTTCAGTGAAACACAGCAAAACTGACTGACAGAGAGGCCTCTGAGTCCACAGCTTAACGTGCTCACTTCCTGGTGCTGGATATCTGCATTCCTGAGACCAGCTTCAATGAGGCTGTTGGGGTGCTGGAGCACTACTGTTTGCAAGCACATAAATTTTGCTTTGAAATCACAGGTTGTTGGGGTCTGCCCCACGGAGGAGGGTAGAGACCTTGGCTTTAAGCCATGGGTAAGCTCTCAATCATGGTGAGTTAAGACCCACCCCTGAATACCTCATTTGGTATATGAAAATTGTTTCTAGAAAGTTCTCAATTCTTGTTGTTATTATTATAGGTTATTTTCTGCCATATTCCTAATCGCTTTCCCCCATTGTATTGTCGCCCCAGATCCTCACCTTAACCCCACTCTTTCCTACATGCATGAAACCGCTGTCACTCTGGACCCCGCGCTTTTTTGGTCTGACCCCTGTACTGTGCACAATGTCTCATTTGTTATTTTTCCCTTAATAAAAGTTCTGTTTCCAGACAACTGAATCAGTGTGGTCTCTCTCATAAAGTTGCCGAAGGTGGGTGACCCTGAGGAAGCCACCGGTTAAATTATCCAGGCTAGAACCGGATGCTTCAACAGGTGATCTTGACGTTTCCAGCAGGCAAAACTTGCACTTGCTGGATCCAGTCCAAAGAATTTGACTTGGATGAATGAATAGAGCTGAACAGAAATCCTGGGAATACCTCTCTTCACTATGACTCAGAGAAGCACAGCTGGGCTTAGTCAATATATTTAATTACAATTAAAAGTCTGCTTGCTTTGTCATTCACGTGTTCCTCATGGTTTTAATGAAACTATTCACATCATGGAATTGTGCAACATTTATCCCATTTTCTAAGGAACACCACCATATGGTATAACATCATGCCATTAATGCCATTAATGTTTGGCTACCTGCACTGCTAAAAATTATTTGTGTCACAGTATTTATTTTTAATTGCCCTGATATGCTCCCATAAAGAATAGTACCTGATCCTTCTGTGTACAGCCATCGTCCATGTGTTGAAACTCCAACTTGTTCCTTACTATTCTTACTGATGAAAAACTTTGCTATGAGCAATTTTCTATAAACATGTATTAGTTTTGGATTATTGAGATTGCTTAATGAGATTATAATCAGCTGTTAAATATTTCTGACAGAAAATATACAGTACAGAATTTGGAAAACATCTGTATCTGATGATGAAACCAACTTCTAGAAGATTTTGTTAGAAATACTCCCAAGGAAGCCTTTACAGTTTGGCAAGAAATTATCCTGCACAATGCTAATAAAGCAGAATTAGTTCAGGTTGCTGCTGACAGCAAAAGGTTCTCCATTATTTCACCCTATCAGGCTTCCACACTTGGAAATTAATACAAGAAACTGCTAGAAACAAGAAGATGAACATGGGAAAAAACTGGAGAGAAAATTTGATGTTTGGCCCTTTGGGATGATCATCCTAAATTGGATCCCAGCTCAGTCAGCTGGGTGCAATTGCCTCCAGTTAAGCCCACTTCTAGTAATGGGCAAAAATTCAGACTGGTTTCCTAGGAATTCTAAGTTTTACAGAATATTGGAACTTTGTTTTATTACCCAACACAGCAACAGCAGAATTTTAAAGGGAAGTTCATTTTTATTATATTAATTTGGAAGTAAGCTGCTGTATAGTAGTGTGCTTTACTCACTGGTACTCACAGGCAGGAGTTTACCTGGTTGTAGGGAACTGGGCTTTGCTAGTTTTTGCTATAATTATCTGCTACATCTTCCTGTGATTGCTGGGAGATCAGGGAAGAGGCTGAGACTTTTACCACTATTTCCATTTGATTGTGGTAAAAAGCATTGTAATAAATTTACACTAAAGCTCTGACTAGTGTTAAATGGTAATGGATTCAAACCAATTTACTTTTGTGTTTGAAAAGGAGTGAATCTGTAGACCAAAATTTCTGGTACTGACATGATGTCCCGTTTACATGCATTTTGGAGGTTATATGTAAGGCCAGGTCTGTTCTGGGGACATGAACTGAATGTTCAGCAGAAGCCAGAGCTGTGAAGTGAACTTTTGGAGCACATCACCTGGTTTGTTATCAGGACAAAGTAGTTTTTTGTGTGCTCCAAGACCAAAGTAGTTTTCTTGTGTGGGTCAGAGACCTGCTTCAAAAACTCCATTCCCCTAATAATTAAATCGAAATTAAAAGATTAAGGCAGATACACCTAAATATGTTGCTTAGTTACCATGGGTCTGCTTTATATGGATGCAAACCCTGCTGAGTCACTCTCTGTCATCTCAGATCCAGACATGGGCTGTTGCCTTTGCAAAATAAGCCACAACAGTCCTACCCCCACCACACACATTTCATTTGATGGAGAAGAGAGAGTAAATGCAATGCACATTTCTTCAACTTGATCTGCAGATTGGACATTAAAGAAGATGGAAAATATGTGTCTGATGACCTCAGGCTAAGTCTGTGCTTGTAAATAAACCATGCCAAAGATCACAGTGTGGTTCACACCCATACGTGTAAGATCTCTTTCCTCCAAAACAAGGGTCTTCTCAGGTAAAAGCCTTGTTTTCTTGTAGGGAAGTTGCACATACGGTTCACCCACCTCTTGATTTTTCTTGTTTAATTTTTTGAGAGGTGAACAAAAAGTGTCATCAGAGTCAGATAAATCTCTCACTTCGAAAGAGGGCACTGCAGCTTTGTTTCACAAGAATGATAAAGCTTTCAGAATTTGTTGTCCACTCTGGCAGAGACTGGAGAAAGAGGATGTGATGATGAAATTGTATTCCTGTTTAGGAAGTCAGCATGGTGTACCCATCCCTTATTTAACCATCTCCAAGAAGCAGAATGCAGAGTGTGTGAGCACATTTTAAGTCTGCAGCACCTACCACCTGACCTCAGAGACCAATGCACCCAAAGTCCTCCATGCTTTGCACAAAAACTAGTACAGCTAAAACCCATTCTGCAGGTTCTGTGTATGTAGCTTTCCTGGCACTGATGAAGGTGTTGCTGATGTCCAGAGGTCCCAATCATCATCACTTCTAGTGTTGGTAGTTCTGTAGGTGCTGTGGACTATTGGGTAAAAATACATTTTATCCTCACTTCACACTGAAATCTTCTCTGTCTTCTATTTTTGCCTTTTTTTATTTAGTTATATAACTGAAGACCAAAAATAGGAGCCTGTATTTCTACACAGACAACATAGTTCCATGAGGTTCAAGCACAAACTGTCCATATTTTGCCTCAGAATGCACTGCTTGGTAAGTTCCAATCCTGTACTTGGATTAATTAGAGATACTCATTAAACAGAGCTATTCTGATTCGTGCCAAACTGGGAGATGTTTTGATATGAAGAAAAAGTTCCTAAAAATTAGATACAGCATCCTTGAAGACTGATGAAGAAATATATTCCTCACAGTTGGCAGGGACAGTTTTTTTGATTTAACATCTCTGCGCATATAAAGCTCCTGTCCAAGGATACCCTAAAAGTGCACATCAATACCTGTTCTTAGAAATTACCAACTTAGCATGAACATTGTTGTAGAAGAATCTGCCTATAAAAAATAAAAAAAACAAAACAAAATAAACAAAAAATCCAGATTAATCCAAAATAATTCACTTAAGTGAATCTCATAAAGTAAAAATAATCAGTAGTTAACTGCCAGAAGGAAGGTGTGTATCAAAAGATTTGTGGGTGTCAATTTCTTCTCCGAAGGGAAAAAAGTCATGGCAAATGGGCTAGAGAATACTTCCAATAGATTTGTAGGTAATAGCAATGTAGGAAGGACTCAGAGTGCTCAAGGCTCAGGGAGATCTTGCTACTGAAAAATGGTGCTGTTTTCCCCTGCTTTCTCTCAGACACATTCATACAGGAGTTGAACCTGCACATGGTATATGGGAAAGTGACATGACCCCTGGCTCATTTCAGCCACAGATTTTGTAAAGGCAGCTTTAAGACACCTTACAATTGCACCCTAATAAACACTGAAAACCAGAAAGAGGGTTCAAAATCTTGACAAGTGGGAAAATCACCAGAAATAGGATTAAATAGGATAGGAGTAAAGTACTGTACTTAAGAAATATAGATGTCCATTGTAGGTGGCTTCAAGATTGCAATTCCCCCTTTGAAGTTTTTGGTTTTTTTTTAATGTCCATGGTGACTTCTGATTGCACCATCTTGATACCGTGCTACCTGTGTGGGTTTTGGGCTCTTTCCAGTTTGATTATGACTAAGTAGAAGGGCAAAACAGAGAGAAGGCTGTCCCACAAGTCAGAGAGATGATACTAAACCTGTTGCCAATGCTTACTGCATGTAACTCCTGTAGTAATCCCTGTGTTCCAAAGAATTGTTTCACCTACAGCCTCCAGCTCCTGCCTTTTCAACCAAGACAAAAGAAGCAAAAAATCTGCTCGCCCAAGCAAAAATCATAACCTAAATGACATGGTTAGGTGTCTTCATATCTTTCCTGTTGTACATCCAGAATTAAATCCAGCACAGATCTGTCCTCAGTTTTCAAGGAGACCATACTCAAGTGGAAAACTTTGTGGAAGAGTTCAGTTCACCAGAGATCTCAGCTGCCTTCTCTTGATATCATTCTATCTTCATATGAATTTGCTTTCATAGCCAGACTCCAAAACTATTCCTGCACCCTTCTATGCTTCAACAAGATTCAAGGCATATATAATTTCTATACTGCACTACTCTTGTTACCTTCCCACTATGAATGGAGAAATATTATGTGTATCTACCACATAAGATTTCTCTTAGGCTTTTACCAGAGGGAAAATAATTGATTTTCCTAACTTTTAGATTAAAGGACAGATTTGTTTGTTTGTTGTTTGTTTGGGTTTTTTGGGGTTTTTTTTAAGAATTTCCTTATGATGGGATTTAAACTCAAAGAATTACATAAAGATATAAACAATATGCAAAAGAAGAGACTTGGACTCCTCAGCCATGTTTACATAGGCATCTGAGTGAGGAAAGTCTTGTTCTGAGCTGCACACACATCATTCTCCATGGAGCGTGTTTGTAAAAAGCTGCATTGTTCCCTCTTTCAACTCACTCAGAGGCCTTTTTGTGGGTTTTTTTGCTGCTTTCCTCTCCTCCAGTCCTGTACACAGCCCATTTTTCTCCTTTTATTCTTACTGCTGCTGTCTCCTGCTTCCTTTTGGCCCCTTTGCAGGATGTAACAGAGCTCGGGTTCCTGCCTTTCAGCACGAAGAGCAGCCTGCAGCCACAGGAACAGTGCGGGGGCCGCCCTGGCCAGGGACAGTGAGCTCCCCTGAGCAGATCCTAAGCCCTTGGCTGCTGGCAGCAACGTGAGCCACAGGGTGGGGAACTCCATGGCTCAGCATTTAGCCATTGTCACATGCCCCTGGTTTTACTCAACAGCCATATTAAGAAAATCAAAAACCAAAAACAAAAGAACAAAACCACCCAACTCCCCCCCCAAAACCAAACCAAACCAAACCCAAAACCAAAACAAATAAAAAAAAATCCACAAAAAACTCCCCAAAACAAACTAAAAGAAAAACAAAACAAAAAGAAACAACCCCCCAAAAAGGAAGAGATCATAAAGGGAGCAATACTTAAGTTTACTGCCAAAACATTGTTCTCAACAGTTTATGCTGAAGAGAGGAGTCTCTTCATCCCCAAGTAAAATCAAGCAGTGATGGAAGTGAGATTGAGAATGATCCACAAAATTTTGCTGTTGTTTGGCATGTTGTTCATTAAATCTCTCATTATTGCAATTAGATTTTTTGTTTGCTCTTGTCTTATCTATTTTGCTGATAAAGATTATACAGCAGGAATAGGAGAATGAGAGTAACATTTTACCCATATTCAATTATGCTACACTTCACCTTTCCCAGATTATATGAGTTATAATTCATGGCTTTCATAAACCACTCATAGTTAAAGGGCACTCAAATAAGGAAGAAAAACAAATGTAATCTCTGACTCCAGAGCATTCAAGCAAGACCTGTTAACCCACTGATTAAATGATCTAGCCTTGTATAATTATTCCTGTTGAATGAACTGGTAAATAAAGGCAAAATGGTGGTTTTCCTAGTGAAAGCCAGCACAAGCATATCTTATCCATTAATTTCTACTGAAGCTTTAAAAATATTATTGTTAAATTCTAGTATTTTGTTTTAACATTCAAAAAGTTCAGTCAGGACAAACTCTTATGTTTTAAATCAATTATAGTGTTCCAGCAGGGCACAAGACGTGGCATCTAAGTGCTTCACATTTTAAATTGCATGAGAGTGGCTGCATTTCACCAGCTGGCTACATTTTTATATAATATGACTTAGTAATTAACCACTTAATTGAACATTTTCCTTAATACAAATGAACAGATTTTTGGTGTTTCTTTAAAGGAATAACTGCACATAAGGTGTAATGGAATACAAAACATATTTGGTGAACCATTTTTTTTCCCCACCCAACAGCTCTGTCTCCTTGAACCACATTTACCTGGAGTAAGATCTAAAGTGTCTACACAAAAAGGCTACATCACTACTAATAAATTGAACATATGCAGTCTCTGGCCAGTTGTAGGATGTGGCTACAGCCATGCCCTTGTTCTGCCTCTGCCTCTAAAACAACCTTGTCCCAACTGACAGAGGAAAGGTCCAAGCTGTACATAGACCTTTGTGGGTTCTGGGGGTGCAGGGTGGGACTAGAGCATGGCTGAAGAGGCTCTCAGTCCTCACCCTATGCCCTGTTCAGTGGGAGTGTCTGCATTCCAGAAAGGGGGATTATTTACCCTGGGACAGATTTATCTAGACCACATTGCTTTAGCTGCTTACAGGCCATCTGTGTGGGGTGGTATCAAAAGGCTCATGGAGGCAAATGAACTTGATATTGCTGCTTCTTCCATGCTACTTCCTTCTAATAAGGAAACTATACTACTTTGACATGGTCTGTTATCTACGCAGGTTTATTTTCACACCCTTACCCGATTTCTAAGAGCAGGCACATGACTCACCTCCCCTTTGGAAGTAACTACACTCTGTGCTAACCCAGTTCATCAAGTTCCTTATGATGAAGTTCATCAGGCTCAACCTACTCTAAAATATTGCAATTAGCAAAGACTAGGAAGCACAGAATCAGTATTTAAGGATATTACTTGCAGCTTATGAGATCAACTCAGTTAGTCAGTGCAGGGTGTTAATAATGCCAAGATCGTGGGTTTAATCCTCATATGGGCCATTCATCTAAGAGCTAGACTTGATGTTCCTTGTGGGGCCCTTCCAACTCAGAATACTCTGTGATTCTGTGATGTCTCCTACTTGCTGTGGGATAATGGTGAATAAGCACTAGCTAAGGGACTGAGCAGCAAGTAACACTACAAAGCTCTTCTGTCTTCTCATCTCAGTATTGTGCCACTGGAAGCATGATTCCTTTGGTTTCTCCATCCATTTTAATGCTTCCACATCTTTAATATTTTATGTTGAGAAAGTTTCCTTCTCTATAAATATTTCCACTACTATCAATGTAGTGTAGAGTACCTTTACCAAGTCAATGCTCATAGGAAACAGTCTCTGTTTTTAAGCATTCCAAAAACCTGAACTGCTCTGCAATGTCTCAAGTTCACTGCCTAGTTCTAGAGGCTTTTTGTGGATCTTAACTGTTTCCAGGTCTCCCTGTCCCTGGTTGTTTGTATTCACGTCTCACGTTCTGATTTCACTGTTGAAAGGGCAAGGTAAGTTTACTGAATGGAAAGACCTTGGAGTCTACAATATCAAACAGCAGAGTGACCTCAAAGGAAAACATATTTCATTAAAAGAAAAAGGAGTTTCCCTGCAAATCCAGCTTGTTTTACCCACCCAGATCTGCCTTGTTGCTGCCTCTGTGGTGACACATGTTTTATATGAATCTATATTAAGATGAATTTTAACCTACAAATAACTAGATACAGCTATGCAGTAGGAGGGAATTCCTACAAGATGATGTAAAGTTTTTTAAGCAGTAAAATTAAAAATAGCACGTAAAACCTGACCAGTAGATTTGGATTTGAACCAAGGCAACACATTTGGGAAACATTATCAAGTTTATCAGGGGTAACATATCACAGAAAATCTGCTTCTGTTTATATGCCATTTATTATTCATTTTGGACATTTCCTTTTTTTCCTCAACCATTTTTCCCCCTAAGCAAATATATGTTAGACTTAACTGAAATGTGAGATAACAGACCAGTCTCTTAGTTTTCTCTCCCTGTAAGACAAAAGCAGATCTGAGTAGAAGTAAAATAAAAATTTTCTATGAAATATAAATACAGGGGAAAAAAAGTTGCCAGAGTAGGACTGGTAACAAGGGAGAAATCTGTCTCACAATGAAAACCCAGGGAAAAAAAAAAAAAAAAAAAAAGCCTAATAAGATTAAACTCAGGGCCAAATTCTGTCCTTCCCTATGCTGTCTTGCATTTCATGATGTATAAATAGCACATGAAAGCCTTTTCTTCATGAAACACACCACATGTGTGATAAAGGCTGTTTTTTTATGTCTAGGACACTTATATTAATGGGGTTATGCCAGCACAGAGTTTTTTGCCCATGGCTGGCAGAATGTTTGCAGTTTATAGTATTCAAGTCTAACTCAGAAAAATACAAACAATAAAAGCAATTTCATTCTTATGAAACAATGCAGTCCGTCAACTTTACTTAAAAAAATTCTCACCCATACCATCACAATAAATCTGAGAATGAGCTGCATGTTTAGCTGCACCTGATCTGATCAAAACAAAGGTAATCATTAAAAGTCAGGTTAAACCTGGTCCAAAGTCAGACAAGATTCATACAGTCTTTATACTGAATGCAAGTTGAAGCTCAGATTTTAATTCCTTTGTAATTTTTTTTCCATCAGTAGTTTGTAAATTTCTTCAGTGGATTCCAGTGCAAAATATCAGTATTTTTTTGAAAGCTGTTATTGAACAGTAGTTTGTTCTGATGCTGAGATCTCCAGCTGAGCTGAATGTTTACCATTCTTTGTTAGGATGAAGAAAACTTTTGGAGTGGTTTCAGGAGCAAATCTTTCCTCTGCGTGCTCTAGAATCCACACTTAGACCTTCTTCTATCAGTAAACTCCTTAATCTCAAAGAAAACCAACACAGTAATGGGCATAAAATGAGGAATATATTTATTTTTAAATGAAAGCAAACCCCCAAAATATAATAATATGCATAGATATTGTTTATATTTATTGTTTTATTTTAGTAAATGCTGTGGTTTCTAGAATCTATGTGATAAAAAAGATCTGTGGTTTTGAGTTGTTGCATGCTATTGCCGATGTAAATGCTTTGAATAGTTCCACTTGAACAATTATTTGTAATTAGAATTAAAAATTACTTGTAATTACAATTAAGGTTCTTGTAATTAAGACACACAATGAGTGCAGAATTGCACTCAGAGGTTGTTAAAGAAATGCCGGGTAGCTCTCCACTACTGCGGCAGAGCAAAAAACTCGTGTTTGGCAAATGTAAGGTAACATGTCTTAAAACGTGGTATTTAGAGGACATTTATTCTAAGTGGATACAGATGGAAGAGACCAGAGAGAGTAAGTCAAAGGAGCTCCTAGTAACCCAGTAAGGTTGAACTGCTGAACCCTGTTGAGGAAATTAGTATTGCTGGTGATGCTGTCAGGTAGCTGAGTGCTACTAGACAGAGAAGATGATTTATAAGCATACATGAAGAAAAAGGTACAACTTGTAAGAGTGAAGTTTTCTTTGGCCTTTCTTAGTTTTATTTTCAGCTTGGCAATTTGAAAGCTAATGACTCCAACAGACTTCGAATCAGATTCTCAAAGATAAACTAAACTAGAATGAAACCCATGTCATTTATTTTATAATGCTGCTTGTGTTGCCTCCTTCTTGCTGTTGCAGAAATCCCAGAACAGGATAGCAACAGATACTGCTCAAAGCAAAAACTTTCAGATACTGAGAATACCTAGCTGCTTTGCCTCTCCTGAAGATGACTGTAAGAGCTGGCATTTCATCCAAAGTAATAACCCAGGATCTCCACAGGCAACTGTGGAAAGACAGGGAGTTGGGCCCATGGGAATCTCATGATGTTCAACCAGACCAAATGTTGGTGCTGCACCTGGACTGGGGTAACCCCTCTATCACTCCAGGCTGGGAGATGAACAGATCCAGAGCAGCCTGGCTGAGAAAGACTTGGGGATGCTGTGGGTGAGAGGCTGGACATGACCCAGCTGTATTCCCTTGCAGCTCAGAATGACAAATGTGTCCTGGGCTGCATTCAAAGCACTGAGAGGGGATTCTGCCCCTCTGCTCTGCTCTGGTGAGAACCCACCTGCAGTGTTGCATCCAGCCCTGGGATCCCCAGCACAGGAAGGACATGGACCTGTTGGAGCCAGTCCAGAGTAGGCCACCAAGATGATTTGAGGGATGCAACACCTCTTGTGAGGAAAGGCTGAAAGAGTTGGGATTGTTCAGCCTGGAAAAGAGAAGGCTCTGACCTAAATGTGGCCTCCCAGCACCCAAAGGGAGCTACCCAAATATACGGACAGGTGGGAACGGCTTCAAACTGAGAGCAGGTTTATTTTAGATATTAGGAAGAAATTCTTTAATGTGAGGGTAGTGAGACACTGGAACAGGTTGTCCACAGGAGTTGTGAATGTCCCATCTCTGGAAATGTTTAGGGACAGGTTGGATGAGGCTCTTGAACAATCTGGTCTAGCAGGAGGTATCCCTGCCCATGCCAGGGTGGTTGGAACTGGATGAACTTTAATGACCCTCCAACTCAAACCATTGTATAATTTCTGGGGACAATATAGTCTACCCTAACACAAAGAATAAGGGTCTTTAGAGGTCTTTCTCTCCATACCCTTTGGCATAATTTGGCACATATGCCATAATTTGTTACCTCAAGCGTTTAAAACCTATGGCTGTTCCAAGTGCTCTGCCTTGAAATGTCACATGAATAAGTTTGTAACACCCATCACCTGTATTTTCAAGATATTTCTGTCTGTGCTTCAAACAGCGTATCAGCTTCATATCTATATAAGCAAAGCTATGGAAGAATTAATCTACTTCAAATGGAGGCAAAAATACATTTTCTAATTTTGAAAAGAGAATAAAAAAAACAAAAAATACCGCCACTGGAAAGAAGGCAAAAGGATGACATTTTAGGAACTCTGATACCAGTATTATGACCATGAATTAGTTTTATTTTTCTCTTAAGATCAGGGAGATAAATGACCTGACGCTGCCGAGTCTAGAACGCTATCTTTCATTTTTATGCTTTTTGACCCATAAAGGCAATAGAAGATGTCCCAGAATTCTTCCAGCAGAAGTTTCCAATACAATTGTGATACAATTGAATGAAAGCCCATGGAGAATTGAACTTTTCACATACACACAAAACCTCAGGCTGACTTTCGTGAGGCCAAATCTCTGCTGTTTCCTGGGCCTTTTGTTTCACATGGTAATGGCCCCACTAATACCTGGCATGAAAATAATCTGAATTATATTGAAGCCTGTGTCTTTCAAAGCTAAAACACACAATGTTTGCTTGTTCGACTGGCTAATTTTTATTAAATATGGCATTTCAAATTGTACTTGGGGTCAAAGACAAATGACTTTTTTTTTCCTTCTAATTTAATCAGTATGAAAGAACTGAGGAATAACTTTCCATCGTGAACAGTGATAAGTGTCTTGGGCACCTGTGTCTAACTCTAACAAAACTGTTGTCTTTTCTCAGCTGAGTTACACTGCACCTCTTGATTTAAACTATTCACATACTCAGGCAATATCTGTAACAGTAAACCCTGTTTCTACTTGAAAAAAACAAAATACAAAAGTACTGTTACTTGTTTGAAAAATAATCTTGTCTCAAAAGTAATATTTTTCAACAAAATAATTTAAAGTAATTTTCATGCAGCATATATTTGAGAACTTCTGCTGATTCTATTTAACCCAACTTTGTATTATTTTAAACTCTGGACAATTATATAGCAAATGACAAGAATAAAGAAAAAAAATTGGTCTTATCTGTGTATCTCAAATTAATTACAGATGTATAACATATTATTAGAACAGTGGGTCTCAATGTGAATCTGAAACCATTGAACAAAAGGAATCTTAAGCTTCAAATTTAATAAAGAAAATGTCAATCTGACAGGCTGTGTAAAACAAATGTGGCATTCACTCTGTAGTTTCAAAACACAGCTGCAAACACCGCAGCTAAGTCAGTGGTTACAAAAAAATCTCTCATTGTGTCAGTATCGTAGATGTTACCATGAATGTATACCTGAATATGGGGAATTCAAAATTAATCAGAACAAATACATTAATTTCATTTCATATCCAACAAAAATCTCCACAAAATCCTTTAATTAGGTTGGCTATTTACCTCAACTTTTCTTTCCCCAGACTAAAAATTTCCATTGAGATGCAATACCTGCTTCAGTCCTATATTGATATATCCAGTATCTCAGCAACTAGGACCACATTTACCTGTTCAGAAATTTCATCTAAGAAACCTAATTCAACCCCCCCATTAGTCATCTTGTTTGTGAAGGTTTCTATTAAAGAACCTTTGAGCTCTGATGTTGCATGATATTTAAGCCTGAGTTTAATAGTGAAAGTGCCTGTAGCTAACCACAGCCTTGTATGCAATAAAAAAACCCAAACCCCAAACAAAACCAAAACTAAACAAAAAGAAAACAAACCCCAAAAAATCTCCACCTTACATGAAATGGATCCTCACAGAATGAGAATTATCACAAGCTGTAATAAAACTTTTGATCCAAGCCACATACAATACTCTAACCTTTAAGTTCTGGGAGCAATTTTAAAATGTCAAGAGGTATGCCAAGTTCTTAATAGCCAAGTCTACATACTTAATTGTCAACAGCCAAAACAGCCAAGACAAGAGAGTTACATTAATTCCAGCTCAACCCCAAATTAACATGTGTTGGGAAATAATGATGTTTCTTCATCTTAAACTAGGGAATAGAGCTTGGTTGGCCTGTATTTTAACTATACTTATTTATTTTATACTTATTTCCTAGAACACCTACTACATTGTTCATTTTAGCTTTATTTTCAAAGCAGTCAAGCACAGGGGATCTCTGCAAGATTATCATGTTACGCCATGATATATTGATCTTCACCAGGAGAAGACTCAATTTGCTCAGTAATAAGCAACCTGGGTCAAAGGCCAAAACTGATGAAAGACAAAGGGCATTGTTTACACCTGTGTCAATCAGAAACAGCTCTACTAAAGTCCATTTAATTATATTTGACTCAAATCCGTATGAAAAATGTCTTTGTTGAATCTGGATTATGTGGCAGCCAGGAATTCACATTTATTAGTCTGTAGCAGGAAGCATTACAGACTGCTAAATTAAAGTATTAGTTCCCTATACTGGCTTTTTAACCAAAACTGGGTTTTATTCTCTTATTGGAAATTCAAATTCATGTCACTTCTTCAGCCTGCTCACTTGCATTGTGTTACCTAGGCAATGCTACCTAGTGTCACAGTATGAAGTAACAGATTCTGTAATTTTGGATAAGAGACTTCATCTGAGGCAAAGAAACAGTAATTAGTGTCCTACATTTTAAAGAAAAAGAACCCAAACCCCACCTCTTCCAACTATTTGCAACTACAATCAAACTTTTGGATATGCAAGATTTTGTATTTCTTGAATTTTGATGTTCACAGAACTACACACTTATAACAGTACAAAACCATTAAAAGCATATTTCTGACTACACAACCACAAGCTGACTTACAAAAAAGATTTTAACTTGTGGATTTTAATTTAGCTTGTTCAGGGATTTGTTTGGAAGCAGTGCATGGAATATAGCCCCAGAGAAATTTGTCCAGGAGAGCTGGCTTACTGTCAAGGACCACCTCCTCCAAGGACCTCAAGAAATGTCATTCCTGACAAGCATGAAACCAAGCAAAGATGGCATAGTTGGACTTAGGAAAGCTAAGGCCCTTCTGAAGTGAAATTTGGTGGAGGACATGAAAGTCAATAATAAAGGGCATTAGCAGCAACAGGAAAGCTACAGAAAACGTCTGCCTGCTTCTAAATGGTCTATGTGACCTGTGACAAAGAATAAAGATCAAGGAATCCAGTGTTCACTTCGCCTCAGTCTTTTCAGGGTAGGATTTACCTTCAGGAATTCCAGGCCTCCAAAACCAGAGAGTCTGGAGCAAGAAAGACATAACTCTGGGCAGAACAGGGATCAGGGTGGGAACACTTCAACAAGCTGGACCTACACAACCAGTGGGACCTGATGGGATGCACCATAAATGTGGAATGAGCTGGCCAAAGTCTTTTTTATTTTGACTTTAGCAAGGCTTCTGGCACTGGAACTTCCTCAAAGGCAAACTGGTGAACTCTGGATGAGATACACTGGCAGTGGGGTAAACTGAGAACTGGCTGCACTCTAAGGGGATGTCATCAGCTGCACAAAATGCATCTTGAGGACAGTCACCAATGGTGTTCCCCTGTGATTGGTACTGGGATCAATACTATTTAACACCTTTATAAATGACCCAGAGGGTGGGCCAGAACACACCCTCAGGAATTTTGCATCTGATACAAGACTGGAAAGAACAGTTGAGAGACCAGATGGTTGTGCTGCCATTCAGGGGACTTTGAGAGACTGAGAATTGGATATCTGTACTGCTTCCATTCAGATGTGGCATGAAAAAGTGATGCACCATTTCCCAAATGGGAATCTACTGAACTGGCCCTGTATTGTCATAGGAATATATTGATTACACTGAACTACTCAAGAAATAAATGGGGGAGGGGGAATACAGATCATTTCATGTGAAGTATTTATGTCAGACATTGTTTAATATAAGAATGCAAGAAATTTCATACATTTATGTCTTACTTCCAGTTCAGATTTAGCTGAAACAACAGAGAAAGTAACACAGAGAGGACTTGATTTGTAAATTTTAGTAGATACTGAAAATGTAAGATAACTTCTCTGAGTGATGTCATCTACCAGAGACCAGTAAATGCAGAAGCTATCTTTCATGACAGCCACTTAGTAGCAGCAGAAATCTTAGAAGTCATAAATTATGTTTCAAACACATTCTATTGTTCAAAGAGACAAATCTTAGTCTTTCTGATTCATACAACCCTAAAAATGTATTTCCTTCCACCACAAAACTAGCAAAAATTTTAGGGCTCTTCTGAATCAAACTATTTACATTCATTTATGAGCATTCTGAAGTGCTGTCATCATAAAGCTCAAATATTTATCATACCATAAACATGTACTTTTACATAATGATGAGACAAAATAAGAAGCAGCACTGACAAAATGGAGATCAGTAACTTTGACTATTAATTGATACAACTCTTCTTCCAAAAGCTATTCATTTGAATTTATCTTACAATTATCCTCTGGTGATCTTATTGATTATAAACACAACCTGAGATGGCTGTCATAGGCCAGGACAACAATGTGAAGATATAAACGTCAGAGAAGGGATTCACACCTTCAACAGTATCAACAATTTCTCTTGGTCATGATGACAAACAAGTGATAAGGTATGTCAGAAAAACACAAGATTTTTAAAGTGATGTGAGGTTATATTGTTGCAGCATACAAGAGAAACAAGTTTTTTAAAATAAACAAGCTTTTAAAATAAACTGCTAACTGCACACATAAAGGTAAGCCTACTATATGACCCAAAACTTTAAATGAGGTATTTCTCAACCTGTTTCTGTTGTCACTGAATATAGGGAGTCCCAAAGCTTACTGTACCAAATTTTTTATTATTTCAAACTTCTGTACAAAAACATCAAAGCAGGCAAAGAAATCCCGTGACTTCAGCAAACAGTACATGACAACTCACAGAATGCTTTAAGGTTTAAATTTTTATTATACAAGTGACAAATAGTTTTTCTCTGGGCTACTTAAAGATAAGACTTCATTATTTGACAAAAAATTGCAGGTAAGCATATATTAACTTCAGTTACCAAAGCTCAACCAAGAATGGCTTGTCATCCACCTAATTTACCTAACTGGAAGTGACTATGAACAAAGCAGGGTTTTCCCTAACATACATTTTCAAATGTCCCCCCATTAAAAATGGAGCCTGTAAACAGTGAATTTACTACTGTGAAAAAAGTGTGGTCATTGCTTTCAGAAAAAGAAAAAGATCTAATGTGAGTGAGTTCTAGTTCTAGCTCTCTCCCAACAACAACATAGCAATTGGCTGCTGCACCTGCGGAGGTGTGACATGAATGCTGGAGTTGTGGAGCTGTCCAGTTATCAGGACATGCATGACATTGGCAGCTGTGGGTTCTGGCCAGGTCTGAGAAACCTCACAGGGATTGCTCTGCTCAGAAATAGGCCCTGCTCCAGAGAACTTGTGACATTAATACTGTTTAAGGACTCAGTTCAATAACACAGTTTGTCACGGTGCAGCTGAGTTCCAGCAGACCAAATGCATCTTCAAAGTCTAAAGGTAATGTCTTTAGAAGAGATGTGCATGAAAATTCCAGTGAAAGCACACAAACTCTGATTTATCTATATGGGAATAAGCAAATACAAATCTGAATCTGTGCACAAGCACTGGAGTTTCCACACATACATGCAAGCAAAGTACACAAAATCAAACACATATTCAGAACATGACCTCTGCAAGAATATGTACAGCAACTGCAGACCACCCAGTAGACACACTTAACAGAGCATGAGCACTTTGCTGCCTTTGGCAAAGTATTTCTATTCCGTTAACTGGAAAATTTACCAGAAAGCAAGAACAAACAACTCAGCAAGGAACTTAACTTCTTGAAGTATCAATCACATCTCAAAAGCCAGTGAAGAGCATTCAGCTGATAAATATTTCTGTGTTGATTCTGAATCATCTAATGAATAACACTACCAGGAACCTAATGGAGTTCTTAAGAACATATCAGCTCTTCAATTTAAACCACCTCTAGTCTGATGCTGCCTATTTGACACCAGGGAAGTTTGCTACAGAAGAGTGTACTAGTTTAGATCAGCCAAAAAATTACTTACTGACTAGAGCTGTCTGGTAGTTAATATTTACTGTGATATATTTACACTGACAAACCTTTTCCAGTTAAGTCAAGGCATTACTCTTTTCCCTTTCCTTTCTAAGCCTAATAAAATTATACAGAGTTTTCAAAATCTACCAATGATCTTTCAGCATATTTTCCTTTTATTTATACTGCATCTGAAAAAAAAGATTAATTTCCTCAGTTGTTGAAAAGGTTATATATGGGTTATACTTAATTAAAAAGTTAAAATTTGTTGAAATACATTTTTGGATGCCAGACAGTACATAATCCTTAAAATTAGGTGGATCTCCACTTATTACAGGAAAGAATGAATTTTATGAGTGATGAACAATCAGATATTCTCCTATTCATACTAATTTGACAAGATCCTAAAACTGACCAAAAAACTGTGCACATGTTCTTTAAAAGATACCAAATGAATCTTGCTTTCTCTTATATTAGCTTTCTTCTTCTTTCAAGTTCCTTTTCTGTGGTACTTTTTATATTTCAGTTTGAGTTCCATTTTGTCTTCACTACTACTTACTTCTCTGATAGAGAAGGTGTTTAAGGATTAAAATGCACAGATAAACTGTCATAACTGAAGTTTCTAAGTAAAAAAGTATTTTAAAAGTCCAAAGATAAAGGCTAGAATAAAAACTTAGGTTGCACTATATAAAGTCAGTCAGGTTATGAACAATTTCATATATTTTAGCAATGTGAAGAAAATGGTTATGTAAATACACACAAGTATTAACATCAAACTGTATTAAATTATGTAAACATACACATCTTCTGTGATCAATACAAACATCTACTTGTCTCTGGATACTACTGCAGCATAGCTCGGATTTGTTTTGAAGTAGATTCATCATTCAGGTGCTTTGTAGTAAACCTAGAAATTACAAGTTAAAATAATAATTTATAAAATGAACAGAGAGAGATAGGAAAAGTCTGAACCTTCGAACCTGTTTTTGAAATCAGCACAGTTCAGTTACACAAAAAAGGAATTTACATCTTCTTCTACTGATCACTGGAATTTAACTGGTAATAATCTGGTGCTCTCTATCTTCTAAAAACCCTAGGCAATAAATTATTCCCTGCCAAAAGGTGGAGAACTGTGGCTAAATCCTGTTTGGTATCTGTCTATGGCTTTGTCATAATCTTGGGTCAAAATTATCTCTCTTTTTTATCTAGTCAAAAGCTTCAAAAGAAGAAAAATCATGAGAAGATGTAAGAAATATGGTAAATATTAAAATCACTTAGAAATCTAGAATGAATTCTGGCATCATGAACTTTAAGCAGTTTTCTTAAATATTCTGAGGACTGAAGAGCTCCAGTGTGGTTTTTTTCCCCATTTAAACTCAAGCATTCTCCAGTGTTTATGCGAATAGAGATATTTATAAGCTTGAAACACACTCGATAACTGTAGGATTTAACTCCACATCAACTTTAAGTCAAAAGATAGGATAAGCATATGTGGCAATGCAGTACTCCCTCTATCCAAGTGTTCAACAGCTAGAGAATTCAAACAACTCTGAAAAACTTGGTACTGACTCCCTTCTCAGCTTCAGAGAAGCATCAAACCCCTGTGTGCCTTCCTGTGTCCCAAGACAGCACCATAAACAGCATTGGGATTTAGGATGCTGTTTTCTCAAAGCTGTATAATTTAGCAAGATTTAAAAAAAAAAAAGAAGAAGTCTTATTAAGATGGACAGGGAGAAGGGAAGTACTTAGGGTTTGAGAGATAGGAACCTGACACTTCATTTCTAAAATGTTCTAGATGCTGGGGTATTTCAATATAGTAAATCTTAGCTAGGATATACTGCCTACAATATTAGTAGTTACTGTTTATTCAAGTTAAATGAAATGTGAATAAATTAATATTAAAAAACATGAGATGATGAAGGCAAACCCGACAGGATAATCTTATTAAATCAATCTTCTAAAGTGAAGAATCTTAAAGAGATTGGAAGAAAAACAAAGAGGAATTTTCTAAGGCTGAATCACACATACCTGAGAGCATTCAGCAGTCCTTCCACAGAGTCAGGTGGTTGTTCCTTTAAAACTTTTATGCATCCCTTCATCTGGGAACAGAAGCATGCCACTATTGAACAATAATATATGAATTGCACTAGCGGAAAACAAGGAAAAATTTCACCATATACAGGCAGGTTTCTTTTCTTAGTGAGTGTTAATGTTGCTTTACATGACACAGTAAAAGCATTACAACTTTTTAAAAATTATCTCAAAGTTAAAAACTTAACTTTGGAGAAAATATCTACTTTAATAAACATTTGTAGAGAGTAAGTTATGTATCAAATGTCTATATTTTAACTTGAACACTGTTTCTTCAATTCCAAGTAAAAAATTATAAAAAAAAAATCTGATATATAAGCTGAAAAAAAGAGAGTTGGGAGCTCCATGTCATTGCTGTTAACAACTCTAGGAAGAGATGTTTCAACTTTGACTTTTATGTTTGCATACAAGAAAGTAATTTTCAGTATTCACTTTTTAGTTGTAAACCTAACCAGTGAAAAGTCAGAATTTGTTTCATAACTAGTGGTTAAAAATTTAATCTAAGAAATCCATGGTGTTGATTTCAACACCACACTGAACGAACATCTTTGTGGAGACTGTAAAAAACAGGCTGAAACTGAATTTACAGAAGGGGAAATGAAGCAGAGAAAGCAGGAGTAGAACTCATTTGACCCACTGTAGAGTCCCCAGCTAGTCAACAGAGAGAAACAAGGAATTCTTCTAACCTATTCAGAATATATCTTCATATGTAATGAATTATGCCCCAGTAGTACTTATTTCTTCCCACTATGAAGACATCGAATCTAGCTACCTAGAAATTAGCCTAGATTAATTCCATCTTGTTCAAAATGACAGTTAAAGACACAATTGAGTCAAGATTTGAATCCTTTAATTTTCCAAGTCATATTGTAGTGCTAAATCTACATGTCAGAATTTTCTTTGCAACTGAAGAGCACCTCTGCCTCATTAAGGAAGCGGATCATGAAACTCTTAATTTAAGACAAGGTCCATTTATGAGCCAGCAAAAATCAGTCAGAAAATGTAGCTCAGCATCCTCAGAAGGGATCAGCCCAACAAACACTGCTCACTGCTCAGCTGGCTCATTTCTACCTGGAAAGTGCAACTAGCTTTGCAAGTAAGAGATCAGATGAGGTTCTCAGGCTAGCACCATGTATTTTGAAGTGTCATGGTTATTTTTCCTAAATTAGAGAAACTCAAGTCTATCTGCACATCACTCAGTACAGGTTTACATGCCCCAGCAGATCTGAGCAGACCAGACCAAGTCAAAGGGGATAAAAATTCAACAAACAATTCTTTTTCATTTTTGTTAGAATCAGAATACCTAAATCAAGTAGGATAATGTTGGGGTTTAGGATTCGTCCTGTTTCTTTCTCTCAGGGAATTTTTCTCCCATATGTGTTGCTAGGAGACAATAATGACCAGGTACTCAAGAGGGACAAAAGAAGATGCCACAGCTCAGGGGAGCAAAGCAGCTCTCTTTTTTTACCTGGGGATTTCTCAGGGAAGGGCAGAGATACCACGGGAATTGGGCTGGGAAAAAGGGGTTGGGTGCTCTCGGCATTCACAGGGGAGAGAGGCTGCAGTCGCTGTGGGGAGAACTCCTCACCATTGCAGGGTTCCATCTCCTGCTGTTTTTTACTACCATGAGTGGAGCTCTGCACTGGGCCCTTATTAACACCTACCTCACCAAACAGGGGACCCTTCACCATCTCCTGGGGTGCCTCAGGGGAGACCCTGGGATCCCCAGTCTGCCTTTTTCCCCTGCCCTGCTCAGAGCCGGGCTGCTGCTGCCCAGCCCCGCGTTCCTCTTCCACTGCTCAGGTTTTTCTGCTGCCATGTAGCCCAGCACCCCCCGCCCGTCGGATGCCCCGCGGTTCCAGCTACAGCTGCAGAGTTTCTGATACTACTCCTCCTCCACCCTGGGATTTTTGCTCCTTCCTGCTGTTCCAGCCTGCTGCTCCCGACAGTCCTGCTGGGGCAGTGGGATTGGCTGGCCCTGGGGGTTTGTAGAGAAAGCCTTTTTTCCACCTCATCGCGTCTGGGCCGAGCCGCCATTACCGTATGCTGCCCGAGCCTGTGCCACAGCGCCCCCTGCAGCCGCGGGGGATCACTGCACCTGCCCTGCCCACCGGGAGCCAGCAGCGCCCCTGCCGGCCGTGTCCGGAACTGCACCCAGGGGAGGCGCTTAGAGAACAGACTGTTGAGTTATCGGAGCAGACTGTGCGTTATCGGAATAGACTGTGCGTTATCGGAATAGACTGTGCATTATTGGAACAGACTGTGCGTTATGGGAACAGACTGTGCGTTATCGGAGCAGACTGTGTGTTATCGGAATAGACTGTGCGTTATCGGAATAGACTATGTGTTATCGGAATAGACTGTGCGTTATGGGAATAGACTGTGCGTTATCGGAATAGACTGTGCGTTATCAGAATAGACTGTGCGTTATCGGAGCAGACTGTGCGTTATCAGAATAGACTGTGCGTTATCGGAGCAGACTGTGTGTTACTGGAATAGACTGTGCGTTATCAGAATAGACTGTGCGTTATCGGAATAGACTGTGTGTTATCGGAATAGACTGTGCGTTATCGGAATAGACTGTGCGTTATGGGAACAGACTGTGCGTTATGGGAACAGACTGTGCGTTATCGGAATAGACTGTGCATTATTGGAACAGACTGTGCGTTATGGGAACAGACTGTGCGTTATCGGAGCAGACTGTGCGTTATGAGAATAGACTGTGCGTTATCAGAGCAGACTGTGCGTTATCGGAATAGACTGCGCGTTATCGGAATAGACTGTGTGTTATTGGAATAGACTGTGCGTTATCAGAATAGACTGTGCGTTATCGGAGCAGACTGTGTGTTATCGGAATAGACTGTGTGTTATCGGAATAGACTGTGCATTATCGGAACAGACTGTGCGTTATGGGAACAGGCTGTGCATTATGGGAACAGACTGTGCGTTATGGGAACAGGCTGTGCATTATGGGAACAGGCTATGCGTTATGGGAACAGGCTGTGCATTCTCAGAACAGACTGTGCATTATGGGAGCAGACTGCGTTATGGGAGCAGACTGTGCGTTATGGGAACAGGCTGTGCGTTATGGGAACAGACTGTGCGTTATCGGGGCTTTTGACGTTCATTTCCCTGCTTTCTGTTGCTGCCATGTTGTTGTTACTTTGCCTTGTTATACACATTCTTACTAGTAAAGAACTGTTATTAATTTTCTCATATCTTTGCCTCGCACTTAATTTCAAAGTTTTAATAATTTCGAGGGAGGGAGGTCATACTTTCCATTTCAAGGGAGGTTCCTGCCTTCCCTTTCCTTGGCACACACCTGTCTTTCAAACCAAGAGCTAGGAGACTGTAATTAATAGCGTAATTATTAGCTTAAAATACACCCTCCAGTCTTAAAAGAGTAAGCAAAGGGTAATATACTCCACTGTCCCTGAAATTCTCTTGTAATGGCTTGAATGGCTAAGGTGAATAGCTTGGAGAAACAATTGTTTACCACAGTAAAACAAGCTCATCATCTGAAACATTAGGAGATTTTTTGAATTAGAAAAACAATCACTAACCTAATTATACAAATCAAGATTTGGGACCATGTACCCATTTTTTAGAACTGAATCATACATCTCCTGCCTCCCATTTACACCTACCTAACTTTCCTGTAAGATTACAGGGCCTTAGGATAAATGTGAGAAACAAAGTACACACAATGTATATCTGGTCCTATCAGAATTTCAGTTGTGTTGCCTCTGTTGGCAAGAGAATGAACAAGCACACAAGAAATCTGCATTCAAGTCCCAGGCTCTCTCTGCTTCACGACCTTGAGAAATCTATTCACCTCTGTGACAAATCTTTCCCTCTGTAGAGAGTCAAAGAGGAGATGTGGCAAAATTCTGGTAGCCGCAGATGCAAAGTGCTAACAAAGGTTCAGTATCATGGAGGGCAATAACAGGTTTTTTTCTTTTCTTTCAAAGCAGGCTCTCTTGTAAAGGGAAAGACTTGGCATCTTTTTCTTTATTAACAGCTTATTTCTGCTGAAAATGTGGTGCATGAGATTTAGGTTTATAAAAACATGCAGAAAAAAGAAGAGTATTCTTTCCATGTATGCTTGCAGTTTCTCAAATGGAAAATAAAATTGATTTCTCTGTGATTGGCCATGCCAAAGATAAAACTGAGGGATCATTATCCACAATACAACAGTAACATTTCAGTTCTGCTACTTCAGATCTCAAACAAAGCAATGACAACACTGAATATCTACTTATTTACAAGAGAACTAGTGCCCAAGATGAGCATTTCAGCATCATTAAATTACATGATTTTAAAAAAATTATGACCATGGAACATATTCCAGGCTAGGCGTAGTACTAAGTTATTTTAGCTTAACTATACAGTTGTCAAGAAAGCAGAACAAAGAAAGATTATTATCTGTGTCTGGAAGAAAATAAATATTAAAAAACCCTGGTCCTTATTTTATTTTCAAACAAACTGATGTATTAAAGTGCACAGGTGAAGACAAATTCTACATTTTTGCCATTCAAAAGTAATTAAAATTATTTATACCAAGTAATAAGCTTGTGCTGAAAAAGAGCTGCAGACTAGTATTCTCAAACCTACAGAGTATTAAAGAAAGGCCTCTCTTACATCAATCTTTGATGTCTTTGAGAAAGCTCCCACAGGATGAACGTGATCGTACAGAATAATAACTCCCACCATTACTCGCATGCAGAACATAAGAGTCTCTTCACTGGTGAATCTACTCCTGTACTCTCTGGAAAACAGAACAAAACAAATAAACATTCTAGACCTTTCACTAGACAATTTTAAAAACTAGACTGGGGGTGTGTGAAATCTGAACCAAAAGTATATTTTAAAGTTGCAGATGCACATTAGTAAGACTTTGAATATCTGTGAATTCTGTAAGCCTGTGCCAATTTACAAGAATGGTTAAGAGTAGATAGATGTAAACCTCTTTTCATACCCATGCTCAGCTGAGATCCTCAAAACGTATGTGATGGTGGCTTCATAGAAAACTTCATGAAATATGATGGAGACTGATCATACTTCAGTTTAATCTCAGAAACACCACAGGCTGGGACCTCAAAGGAAAGTTACTATTTTTCTTTAAATTCCTTTGGAATAGTTTAGTGGGATCTAAATTCAGCAGCTGGGAAGTTCAGGGCTTCACCAGCGTGGATTGTAATAGTCATTGTGCTTTCTTCTCTCTCTCTCTCTTTCTCTCTCTCTCTCTCTCTCTCTGTATTGTAGTACCTCTTAGTCTACAATAACTTCAACTTTTATTCTTCTACAGCATCATAACATGAACAGACTTAAAGGTTACAGAAATTTTGATGTGAAAATGCTTGATTATCCCATAATTAGAATTAAATATCAGATAATCTTCTAGATGACTCATAACTTTTTTCTCTACTTTCCCCCCAAAAAAGAGCTGACTCATAAGGCTTCTTTTCAATTACTTCTATGATGTCTCAGGATTGTGAGATGAGTTCCACCCCTACAGACACTTCTCCAGAATTTTCATGAACAAAAAAAACCTCAGGAATTCTACCCTTTACATGGTTCCATGAACAAATGACTCATAGGCAGAAAGACAACCTTGACTCTATCTTATATGTGTTTTCCAGTCGAAGAGACATCTAACCTAAAATATACTCCACTAAATGCACAGCAAAATAATAATAAAGATCCCCACTGGCTATTTTCACTAGCAGATACAAACACAATTTTGCAGCTGAATACGTTTATATGAATGAAAATTCATACAGATAATTTTTTTCATATCTAGAATAAGATGGTTAAACCAGATCTACTTAAATGATCCTTGAAATAATCCCTGTGTATTTGCAAAAGTACTGCTTGAAAAAGTCAGTACTGCTTGCCCTCTGTGTGCTAATAATTGAGCAGTATGGTCAAACAGGAGGCAGCAGTCAGTCTTTGGCTCTGCTTAGACAAGTCATAGATTCTGAAGGCTGTGAGTGCGTAAGATTATTACACTCATCTTTTAACCTTTTGTTGAAATGTAGGCTGACCATGTAAGCTCTCCCCAACAGAACTCAACACTGATTAATGCAAGAACAGGTTAGAACAGGAGGCAAGGCTTTCTAAAAACAGGTAATGCTTTGTATACAAAAGGAATAACAACTTAAGGCAAAGATACAGGAATTCACTTGGAAAAAAATGCATTGTCCCAGGTGGCCAGTTAAAATATAAGTTCTGTCATACAAACCCCCAAGATACAAGATAAAACTTACGGTGTTTCCAACATGACTTTACATACACTGGCCATAGTACTTAGACAGTCCGTTGTATTTTCAATTGGTAATGTTTTGTTCTGAAAGGGTAGGAAAAAGGCAGTGTTCAGTAAACTATCTTGTGAAATTAAAATCAACAATGTCTGTGATAGACCTTTCTCCCCCTTAACATACTTCTGATACAAAATGTGTCGTTGCGTTACTGAGGGTTTTCAGCATTGGTGTGGCCTCTGCATAGAACAGGGACATCCTATTGGCCATTTCATTGTTCACTTCATTCTCAATGTCTAGCTGATGAAAACAGGAGAAAAAATAGTCAGTAAAGCTCTTTAAAATCTTGCCAGCAGCAAGAAAAAGATGCAGTACATGTTCATGTCAGCAAGCAGATTGTTGCTTGAATAGTCCTCTCTAATCACTTCATCTGGACTGCTGATTAACTCTCAGTGTGAAGGAGAACATGACAGCTACTGAATCAAAACAAAAACTTTACCACAAATGGCATAAATGCATCCTAATAAATAAATACCTCACTGCATGCAGCACATCAGAGTTTATTTACTTACATGCATGTTGTTTATTCTGTTGCGACTTATCGTCCGCCTGTAATAACTGAAGTCATTCTGAATTGCTGGGTTTCTCATCTTCCAGGAAGACAAACAGGAAATAATCAGTTTTGGTTCAAAATACACAGCAAAAAATAAACATGTATTGAAAGACTTTATTAACCTTAAGTTCATCAAAACGAAGAGTAAAATGTAGTATTTCTGCAAACTCTTTCGCTAGAGCTTGTTCCCGTTCCAGGTGTTGAGTTGGAGTGTAGGGAGGACATGTCAAGGATTCCAGTAAACTCTGCAGGGCTTTCTCTGAATAAAAATCAGAAGCACAAATTGCAGTCAGTCCACACAAAATTTTAACTACATATCTAAACATACTGCATTCGAAGGGAAGAAACCCTTCAAACATGCCGAGCCCTAAGAGAAATGCTTTTTCTTACTATTCTGAAGTGAGCAGCACTAATTAAAGACACCTGCCTCTTCAGGTGCTGTCATTTTCTTTCCATTTTGTATCATTGAACTCTTTTCCATTTTTGTCACCCTTTATCTGGGATCCCTATCAAAATATTCCAGAGGAAGCATTTTTCTTGCATTCAGATATTCAACACTTTCATCTTCCTGAATTAGCCATCAGCTCAGTGTAGAGATTATTCTGGCATCTCTGTTACTAAAAGTGTACTCTTAGGCACTGATAGCAATATAAATCATCTTTTGCGCTGGTAATTACTAGCATAACTCAAAAAGTGAACGATATAGTTAGAGGATGTTGTAGAAGAATCCCCTTTCACTAGGAGCCCTCTCACTTCATACATATATTTGAATTCAAGTCCTAATTCAAAGTGTAATTACACCGCCTTTTGTGTTTGTTGGGATGACAAAGTCAGTGTACAACACATCCAACTTTGGATTTTCACCCCGTTAGAAAGTTTATTGATATACTTTCCCCATTATCCCTGCTTTTAAAAAATCTAAAAAATATTGCTGGCTTACATTCCTTTTAAAACTCCAAAGGATCCAAATTACAAAAAATAAATTGCATTAGTCCAACATGGACCAGTGAAATGCAGAGATGTGGCAGGAAACAGAGAAAAACTTAGTAGTTTTATCACATTTTTTGCTTGTATGCCATTTAGGTAATATAGACAAACAAACTATGAAATTAAGATTAAAGACACCTTGATAAATGCAATTGCAGTTAAATGTCCGTTGATATCAAACAAAAATAATATTAACTCTAAAACTCTTTAAAAATTTGTGGAAAGACAAAACTTCCTCTTTCATTATATATAAAAATCCCCCTATGAAAAAGAGGTACTAAAAAGGGCTCACCTAATCTGAGTGAAAACTCATAAAAGCGCTTTAGCCTTACAACCAGGGGACAGACTGAATTCCATGCTTTTTCTTGCAGCTGGATATCATTGGGATTTTGTATTGCCTGAAATGAAAATATTACTGTAAAGACCTGTGATAAATAAACAACAAGCAAGAGGTGGTTTGGAATTTTTCTATAATATTTTAAAAAGTATTGTAAACCACAGAAGAATTCTAAGGAAATACATTGCACAGGATTCTAAAAAATACTGTGTTTTTCATCTTCCCTCTCCCCCTGTAACACACTGTTTTAAAACCATTCATTACAGTGAACCACTGACATACAGAAATATGTTCTAGAATATCCTTTTGGGAGAAAAACTATTGTAAAAGCATCAGGTAAAATCTTTTTTGTCACTACTGGTTGAAAAGTAGCCTTTTTAATCTCAGGTTTTAATGCTTTTGAAAACTTCAACATGTTGAGGTTTTTAAGTAACCAACAGCTCACACTAAGAGTATCTGCAAATCTGATGCATGAAAAGTTTTGGTCACTTGAGAAAAATACTAAGTTACAGTTCAAAAGTGTACTTTAGGACCAGTTTCACTGAATAAGATGCCTCCAAAGTGGATGTGAAGTTACAATTTAGTGTGGTTCATTATTCCACTTACAGAAAAGAACAACTATCTGTATCTGTATCGTGTATTTCTGATACCTGACCTATTACTTCCTCCATGTCCTCAAATTTGACTCCTGCTATGAGATACATGAAACAAGGTTTGTGAAATGGTGATTCTTGAAGTGAGAAACAGTAACTAATTACTAACAGAAAACCTGAAAGAAGTTCCAACAGCCATCATTTAATTATCTCAAATTAGAGCTTTATGCTGAATGTTATGCATAATCTGCTACGTATTTTATAAATATATTTTAAGGGGATTTTCACATTCACAGAATGTGCTTGGAAGAGAATAGAAGCAAGGAACACATCGAGTTTTGCCTGATTTTGCTTCCAAAGAGCTGTCATTAAAAAACATACATCTCTAATTTCTTGTCCAGCTCCTTTGTAAGCCTGAAGGTCTGCAAGCATGCTTTCTGAGTCCTGTAAAACTGCACTGATCTGGTTCCAGACCTCCCTTTCTCCATCCGTGGGCTGTGCATCTAAGAAAGAGAAAAGCAAAATGCACAAAGTCAAAAGGAAGCTGCAGTACAAATGGCAAGATTGCTCAGTTCTACTTAACAATACCACATCCAGCTCAACTATGTGTAGCTCCATTCTGATGTATTTTTTTCCAAATATACAATTATACTGCCATTCTGCTAACATCCAAGCTTCTGCTTTTTATAGCAAGGAAGGAAAAACAGTACAGTTTTTGTATGCTCTGGCTCACAATGCCTCTTCTCAAAATGCAGCATTTTAAAGAGCAGCAGTATCATAAAGCAATGTTATTAAAAAATAGGATAATGCATCAGTCCCTCTCTTTCACGAGCTCCATGGCTCAATTACAAAGAATTGTTCACTTTTCTTGCAGCTTGGGGATAAAATCAGGCCTTTCAATGGATGGAGCAGTGGGATATTGCTCCACTTTGACTTTTCTCCAGGCTTCCTTAACCAGGGTAATTTATTTCTCCGTTTGTAAAACACAGATACAGTACTATTAAAAATAATTTTTTTCTCATGTATGTCAGGGATCATTCCTGCCACTAAAATAAATGCAGCTCTGTCAGTAATCAGTTTTCAGGGTGTGAGTGACCTGTAGACCTTCATTGTCGAGAGAAATGTTATTTGAAAGTAGATCAATTTTCCTATTCAGATCTCCTCCTGTGGGATTTACACAGCAGTGTGACACCAGGGGGTGATGTTATCCCCAGAACACTGACACATCAGACAAGGTAGAGATCTTCTGTCTTCTTTTGCTTTAAAACATAAAGATGACAGGCACTGACCAAAGACTGGGTGACCTACATATGGGATTGCAGTCTATATGTGAAGGAACAATGACATTGTCCCAGCAGATTTCTACAGAGACACAACTACTTTTTTTCCCGTAGATTTGTATTAGCTTATAAAGATAGAATGCTAATTTTTATGGAAGAAAAAAATTACCTTGAAGTTGAATCTTAGAGATTACTTGTCTGAATTAAAAGCAATGAGGTAAGTTCATCAATTAGGACAAGCTACTGTATTCATCTCTACATAAATAGACAAGAAATATTTAAAATACTTTTTCTATTTAGTCATATCATTCTGCTTAAGAAAACTGACAGAATTTTCTAACCATGTGTCACTATGGGATTCATTTACCCAGTCCCAATTAGAAACAAATTAATTGGTTCACACTGGAGTGTACAGAAAACAGGCATTCCCTCCACGATATTTCAGATTAGGATAATTTGTTTAAATGTTTCAAGTTCCCTATGGACCTTGCATGAACAGGACACAAATGGCTGAGATTTACATGTCTGTAGCTTCAAAGCAACTTGTACTTAAAACCCTTCCCAGATTCCTATGGCACCATGAGTCCCCTGAGACTGAGCATATAATACTGACTGGACTTTCCTTTTATTCTGGAAGTTTTCCTTTCTCTTATTTAAAAAGTGAAAACAAACATAAACTGGGCTTACTTAGCTGGGTTTTATAGCCAAAATATTTCATGTGACTAAAAAATTCCACTATCCTTCAAAAAATTAGGGAAAGGAGCACTGACAGGAAAAACTGGCCCCACAGGAAAATCCCATCTGGGACATGGCTGTTGAACTGACCCATCAGTTGCATTAAATTTACAGTGTTCCAGACTGGTTCTTTCCTCAAGCTGCAAGAAATCTCAGGTACACACCGTAAGGGGTTTGCCATCTTGTGATAAAGAAGTAAAACAAAGAACCCTTCTGACTTTAAGGACAAAAGCAGTGATACTGAGAAACAGTTACATACCATACAACAACAGAGCAGGGGAAGGCAGGAGTCACATAAAAATCAGTATTGACATTTTAATAGTTAAATAAGTTAATGAAAATAACATTTCAGTGAATACTAACACACAAGAGAATAAATAACTTGTTAGTGCAGTTCATGAATATAAAATTTGCATGTGCAGGTCACCTGAAGTATCTTGTTTTAACCTTGTTAGTTACAAGGTACTTCTATGTTAATTTTTTTTTTTTCCTTTTTTTTTTTTTTCTTTTGAAGTACTAGTGCTTAAGTGGGATGCAAATGCTATAAGCTACCCAACACTTTGGGACTTCAAAAAGGCCTTTAGTAACACCCTTTATCGTTGGTCTTTTTTAAAATTTCCCAATCCATCTTTTGGAAGTTGGTGGAAGAAGGAATATTTGAAACTCATTGAGCTTTCTATAGTATCCCAGCACCTGGGGAAGTAGGAGCAAGAGGCAGGTAGGTGTGTGAAAGAGGGAAAGAAAGGGAAGGGAGAGGAAAAGGGCTGCAAAGGCTCCAGAGCAACAGGCTTAGCTTGCATTTGCAGAAGCAGTTTATATTTATGTTGGAAGTGTTTAGCTTAAAAAGAAAGGTAGGGAGGATGATTCAGGCTTTTTTTAAAAAAAGCAACTTCATGCATTTATTTATGAAATCGAAGTTATGCAAACAGATGTTCTGATAAGACCATGGCCATGTTTCAAAAGGGATTTTACAAGAAGATCCTGCCAAAAATGGTTAGCTACAATAACAATAATGGATCACTTTGAAAACAATTTCATCTTAATGTTAACAACAATAATAGTAATAGCAACTACAACTAAAAGAAATTGAGACTTCTTCGGGACAGATTTTGACTTTTAAAACTGGCTTGCTATTCCAATGACACCAAAGCTTGTTTCTCTGCTCTGAATTAAAAAATTCCAGTCCTGAATCACAGTGTGGAATCACTGGTTGGCTGTGCTCAGCTCTTATCCCCACACCACCAGAGAACCAGCACATGCTTCAGGAACCTGAGCCCATTTATAAAATGAGAAAACACTGCCACTGACTAACCCATGGTGAATGCAAGCCCTCTCAGAAACAAGATAACATAATGGCCAGTTGAGTTTTTAGTTCACTTATGATTAGCAATCAGAGCATTCTGTCTTTAACAAGACAAAATAGAGAACCCTTTCACCTCCCTTTGGACAAATGTTTCTAAAGTGAACCCTAAACCAAAAAACTACATGAATCCTATATCAAATTGATGCAAGAGATGGATGAGGCTTGAATCTCCCATACACAGATTTTACCAGCAAAACTTAAAAATTTTAGCTCTGGAGAAAAACACTTCCACTAGCTCCATCAGAAATAACCCAGGACATGGTAATTCATGCATTCCATGAACACATGCTCTCTTTCACATTTACACATAGTCTATGCCATGTTTTGGATGGAACTTCAGACTTCACAAAGAAGAAGAGGAAACCTGAAACACTTCATTTTTGGATGCATTAAGCATTTCAGGTAAATGGTGGGGCATGAAAGTGGGGTCATCATTATTTTCTTAGCAAAGTACCTGTCATTTGTTTCATAAAACCTTCCTAACAGTGTAAGGTATCTATCTCATCCTTCACCAAATGTGCATTAGAAAAAAAACATAGAAACTTCTAGGTAGGTAAAACATTAGTATTTATAGGACAAGACTAAATATAGAAAGGATGTGATGCCTTTACTAATACCAAATGAAGTGTAACAATATCTCAGTAATAAATTTTATTAATCTGAAGAAAGAACAGTACTATGAACAGTACTAAGAACAGCACTAAAAGAAGCACTTCCAACTCACACACCCTTTCTGAATCTGAAATGCAGACCAAAAGCTGAGAACTTTATTCCACCCTTAGGTGCTTAAGAAGATTCCCACTGAGACTGGTTAGTTCTTCCATTTCAATGAGTATAGAAACATATTTGTCATAAAAATACCATGCCCTCCTGGCCTTGACAGCACAGCAAAAGAAAGTGAGTTAAACAAGAGCTTTCATGGGCTCTGCTTTCAGCTTTTCTTGTCATGCCCACTGCTGAATGTTGCAAATAATTCCATCAGCCAGCAACTTAGATAGCAGTACACATATTTAACTGCATAATGCTAAAGTCCTATTTCAGATTTGTCACCATGACAATGATTTTTTTCCATGCCAATCTGGGACAAAATGAAAAGAAAAACTCAGAAATGAGCAAAGGCATTATAACTACAGTGAGTAATGTACTTTAGAGGGTACCAGAACCTGCTACACTCCATACCTTAAAGAAACGTCAGTACTGGATAGAAACTCCCCTATCCAGGCTAAACAGGATTTTTAAATTTCATTCTTTCTAAACTAGCTAGAATAAAGCGAAGCTCACTAAATTGTTAATATTGGCTCTAGGCAGGGCACTGTGCCAGGGAGATCAGTGCACAGCTTCAGCTCTGTGGTGGACAGGGGATGGACACACAGCACTTCTCTGACTGAGCTGCAGCTTCTGGCTCAGGGCACTCCACAGCCAGGAATTGAGTGTAACTTCCCACAGGCTGGACCCAGATTATATCCCCAGCCTTGCTGCCTGTGCAACAAGGGAATTAATTAATAGCCTATTATGTGAAAAGTGGGCAGTTGCTCTGCTGCTCTGCTGCCAGACATGTTCTAATAATAGACCCTTTTAATTGTACATGAATAATAACAGAAAATTTCATTAATCTTTCTGGGGACGTGGGGGAATCCTAGAAAATAAGATTCTTGGAGGGGATGAGAGGGATTTACCTAGGATCATGTGAAGTCCACCTAGCTAACATTTAAAAAAAAAAAAAAAAAAAGAACCTGCTCAAATTAAAGTTAGAAACATGCTATAAAAAGTATTTGAGGAGAGGATGGGACTGTAGGTGTCACTTAAGGACGTCTCCAAATAATCTATACTCTTTTAGATTCAAAATAAGCTGTTGCCTCAACTTTCAAATTATTTCCAAAAATTTATGTCGGATTATTTGTTTACTTTGCCTGAAAAAGGCAGCAGTGATTTGACAATAGATTTTCTGCAAAAAAAGAGCAGTTTTAAGACAGCACAGAAAGAGCACAAACACCCAGAATTCATTTGTCTGCAACTAATCTAAATGAGGTCAACATTTGAAGTACAAAACAGTTCTTGAACTGACAAAATCCATTTCAAGAGAATTTGCTGTGAAATCCTGAAATCCACAGACTCTCAAGACTTGGCACTCTCAAAACTTGCCAGGCACTCACTTTTCCTAACATTATTTTCAAGCTGAGCATTAAGAAGGGATTATGGTAAAGGAAGTGGTATATACTCAAACCCAAGAGGTAGCAGCTTGATTAAAAATACTCCCATCAAGATCCAAGTGCAAAACAGCAATATGATGCACTTTCTAAGAATGATGAAATTATTTTTCTTTATTTAAACCTTTCAGTAGACCTTAAAAAAGAGTAATTTGGCAGAATGCATTAAGTCTGCAATACCCCTTAAAGAAAAGGCCTTTCCACCTACATGGAGAATTTTATTCTCCACACAGACCTAGCATAACTGTCCAACTCGAAAATGAGTACTGGGGAGCAAATAGAACTGCTTTTGCTATACAGCATTAACTGAAATTAATGTTGGATTCAAGTTTTTTCAAGTATGACCATGGAGTTACAAACTCGGTTTACAATTTGGATTGAATACTCTTTTTTATTGAAAGAATAACGTTATGTGTCAAAAAGAATTGCAACTGACAATGTAGACACCTGCACAAAAGTAGGGGAAAAGAGATGATGTCAAATATTTTTTAATTTTTTTTTTTTTTTTTTTTTTTTTGGTAGCCAGCTAATGAAAAAGCTCCCAGAAACTCAAAAGCAAGATGCTGATGCAAATAATGAATACAGTAAACACAACAGCTCAGCACATCCATCATCCTCCAAATGGCCAACTGTAGTGACCATGTTCACCCATGAGCTTGAACTGACAGCTCAGGCCACAGAAGGACACGTGTCCAGCAAGCCCACACCAGACTGACCAACTCACTCACAGTGTCCCTTTCCACTGTACGGTGGCCAGTTATGGGAGACCAAAAGCACAAAACCACATCCCCTTTTTAGTCACATCCTTTTGAGCCAATACAGATTTTGTGCCACTAAAAACCTCTGGGACTGTGTTTTGTGAGCAAAACTTTTAAACTTTCACTTACAAGCATGAAATTCCCTGAAATTTGGAGATGACAGTTTTGTTCCTCTCCAGGTAGGTGTGCCTGACTAGTGTGCCCTAACCACTGGCACTTCCCATGGGAGAGAGTACTTCATTCAGTTCTTGGCCACGTGCTTTTGGAAAAGAAAACAACCTTTACTGCCAAGGCAACAAATTCAGTATTTTGCCCTCTCACCACCACCTCTACCAAGGCTTCCCACTGCCAGAGCAGCTGTTTCCTGCCAAGCCTGCAGCCTGGGTCAGGAACACTTTCTTGACAATAAGGACATAATGGGGTTGATTAAACCTGTAAGCTCAGAACAGCTGAAAACTTTCACAATAGCTTGGCAAAGCCACAGAGCACTGCCAAGGCCCTCAAAAGTTTGGTAGAAAAAAATCAAGTGGTGGTTTAGATAGAGGTTTGATATCCTGGGATGACAGTTAAGTTTTCAAATTAATAGACAGAGAACAAGGGATACATGGCTTCTCCTAAACCCCAACTAAACTGACCTTTTTTTCATAATTTAAAACTGATTTTTTATAATGAGGTAATTAAGCTCTTGATGAGAAGGTATGTGCACAGTTACAGTCATACATTCTACCTCTCATTTAAGACAGCATGTTTGAACAATTTAATCAGATTTAATATGTATTTAAATGATTTTTTGAAGCAGTGCTTCTGAGTGGACAGACATATACACTCATAGCGTGTCAGTTACTTCTTCCAGAAAATAATTCAGGAATAAATGATTAAAGAACAAAACTATTTTAAGATGACAAAATATGTGTCTGATCACCTGAAATGCTATTTTAGACCATGCTACAAGAGAAAAGTATTTTTAAAACACTGGATTTTCTCAAAACATTTTGGTAGGCTTGTTGTTTTGGGATTTTTTCAGAATAGAGGTATTAAGAGACAAAACGTCACACACTGTTAGTGTTTCAAATAAAACAAATTTCACATATGCAGTGAAGAGAGATTAAACCCATATTAATGGATTTGGTGACAGTGTCTAGAAGTACATGCAGGGAGACTGTAGTCAGCAAAAGTGAAAATAGCTTTGGATCAAATATAGGTGTGACAAGAAAACTGGAATGGGAAACACTGCTCTGCAACTGACAACCATGCAATTAAGAGAGATGCAATCAAGCACATACACTTTGACCATTTCACTACGTTTTAGAAACTATAAACCAGCTAAATCATCACAAACCAAGCAAAAATAGTTCCACCTCCACTGCTTATTGATTTTTTCATCTTTTTATTTCCAATATGTATTTCCACTCAAGAAAGAATCAAAAATTTTTTTAAACCCTGATTTGTTAAAGAAAGTTGAGGTTGAGTTCATTCATATGTAAGTTTAACAATGACTCAAACGTTTTGAATTTAATTCAAGATAAGGTTTTACTTGCATAGCTACTTCTCTACTCCTTTCTCTGCTCAAAATGATGTGATTTTATATGGTTTCACAAATATCAGAAAGAAATATTCTACTGAAGTGTAATTTGATTTGTTTGCAAATCCCTTTTGAATTGCTTTATGATGCATAAGCACATGCAGTTTATTAGAAAATAATAAGCAAAGAAGGCAAGCCAGGCAAAAAGCTTTGCTCACTTTCAAAGTCAAGGAAAAAATTTGGCCCCTGATCAAGCTCTGTGCAAGTGAGAACTTTTAAAAGATTTCCCATTTGGTTCCTGAAAAATAGAAAAGGAAGAGAAAAGGAGTCCTGAGTGAACAAACGATTTTAGAGACAAGGACTTGGACAGATTGGTTGTGCTGGAAAATACACACTGTAAGCAATCAGATTTTAAATTTTTTTCTAAGTTTGCTGCTAAGTCAGGGAAAAGATTTTCTCATTGTCTTGTAATTGTTTGAACTTACTTTCAAAATCCAGGAAAAAATGTGGATAGTTTTCAATTTCCCTGGTAAGGACTTTAAGAAGATTACCCATCCCAGCAAACCTAGTAAATGCAACAAAATCATAAACAGTTATACACGTAAACTCAGAATACTACAGCTAAGAGCTTGACACGGTCTGCATCATATATACAACATTTTGACAAGTTCTGGACCATGAGAAACATTTTGATGATTAATTTTGTGATATTTATACAGAAGGAGAAAGATAAACACAAATAATTCAGTTTAACAAACTGGAATTTAAGCAGCAGAATAACATCCCAGTGTATGAACAGATATTTATGAGTTTATTCACTCAGCAAGAGAAACAAACTCAGAGCGATATTTCTATTTAATTCTCTAAATTGCAGGACTCCAGATTACTGAATATCATTTCAAAGTAAAAACTGACATCTTAGCACTTGTCTTAGATCTTCAGCAAAAATCCATGTCACTTTAAGAAAATAACTCACTATAAGGAAAAAAAAATCTAGTTGTTTCTAGTCAGTAAGATTTTATAATATATTACTATAAAATTCCATCAAAAAGGACAGATAAAAAGCTTTTTAGCTTTTTGAAGTGTATGTATGCATTAAGAAAAAAAAAAAAAAAAGGAGAGTAAAAAAGAGAGGTTTAAACTCTATCTTTTTATCTGTTATTCCTATCTTTTATCATCCTGGAATTCTTTGCATTTCAAGTTAAGAACAACTCCCAGAAGGAAAAGTGAACAGTTCTCAAAAAAAGCAAGTCTCTTTGGAAGATAAAAAGGAAAGAGATTTGAAGAAAGGTTTTTTGCCAGTACAGTCTTTAGGAAGATAAGTTATTCTAAAACTGTGTAGAAGTAGATCTCTCTTGGTCAAACTTAAAACTTTTTCTCAGAAGACAGAAAAAATTAAACCATGAAAAGCACATATCAGGATAAAGCGATCTGCCTGGAGGGATGTAGAAAAATGTAATTTTAGATTTAAAACACAGATGGAAAACTGATTTTTGCCTCAAAGAGAAACATTCTCATTACTCTAAACCACGGCTCTTGGGGCTCACATCTGATGTTCATCTGTGATTCGGTTTAACTCTTTTCCCACTTAAGAAATCAGACCACAAAAAATTATTCTAAGCATGTATATGGCTGATGCTCCATATGAGGAGACAAAGCTTTTTTTCAAGTTTTCCCACAAGCATTACAGTAGGAAAAGTATCATCAACCCTAATTTCTATGTGCATATAAAGGATGTAGTTCTACATCAGGAAAATCTAGGAAAGTAATGTGAAACTTGGAGATTTCAAAGCAGTTATACCATAAAATGATATAAAATTAATCAATAATCTGTTCAGAGCATGCAGTTTCATGTAAGCAAGGCTTTTGTTAAATAAATGGCTTTGTTTTGCATTAAATACTTCTTCAAAATTTTCTCTCCAGAACAAATCCAGTGAGCAGACTGTCAAGCCCTTTGTAATTAGCAACATCTTGCATATACAAAATTGAAACACAAAGAAACATTTTCCATTATTCATAAAGTTACATTCATTACATGCAGGAAAAATATTTACACTTTTACTTTCAGAACAAGACCAGCACCTTATAAACTGAATTTGACTTTCTGATTACCCTAGAAAGGGGGAAAACATGCAAAACCAGAGCAAAATAGATTTTATACAGTGTTAAAACTTATATCTTCAATAATGAAAAATTTTCATCACACTGGTATAATACATTTTATCAGCATCAGCTAGGAGAAACACGATAAAGTACACACACTTATTTTCCTTTTCATAACCTTAAAAAAACCCCCAAACTTATATTATGTAATACTACCACAATCAAAATGACTGACTCAGCTCGGATTCTTCACTTTCAACTCTTTTTAAGCCATATCTTACCTCATCGCCTTCAACCTTCAGAGAGTACCCAAGCATTTCTTCTGCTGCCAAAGCTTGCACTGCATCCAGAGCTGGTTTAGTTGATAGCATGCTTCGAACAGTGAGGAACCCTTTGTGCCAAAAACCTGAGGATACGCTCCCTCATTTGCATTGAGTAGCTTGAGGTCATGTGCCCAAGCTCTGCCTCTGATCCTTCTTAAACAAGTACAGCACATCTCGGCTTGGGAGATTTCTGAGCATTTTTCTGGAACTTTTGTTACATTTCCTAGCTTGTTTTTCACTTTATTCCCTCTCCTTCAGTCCCTGTGTAGAAACTAATCCAGCTATTCAGGTCACAAGTATGGAACAGAAGCCTACCACAAACTTATATACACACGTTCATGCAGGCAGCATTTTCCAGTGATAGTGAAGGCTCTGGTTTGACACAATCTATTTTCAAAGCACATCAACCCCAAAAATAGTCAAATTCAACATCAACATCCAGAAAATATGGTTCAGGCAGCTGCTAAACATGTTTTAATTATTTTTTTTTATATAATTTTTATATTTCTTTATGGTTTCCTAAAAAAACTAAAAGCAACATCTGGTTCCAAGAAACTTCCACCTTCACGTGTAACTCATCATTCAACACTAAGTTTTTAATTTCAGATTAAAAGGCCAAGCTTAACCTTAAAGGAAGTGCTAATAAACACAAATCTTTGCCTCAAATGGAATTATTTTATTCTACATAGCCTGCTGCTTCCTAGTACTTGGCTCTTTCAAACTGTCTTTCCTCAAAAACTCTAATAACATATTCCAAACCTCAGGAACTGGAAGTCACCTCCAGGATAATTTTAATGAGATTTCAAAGTAACTAATGGCACACATTCTGACCAGGTCAATATATATATATATATATATCTCTACTGTGGTTGCAGAAGAAATGCAAATAGCTGATGTACAGAAGCAAATCATAAAGGTTTAACGTAGGAGCATAAAATTCTATTCCATTAAACTGGAAAGCATTTTATTTTACTTACTGTAAAATCTGTTTAAATGTTGAACTGAGACTCAATGCATATATAAAAATATTGCTGATGCTGCATCACTAAATGCTAGCAGCTTTCTTCAGATGCTAAATCCCTTAAAATTAGAATTTTAACTATGCTTTAAAAATTATGACATGTTGACAATGTTTGCATTTTATTTTTCCCTATTGTTTTCTAAACCATAAAAGCTTACCCTAAGATCTTACATGAGCATACAGAAAATAGTTTTTAAGCTACTGTTGACATTTTAAAGCTCATTGCCTAATTTTTGATGCTCAACATTAATTAGCAGCACACAGACATAAATACACTATAATCCAGCAATGAACAAGAAGGTACATTTAGCATTTTGCATTTTATTTACCATTATCCAATAGCGTGTTTTAAAACTTGAGCTTTGAACAAAAAAATCACAGGCTGGTTTTCCAACAAATAATTGTGTTCCTAAAATTCCACTCATTTAGTTTCAACATTCCAGAAGTATTACCTTGTATGGGAAAATAAATTCCCTCTACCCCACTAAAGCAATCAGTATTCAACACTACAAATCTGCCATGGATTTTACATACAGAAATTGAAAGTATACTGAAATATATTTATTATATACTTAAATCCATTTAGTAAGTGTTCCAAAACTGGATATTACTAGCTGAACACTGAATATCATGTTAATTCAAAGTCTGTTTAAAATCTTGCTTTCAAAATTTTAAAATCATTGGTAAAACACATTATTTTAAACAACTCCACGATTTTCAGATGTGGAGTTTTGCACCACTTTCAAGTAACAGCTACAGTACTATACAAATTGTTAGTGAAGTACTGATTGATTTCTTCTCTTACAGAACTAAATTAATCAGTACCAATTCAACACCATCAGCAGCACTGCAGCACACTGACGATGTTACAGAAAGACAAAGCTTTAAAACCTTGTGTTAGTGAAAAAGGACACATTCACCAGCTCAAGCCTTTGCAGCTCATCAGTGCTCCTCTGCCAGGTAATATTTCCTAAATCTGTCTTCTCACATAAACATGGTCTGAAAGGCTTTTGTCAAAATGAGCTGGATCAGCAAATGCCTACTGCTTAACCTCATTTAGATCATCCTAATGAAAGCAAGGCTTGCGCATGTTTTCATGAGCAGCTCCACTGGGAGTTTCAGGAGAAAGGCTCCCAAGCTCAGCAGTGGCAATGGATGATTCAGAATAACTTCTAGTGACACTCCTAAGTGAGTAGAGACAAGAGGCATCCAGTCCACAGTCTGAGGGAAATGTACTAAGCACATCATTAAAGCACTGGAATGGACCTTGTTGCATGAATAATTTGTGGCTTCAAAAATATACCTGGATCTGAACAAACTCAAGACCTCCTGTCTGAGCAAAAGCACGATTCCAAATCACTGTGATATTCACTCATACAGTTTGTTAATGCGCTTGTAAGGAAACAGCAGAAGTGCAAGATACAAAAAATTATCTTGGGGAAACTGGCTGCTCATGGTCTGGACAGATACACAGGGGAAAAAACTGTACTAGTTAATGGAGTTAAATCCAAATGATGGCTGGACATCAGTGGTGGTCCCCAGGACTCAGTACTGGGGCCAGTCCCAGTTAATATATTCACCAGTGACCTGGACAAGAGGATTTGTAGATGTGAGGCCACTCCTCAAATCCTGTGTCCAGTTCTGAGCCCCTCACTACAAGAAAGGCATTGAGGAGCTAAAGGGAGTCCAGAGAAGAGCAATGGAGCTGGGGAAGGGTCTGGAGCACAAGTCTGATGAGCAGCTGAGGGAGCTGGGGGTATTTAGCATGGAGAAAAGGAGGCTCAGAGGAGACTTTATCACTCTCTACAGCCCCCTGAAAGGTCTCCCAGGTGCTAGGACAAGAGGACATGGCCTCAAGCTGCACCAGTGGAGGCTCAGGCTGGACACCAGGAAGAATTTCTTTTTGGGAAGAGTGGTTAAACACAGGAACAGACTGCCCAGGAAGGTGGTGGAGTCACCAAAAATGTTCAAGAAATGACTGGACATGGCACTTGGCTCTAGTTGGCATGATGGTGTCCAATCAAAGGTTGGACTCGATAATCTTGGAGCTGTTTTCCAATCTCAATGCTTCTGTGATCTATTGCACTCTCAGTCAGTTCATAGATGACACCAAGCTGTGCAGCAGTGTTGACCTGCTGGAGGGCAAGAAGATTCTGCAGAGGGATCTGGACATTTTGGATTGATGCTGAGGCCAGTGGTACGAGGGCCAACAAGTCCAAGTGCTGGATCCTGCCCTTGGGTCACTGCCCTGGAGTGACTTTATGATGTTTGTATCCCCAATGGTCTTTTTTGTTTATGCTGGATATTGAGTTGTGCACCAGCCTTTAATGCTGGTTCTGAAAGTGCAGGGAGAGAAGTGTAGTTTGTTTGCAGAAGCTGCACTTGCTCCCCCCCATCCTTCTCAAGGACTGTGCTGTCTGCAGCACGGACAGTGGGAAAGAGAGCTCTCCTTTTCTTTTAGTTTTTTTAGCTAGCTGAGGCAGAGAAGTTCCCCCAGACTGTGGTTTTTCTTTTTCTTGGAACTGTTCAAACCTGCTCTGGACTGAAAACCCAGAAAAACACCAGGAGCTCATGCCTGTGGCCCACCGGGCCCAGGACGTGGCATTTTCCAGCGCGGGAGGGGCTGATAAGAGACTGAGCGAGCTGAGCTGCATTCCACAAAAAGGACTCTCTGAATTTGCCATCTCTTCAGAACAGCAAGAGGTTTCATTGTTTAATATTAATTCTTTATGCTTGTGAATACTTTGCTTGTTAAATGAACAGGTTTTTTCCACTTTTCTCCAAGGACATATTTTCCTGAACCAATAGGGGTAGGGCCTTGAATCTGCTTTTTAGAGGGTCCCCTTTTGGAGTTTCCTCCCAAATTTGCCCTAAAGCAGGACAGTCACAACAACCCCTGCAGTGCTACAGGCTGGGGAAGAGTGGCTGGAAAGTGACCAAGAACAAAACAACCTGCGGGTGCTGGTTAATAGCAGCTGAACATGAGCCAGAGTGTGCCCAGGTGGTCAGGAAGGCCAATGGCATCTGGCGGTCTCAGCAATAGTGACCAGCAGGACCAGGGAAGTGGCAATGAGAAATAAGACAAGAGGAAATGTCCTCAAGTTGTACCAGGGTGGTTTGGGTATCAGGAAAAATTTCTTCTCTGAGAGGGCAGACAAGCACTCTCTCTGTTTAAGAGACTTGCAGATGTCGTGCTTAGGGACATGATGGATTTCGCAGGATCAAGTCAACAGCTGGACTCAATGAACTTGGAGATCTTTTCCAATCTAAATGATTCTATGTCTCTATTACTTCTTCCCATCAAATTCCACAGTAAGTTTCTTTTTAATAATCTCTTCAATTTTCTTATAGTTGAGAACATTTGTATGGATATGGTATTATTACTATCTTCAGCTGTTTTACTGCTAAGTATTTAAATCTTATAAATGGCAGTTGTATCGATGAAGAAAAATATAACAACTGATATTTAATAATCTCAGTTGTGCAAATACAGTTAGTTTTAAAAAATTATTTTATTTCTCTATCGACTTTATTCTAGAAATAAGTTGAAAAATGTGTTGTTACACTAAGAAAAAAGTAAAAATAGTAATACATTTGTGTTGAGGTGATAATTGCACAAAATCTCCGAAGATATTCTATAATGAAGTGTGTACAGTATTCTCTAGAAAGGCACAGATAGGGCAAAAACATAACCAAACTCTTTTTAGAAAGCAAGCTATATTCATTTTCCAGAAAAAAGAAATTATCCCCAATGCTGGTCTCTAAACACTGGATTTATAAGGTTTCCATAATACAAATAACATACAGAAAGTGCACCAAGTGGCAACCTATACACAAGCAAAGAAAAATCAGTGCCACACATTCCTTAGGTAGGTAAAGTATAAACAGACAAAAAGAAACCCCAACAAAACTCAAAGCCAGAAAACAGCTACAAAGAAGTGAAAAGCGGAATAAGAGAAGAAAGTTGCTCAAGGTGAAAGTAACTCAAGATAAAAGAATCATTCCCTCTTTGAAAAAACATTTTATTACAATTCCTAGTCAAGGAATCCTTCCAGCCAAGAGCTTTTGCTGTTAACTGATATGCAGATTGCAGGACACAATTAAAACCTACAAAAAAGTGATGCAAATCAAAGGGAATTAATAAATGGGTTATAATGACAAGTATGTTTTTCAGTAATCATAAAATGTTTAAAGAGTTGGCCAACATTAGTGCCTGTAGCCCCAAGGATTACAGAGTTTGGCTTCAGTTTCTCTAAATTTAAAAGGCAAAAAAAGAAAAAATTACCTTAGATGAACCTAAAACTTATCCAGCAGGGGGATTTTTCTATATGCCAACCCTCACACCTGAATTTACTTTGAACAGAACTCCTGCATATTTTCAGAGTATACAATGTCAGAGCAGCCATCATGAAAGAATTAAAACCAGGCATCAAAAATATCTGGATTTTGATTCATAGGTCATAGGAAGAAACAAAACAAAACATGTACCGGAGAAACAAAAAACACCACCAAAAATGTAGAATGGAATCCAATTAAATAATTAGAGTAAAATTATATGTGAATTTAAGAAAGTACTGCTGAACTATGATCCTTCTGCCTGAGCATAGAGTAACTAGAGTAACCTAGTCTGAATATGGATTGCCTGCACAGATGCTTTACACAATCCAGGGACACAATTCCTCTGCACACAACAAATGGAGCCTCTATTAACTTTCACAGCAGAGAGACACCTTTAAAACATACAGGACAGGTTTGGCTAGTCTAAGTGTTTCTTCCTTCAAAATAAAACCACTCTTTTTTGTTCCAAGTGGAATTTAACTTAGTTCTTCCAAAATCTTGTAAGAGAGCCACGCTACTATCTTCCTCTTAAAAGTTTTCTTGTCCTCATCATCTCCCATCAAATTCATACTGGGAAAAGAAATAAGCCATCTTAAAACACATTCAGTTTTGGAAATCTAATGATTTGAACATTTGAGAAGGTATGTGGTTTCAATATTTGTGAATACAAAGTGAAAAATCTATGCTAGATCAGATAAGAATCAGAATCATAAACAGGAGTTTGGGGTGAAAAACCAGAAACAAAAAAAACGTTCCTGGTCCTTTCTGCCTGTAAATGACTTGATCATTCAATCTTCTGACTATTTTTACTTTGTAAAAATACAAAGTATTTTTATCATATGCACAGAAAATCCAATGTAAGTGTCTGAAAAACAAGATGAAAACCATAATATTCTAGTTCTCTGGGCAACTATGGTAAAAACTTTCCTCAGAGTGATTTTATTTTCCAGTTATTTCTTGTGCCAGCTGATAACAGGAGTAAGTCTTTGCATGCTAACTTTCTTCTATTTTCCTTCTCAGTTTAATACATAAATGCCAAAACAGCACATCTAATCTCAGTAAGTCTAACATAAATCCTACAGGGACTGGATTTCTTAGTGTATATTTCCTAGCGATCTGCTCTGAATGTGTCAGTATGTAGGATATAACGCATTTTGCCAGTTTGTATTTATGTTTTGGAGGGTAATAATTTATAAGCTATGAATCAGAAACAGTCTTTACAAGTACAGTTTCCTAAGAAAGGGAAAAAAAGTGAAAGAATATCTTAAAATACTAAATAGACAATTAATTCAATCAAAGATATTGACATTAGTGGAATTAAGACAGCTATAGCTGGCAATATTTACCAACAGCTCAAGATTTGAGGAATTAAAGATGAAATGCGAATCTTTCTAGGGATTTGCTGCTTTTAGTTTAAAAATTTGTCATAATGGTCTTATTTAATATCTCATTACAAAAATAAGAAAACTTGCTGACCTGTTACAAGAGTGTTGATGGAAACAGTAAGAGTTCCACTAGAAAAAAAATAAATCAAAACCCACTGTAAATAATCTATACTTTGAAAACGTATTTACAATTTCAGAAAAAGGTAAAAGAAAAACTTCTATATGTGTCTGGGTTAGGGGAAAAAAACCAACAAAACAATGGGTAACATCCCAAAACAGGAACTTGATAGTCCACGTAACCCAGGGATGTGTTTAAGAAGGTTCTGCTGAGGTACAGAGATATATGAGTTAACAGAATGGGGCAAGAAGCTTTGGGAGGATTAATTAACCATGCATCTCTGCAGGTTTCTGGAGTAATAAATGTCCTTTCAGGAGGCTATTATTGACTTTTATGATAGATATGAGGAGAATTAACTGAATATAAGGATGGAAATAGGAGATATTAAAAATAGAGGAGGTTACTAAACAAGGAGAGAACAGCAAATTAAACTGATTTCAGAAAAGCAGTTTCAGTAATCTCAGGTACCCAGAAGGACAGGTCTCTTGGAAAAGTTGATTTAAGGAAGTGCAGAAAACTTAGCAGAAAAGAAAACACTCCAGACAAAACGGAGGCTCAGAAATCAATACACCTGTATAAGCATAGGGTGGAATTGAAGAAATATATAGAGAGAGCTTTGACAAAGCACTAGAGTTGAGGAAAGAGAAAATGTTATTTACTATCATAAATTTGCTAGAACACTGAAAATCTGAAAAAGTAGCTGTCAGCAGTTTACTGAGGGAAAAAAAAAATACAATGGTGTTTTTAAACAGTATCTGTTGTATAGATCTGGTTTTGTTCAATACTTTTAATTAGAGAAAAGGCAGAGAAGAAAAAAATACCCTTTTAAAATATGCACTAAGCTAGAAGGGAATTAAAATATTCTGAAAAACAGGATCATAATTCAAAATACTTTAATAAACTGGAGATTCTATCCAGTAGATATTCCATAAATACAAATGTAAATTATTCCACTAAATGATAAAACCCAATCAATCCCACAAATGTAGATGGACTGTAAGCAGAAAAAGGAAAAATATTTAATCATTATACTGGACTATAAATTAAACATAAGGCCAGTTAGAAAGTTGCTAAACTCTGGAATTTTTCAATGACTGATGTCACAGTCAAGTTAAGGGACGAGGAGACTGAATATTGAACAACAAAAGGTTTTCTCCAAAACACTAGTCTAACCTGTAAGCATGCAGGAGTTACTGAAAAGTATAAATTTCAATAGAACTCCTCCTTTTTTTCTTAATTAGTTCTGTGAAAATGCTTTTAATCCTTCTGATATTATTTTGTTAGTGCACATACTTTCAAATTAAAGACTCAATTCATTAAGACATACAGGGCAGAATGGGTGCGTGGCATTTTTCTGCAAAAGAGCCTGCCTTGAAAATTGTGTTGATAGACAAGCACATTAGCCTTCTTAATGATGCCAATACAAAGAGATTCTTAATTTTGCATTGTGCCTAATACTTTAAGAAACACATTCCCTAGTAAATCTATTTTCAAATTACATGTTTTACTTACACTGATTGACAAACAAGCCTTGTGCCTCAACATGCACTGCTAAAACCACTGCAACTTTTTTTGGTATATTAACAATTCTGTCATTTGCCTAAAATAACAAACAGGGAAGGACTACAATGGATGGTGCAGAATTAAAACCATCCATTTAATTAAAAATTAGATTTCTTGTAAGTGTAAATGAAAATTGAAAGCATGTACTGACCCTGGCATGCTCTGCAGTAATTAATTCTAATCACTCCTGGAAGCCATTCCTAGTACAGTAATGAAATTTGCACAATAACTTTTTATTAAGACAATAAAATTGATGCACAGTAGTGACTTTATACCCTACTCCCACTTTCCTGTACACATATATGTATTGCTGAATGAGCAGTGTGGATGGTGGCCGGTCCCAGACCCGTTGATGCCAGTTGGTTCCCCACCCCGAGAGACACACAGGCTCATTATTATCCATTAGCCATTAGCCATTTGCCTTTTTCCCTTTTCCATTATCCACGGAAACGGAGCGCGCGGACGGGGCGGCGTGAGAGCGCCCCCTGCTGCGCCATGGCCGCCACCGCCCCGCCCCAAGCTTTGGAACTGCTCCAGCGACGGAGGGAGATCAATCCAGCCCCTGTGGGCAATTCACAGCCCCTGCGGGCGATCCACAGCCCC